>JAXQQM020091646.1:0-390048 GCA_034641835.2 Pinus albicaulis
AAAAATGGTATCAGAGCCCAAGCTATAAAACTGGGTTGGTGACTTTGTGCTCACGATTGTTGTGTACTCACTGTGTAATTTTGTTTGCTGTAGCAAAAGTTTTGTTTTTGTTGTTTGTTTTTTTTTTTTGTTCACTGACCTGTGCTATGTAGTGTACAGTGGGGGTGATAGAATGGAAGAAGGTGGCGAAATTTATGTTGATCTGCGTGGTGAACCAGATCCCAATGCGGCCATGATGGCTATGTTGCGAAATTTGCAACAAGAATTGGCTGAGATAAAAAGCCAGAATGACAGATTGTCATTAGCCAGTGAGGAGCAGGAAAAGCTCATCGGGGAATTAACCTCACGGAACAGCCAAGAAGGCGAAGGTTCCGGAAAGAGGAAAACTGATGAATCTGATGAGGAAGATGCTATTCGACATCAGAATAAGCAGAAAAAGGAATTACAAGGGGAATTCCAAAAAATCAAACCTCCCTCCTATGACGGGGAGAAGGAGGAAGATGTTGAAGCCTGGTTGCTGAATATGATTAAGTATTTCCAGGTTTATGAGTATGAAAGCAATTTGAAGGCCAGATTAGCTGTCTACCAGCTACAAGGTAAGGCTACCTTGTGGTGGGAGGAGACAAAGATGGTGCATGCCATAGATGAAAAGACAGTTACTTGGGAAGATTTCCAAGCTAAATTCAAGAATCGCTACTTGAATGAGCGGTACTATGATGACAAAGCAAAAGAATTTCATGAGCTTAGATTGGGACAGCTCACTATCGATGAGTTTGTTACTAAATTTACCAATCTATTAAGATATGTACCTTACATAAGGGAAGAAAAGGCAAAGGTACAGAGGTTTCTGAATTGTTTGCCTGCGGTATACAAAGAGAAAATTGAGTTTGACAACCCAAAAACAATGGACGAAGCTGTTAGAAAAGCTAGATTGTGTTACCAACAGTTCAAAGGAAAAAATGAACAAGGAAAAAGTTGGGTAAATAAGAATGAATTCAAAGGGAGAAAACAGAAACCAGCCTATCTGAAGAATTTTGGTAGAGATCATCAGTGGAAAAGGTTTAGTAAACCCAAAGAAAGTCAAACTGCACAGTCTCAAGTGGCTTCGAAACCAATAGATGGAGACAGTAAAAAGGAGAGAACAGTCAGAATGAAGGAGCCATTGAAATGTTGGGGCTGTGGAGAACCCCATCTTTTGAGGGACTGCCCTCATCGAAATATTCATATGCTCATGAGAGATCGAGAAGCGACAACAGTAAATGATATAGCCAGAAACATACCAACTATCAGTGTAGCCTTGGAAAATCGGCAAGCAGAACATCAAGCAACCATGGTGGAAATGGAGGGTAAGATTTCTGACCTACCTGTTTCTGTTCTGATTGATCCAGGTGCTTCTTTGAGTTACATTAGTCCAAATATTGTAGAAAAATGTAACTTAAAAACTAAAAAATTTCAACAGTCATGGTTGGTACAGCTAGCCACTGGAACAAAAAGAAAGGTAACACATAAAGCGCAGGAACGAGAAATCCAATTAAATGTTCAATTACATTCACCAAATAATTATCCTTTGAGGTCCACCCCTTTAGGATGTAAAGTTCAAGTATCTAACTTTAAGGAAATTCAATCACATGAATTAGGATGGCTCTGAACTCCTTGGACCATGTCTATCTTCTATCTTTGCTTCATCACGAATCCTTCCATGCAACATAATTCGAACTGCCTTCAAGAGCATATTCGAGTCGCAAACCGTTGAAAGACATTTTCAACACTGGCACCAAGAAAACAAAACTGCTGCAAAATTTCAAATTCCACCTCAAAGCTCAACCACTCTAGATCTGTGAGAACAAATTATTTCTAGCACAGAGATTGACTGCAAGGGGCATTTACCAGACCTTTCACTTTCCGAAGAAAGATGAATCCGGAGGCTACCTGGCCCGCATGCAGACTCTGTCTACCGAAATGAGTTTGTAATCACTGTGATGATCAATCTCTGCTTCAATAGCTCTGATACCATGTAGAAATTTGTTTAATAATGATTAATTATCCACCGAGACTATCCTGATCACATACAATTCGAATTTATATGCAACACATAATCTCTTCCACTCAGATCATCAAACATGCGGAAATAAAATCAAGCGATAACACATCAAATCATCATACACATTAACACAGTATGTATGGGGAAAGCTTATAGCTGAAAACCCCGCGGCTATTGTGTATATTATAATGGAGAAATCAAGTAACAAACTCAGTACAATACTCCTCACAAGTACTCAGTACTTTCTCATACAGTTACTCACAATCTAGCTCAGTTTTGAACAGGTTACTGGTTCAAAACTCACCGCCAATTGCCTTGCCTCTAGTGCGTGTTTCAATGCTATGGGATGGCCTCTTTATATAGATAAACCACCAGCCTGAACTGTGCAATCCTCATGGGCTTACTCCACCTATCTGTGTGTTGCAAATAACAACAATATAGTCACAACTGATAGCTAACTCCACCCTTTCATCTACCTCTTTCACTGGTCTCCACTGAACTGATCATGCACTGTAGTGAACTGATGTGTTCTTGAGTTGAATAATAAGTTACTAATTAATGAATTAAATAATATTTAATTCACTCCACTCATAACTAATTGATTAGCTAGTTAAACTAATCTCAACTAGTTCAACTAAAATAAACAGAACACAACTCCACTAGCTGTCTCATTAACTCCTCCAAACTTCTGCCACTGAAGTCCAACTGAACTCAACCATGCATGATGCCATCAAACCCTTGGGAACCACGTGATTCCTCTTTCAGATGCATGAGCCACTTCTGTAGCTCGAACTGAAGTGCTCCAAGAGAGTAAACTGCTGTTTAGAGTCCAAATATTATTAAGGGTAAATAATATTTGACTTCCCTATTTTTAAGGAGAGGCAGTCTAAAAATAGACTTCGACCTCTTTGACCTAAAAAATAGAGTCTCATCTATTTTTCCCAACATGACCAATGCTCCAAGAATCTCAAACTGGAATTCCCGAACCATGCTCCATATGTCTAAAAATAGACTGCGCCGGGAGTCGCACATGAGGCCCACTTGGTGAAGGCGACTTCATTTCACCAAGCTCCATCATCTTGCGCATTCTCAACACAAACCACCTCAACCCTCAAGTGGTGATTCCTCCTCACAGTCAGACATCACAACCATCACTAGATTGGACTCTACCCAAGTTGTCTAGGGCTCCAAAGTCTTTGTTTCAACCAAGGCTCCGAGACTAGTAACTCAACCCACCTAGGGCTCTATAGAATTTGTCCAACCAAGGCTCCAAGAATAGTAACTCAACCTAAAAGTTTTCCGTCGCACTCCAAAGTGTTTTTCCAACCAAGGCTCCAAGAACTAGTAACTCAAACCACAACTAAAGGAACATGAGAACCAACCATGAAACAAATAATGAAATTGAACCCATAACACCATTTCTATCTAGGAAATGGAAAGGCTAGGAAAATCCACTGTCAATCTAGGAAATCCTCCATACCAATGACATATCATGCCCAATAAACCACATGAATACACCATGCATGCCAAAAAGAACAAGGAATCCATACATGCAACTCGATACCTACAAAGAAATCCAATTGTAGACAGTGATCCCGATGTCTTGTTGTGCTTTCCCGTCTTTCCTTCACCTTCTTACTTCAAATCCAAAGTATGCCACATTCCTCTAAGAGTGCTCGAAGAAAACTCTAAGAATCCAAAATTGTGTGTGTGTGTGTGTGTGAGAGAGAGAGAGAGAGAGAGAGAATAAAATGAGAGACTTAACTGGGAAAAAAAATCCAACTGATCCTTAAAAGAATTTTTATCAATGAGTCCTCTATTTTCTTCATTTTTCATTATTTTCCTTCATTTTCCTCCTCACATGCAACCTGTGACCTTTCACCTCCTTTTTCTTCTATTTTATATTATTTTCATAAATAAAATGCCAATTAATGTCTCATGCCTTTCTAAAGCCTTTGCCATTGACTTTGCCAATTTCCTTTAACCATAATAAATTGAAATGAACACCCGTCAGGATTTTTGGCCCACCATTCATATTGGAATACATGTCGCATGACCTTGGTCTTATATATTTTTACATGGATTTTTAACCAGGGTTGTTACAGGAAAACTTTGTGAAGGAAGAAGTAGATAAAAAAGTTGGTGAAGGTAGAAGCAAAAAACATGCCTAGTGAAGGAAAAAGCAACAAACATACTTGGTGAAGGTAGGGGTGGAAAGCAAACTCACCATCTACAAGCAAAGTATATATAGTGGGAGTTTATTGGAGTATATATTTTATTATAGTCGTCACTAAAGGTAGGAAATCACAACCAAATGCGAGAGACAATATGGAGGTTGGGAAACTTAATGAGTTAGGGATTTCATTAGTGTTTAGTGAATGGAAATGAAAAAGATATAATGGCGTATGACAATCCATAAAATTTCATTTTTTTCAGTAGAACATTACATTGACGATCATGGAAAATTCTTGAAAAATATATGCTCCCTTTACGTTGGTTTATTACATCACTAGACCATGTTAGCATCATGAAATTATGTCACATTAATTTTATAGGAATATGTAAAAAAAAATTGAATTGTTCTTGTGAATCATATAAATTATAATACATATATTTGTTGGGCTTTGAATTGATGGTGAATGGGTGTACTGTTAAGTTACTTCTTGCTAAAATGTCACCAGTTCAAATCCCCCCCTTATATATATATATATAAAACAAAACAAGAAATATTTGAATTCTTCTTGTAAATCATATAAAAAACATAAGTGGCATATACATAAATAAAAAACGTAGATGGAAGTTATATCATCTCATTAATTTATGTTTTAACCATTTTCCATGTAATATTTTCTCCTTTAATGGAATAAATGTAAGTTACATTCTCATGTATCTTGTTTATTCTTGGGCATTTAGTTGAAATTAAAATATATTTATAATAGTAAATGTAAAAATAAAGTATAATGGTTCTAAAAAAATATCATAATTGTATCATCCCTCTACTCTACTTTTCAATCTCAAACAATTTTCTCTATAAATTTTCTTCTGGGATGTTTCATATGATGAAACATGGAAGACATGGAGATGAGACCTTCATGTGTCTATAGTACAAATTTTAGATACCAGTTTAATATAATTGCATATATATTCTTTGAGGAACTTAGGGTTCCTGAATGTTCTTGAAAAATGCTTCATATAGGGTAGCTTAGGATTTTTTTATATAACATTATTTTTTTCATGTTTCAGAGTGCTAAATATAGAGAATATAAAGAGGATATTTCTAGGTACCTATGGTAGAAATTTTAGACGTTTTTTCACTACAATTTCGAAGATGAGGAAATGACAATACTTGAATGCTTCTGAAATATGCTTCAAACATATTTTTTTTTCTAAGTAACTTTAAATCTATTAATGAAACATATATTACAGCGAGTTCATGGCCTACAGAGGCAACATACATTCAGCAAGATAGCAAAAATTGAGCCGCCCACAAGGGGAAACCAGCCCGAGCAACGTTTTTAAGCTGCCTCTACAGAGGAAACCAACTATGCCATACCAAAACTTGTTACAACCAGAAACAACAAAAATGACATACGAACTGAACATAGTTACTTAGGCAAAGTTGATAGCACTAGAGACCATAATCCTCTAAGGGCGGTTCTTCTTCAATCCTGCACTAGCAACCATCATCGTCGTCAAGAACAGGGCGCCTTTGAGCTGTTGTAACGCCCGCTTCGCTACCTCCATCCTGCAAGCCAATGTCTTGGAGGATGTTCGAACTGCACTCGCCAGCTTTGCGTGAGGGACCTTTGTCTACAGGCTGAGGGGCTTGCGCAACATTAGGGGAGGCCAACAAGTTAGCAGGATGTGCAAGAGGGGGGGGGTTCAGGAATTGCCCCAGGGATTTCCTTAAATGAAACAGAGAACATCGCTATGACTAAGGGACGATTTGAATTGCACTAGAAGTGGAAGATGGCGGTGGACAGATTATGGAGGGAAGCAGAGACAGGAGAACAGGGTTCTGAAGGCGAAGGAGAAGCAGAGACACCACACTCGGGGGAGGAGGGGAGTCGATGCCCACGACCCCTCCCTCGTTGACTTCGAGTAGGTGGATAGTGACCCCGGAGACTCTCAAACGAAGACGACGAAGGGTTGGAGGAAGGGGAGCGATACCGATTGGAGGTGCGAGTCCTGGAAATGCCCCGCCTGCATCTTAACCGGTGCCTAAGCCTCGACATGGTTGCACTGAGACGAAGGGGGAGAGCTGAATGGACAGGAGACAACAGTGGTGGAGAGGGTGAATTGAAACCAAACGGAGAAGCAAGGTGGGGAGCCCAGATGACCTGAGAATGCCGAGAGCCAAAGAGAGTTGATACAACAACACAAATAGCAACGCGTTCGCCTCTGTGAGGTGCGGAAGCCGGGCGAGTTCAAGCCCCGTGAGAGCACTAGACCTAGCAATGGCAGCCTATAAACGTGGCTGAGACCACCAACCCGCGCTCTAAACCAAACCAAGAACCCCGAAGCCGACCGAAAGACGAGATGACAGAGCCATACAACTGTATTAACTTCTACTCGGCCTCCCACCTACATAAATGTCGCACAGCAGACTACTATGGTATTAAACTCTCCGCTGTGAATTAACTGCGGCCTGCGGTGGCCATGTGGCCATGCCACACGCCGTCCTGCGCAAACCACCATCACGCCAACAATTACCACCCTGAGATCCTGGGACGCTTCAAACATATTAGCTTGAAAATTTTGATATAATTGTATTTATGAAATCTTTCATACTATCAAATATGGAGGAGATAGAGAAGATATAACTAGATACCTATGGTTTAAATTTCAAATCTTGGCTCGTTATAATTTGGGAGATATGCGATAAGGAAGTTAGGGCTCCTAAATGCTCTAGAAATATGCTTCAAGAAGGTGAGCTTAGAATTTTTGCTATAATAATTTTTATGAGAGGTTTTAGACTTTGAAATATATAGGAGACAAATAATAGATCACTAGGTACTTGTGGTAGAAATTTGAGACTTTGGTTCACTATAATTTTAGAGGTATGTCATGTGGAAGTTACAGTTCCTACTAGTCCTAAAATCAGCTTCAAATAGGTTACCTTGGAATTTTTGCTACAACTTATTTTTAGGGTCTTTTCATATTATGAAAGTTTCAAATATCCAAGAATACATAAACATGCCTTAGGTAAAAATTTCAAAATCAAATTTCCAAACTGGATACATGAAATTGGTACAAGTCTTTTCTTGAGAAGTAGCTAAGAACAACACATTTTGGGGGAAGTAGACATGGTGAAGCGAGAAGTAGTTAACATACTTGGTGAAGGTATAAGTATTTAGTATAACTAGTGAAGGTAGAAGAAACAAGCAGGAATGGTGAAGGCAAAAGAAGTAAAAAAAATCTAGTGAAGTTAGAAGCAAATAATAAACCTAGTGAACGCATAAGCAACTAACAAACCTGGTGAAGGTAGAAGTAGCAAGTATACTCAATGAAGTAGGTTGGTGCCTATGAATATTTTCAGCTTTTGGAATTGATGTCTCCTCTAGTTTGGTTCCTACAAAATTTGCATCACAGGGAATTGGTATCTCCTGTAATTTTATTCCTACAAATATTGCAACAAACGGGATTGGTGTCTCCTATAGATTGGTGCATTCAAATCTTGAAAAAAATGGTATTAATGTCTCTTTACGTTTAGTGCATAAAAACCTTGGAGAAAATGGGATTGGTGTGTCATATCTAGGTTGGTCCCTACAAATCTTGCAATAAAATGAATTAGTGTCTCTTATAGGTTGGTTCCTATAAATATTTCAATAAAAGGGATTGGTGTCTCCTACAGGTTGGTACATACAAATCTTGCAATAAAAGGGATTGGTTTGTCTTATAAGTTAGTGCATACAAATATCTTAGTAGGTGGGATCAACATTTTGTAGTTTGGTTCCTCCAAAGTTTGTATCAGTAGGGTGGTGGCTACAATGATTTGTTATAAAGATATTTTCATTCATATCTTGTTTTTTGTATGTGAGATTATTTGATTAGGATTCATGACTATTTAAATAAGATAGAAATTTTATTATATTGATTCATGCATACCCCCCGACCCTATACCCCCCGACCCTAAGTTAGTATAAGTGTGAATCCAATAATTTGTATCAAAGTAAGTTCCTTCAAATGTATTCCAACCAATAGAAGGGAGATCTTAAAGGGACCATGATCAATCATGAAGGTTCATTCACAACCAAAGCTCCATTATTTTATGGAACAAATTATGCCTTCTAAAGGGTAAGGACGAGGACTTATATTATGTACATTTTTATTGACATTTAGACATATATAATGGATGGTTATAAAGCTCTAGCAACTTCTCCATCTATTCAATATGGTAAGAAGGCTAATATAAATAATGAAAGATCATGGATTTCATCTTCTATGGCCTATCTGAATAAGAGTTTGTCAAAGTAATGCATGTCAATATTGAAAGGAAACTTGGGACAAACTTCAAAATAATCATGAAGGAGATGAAAAAGTGAAGAGAAAAAATTCAAACCCAAAGAAGATTGTTCAAAAGTTTGAATATGAATGATAAAGAATATATTGTAGTCTACTTCCTTACTGTGGATGAGATTATCGATACTTTTCGAGGACTTAGTGAATAATTTGAGGAATCTATGATTGTATTGAAGGTGCTAAGATATATCCCCTTAAGATTTGATCCAAATATATTATCTATTGAAGAAATAAAGGATATGGAAAATATGAAGATGGATGAGTTACATGGGATTTTCAATACATATGAAATCATGATACAAAATGGAAAGTAAACTCTCAAGGAAGTCGCTTTCAAAGTTTCAAGGAAGAGAGAAGAATGTAAAACCAATGATACTTCCATAAATGAATAAGATGTAGAAGAGTCACGATTTGTGAGAAAGCTGAAAAGAATATTTGGAAAATACCAAGGTAAGCTGCCATTCAAATGCTTTAATTGTGGTAAAATTTAGTATTTTGATGCTAAATGGCCATATGCAAAATGTGAGGAAAACGATGATGAAGAAGAACGTGAAAATAGAAGCAAGTCATATAGACACAAAAGAGGAAAGTATTCCAAGAAGAATGTTTTTTTATTCTAGAGAAGATAATATCTCCTCAAAAGAAAGTGATAAATGTGCATCTAATATTAACGAAGAAGAACTTTCTTTCATATCCATTGATGCAAATATTGTTGATAAAGAAGATGAATACAATCAAGTAGAGAGAATTGATTCAAAGGATGATGATATTGATAGGAAAGTAAACCTTGAGGCATAACTTGTTAGTGCCCTAGAAGAAAGAGTATCATGATCTTGATGAAATAACAATTTCCATCTTGAAGACACAGCTATAAGAGGCAAAGATGATAGAATAAGTAGTGAGAATCTAGTTGAAAGAAAAGGAAGAAAATTATTAAAATCTATAAGCAGAATTTATTTCCTTGAGAATAGAACTAGAGAAATCAAATGCTCAATCAAATCAAAACTTGAAGTTTGGAAAGGGTATCAAAATATTAGATGATATTCTCTGCTATCAAAGGTAATCTTTCATCAAAACGGGTCTTTGATACAAGGAACATCATAAGACATTTTAGGAATAATCAAGCACAATAACATAAGAAAAGGGAAATGGAAAAAATCCCAAAAGATATGCTATTTTTATCAAGAGCCCCTTGAACAATGAAAGTGGTACCAGGAAAGGAGATAAACTTCAGTCGAGATGATATTTTCTAAATGGATTTGTTAACGATGAAAGAATAATGAAATAAGAAAAAAGAAAGTAGATGAAGACCAACAAAGACTGTTATTTATCTTACAAAATCAACAACGATGAATTCAAAAAGTCTGCTCCGCCAAGAAAGCATTTCACATCTCAGTATCAAAATCACTTCTTAGGATGTCTCCTTTATTTTAGTTCTCAAGATGTATGCTTCGAACATGATAGCTTGGAATTTTTGTTATAATATTTTTATTATAATGTTTGAGACTATGAAATTTGGAGGAGACAAAGAAGAAACCTCTATGCATCGATATGGTAAAACTTTGAGAATTTGGTTCACTGTAATTTTGGAGATGTGCCCTACGGAATTTAGGATTACTGAATAGTCCCGAAATCAATTTCAAACAAGTTAGTTTGGATTTTTTGATATAACTTATTTTATGGGAATCTTCATACTTTGAAAATTTTAGAGGTCCGAGGAGACATGAAAAGGTGCCTCAAATAAAAAATTTAGAATCAAATTTGTAAAATTAGATATGTGGCATGTTGTACAAGTTCATGTTGTTGAGAAGAGGCCAAAAAAGACCAAGTTTTGGGAGAAGCAGACTTGGTGAAGGAAGAAGTAGCTAACAAAGCTAGTGAATGTAGAAGCAACAAGTAGGCCTGGTGAAGGAAGAAGCAACAAACATACTCGGTGAAGGTAGGGGTGGCAAGCAAACTCAATGAGGTAGGTTGATGCTTACAAATATTTGAAACAATGGGGATTGGTGTCTCATATAGGTTGGTGCCTTGAAATATTGTAGCAAAGGGGATCATTGTCTCATGTAGATGGAAATGATTCTAATGTATATAATTAATGATGCTTTACTAAGAAAACATAAATGAATGTAAGTGACATATAATAAAGGGTTAGAACTTTTCTAGCAAAACTTGAAGAAATATGCATAATTGTTGATATATGAGTCAAACAAGTGCATTCATAATGCAAAACTTGTGTGTTAATTTTTAAGGACCCGTGACAAAGGGAGGTAAGTAACCATGGAGAATATTCGCCATCTACAAGCAAAGTATATATAGTGGGAGTTTATTGGAGTATAGAGTTTATTATAGTAGTCACTAAAGGTAGGACATCACAACCACATCACGCACCACATCACCTTTTTAGTAGAATATTACATTGACGATCATGGAAAAATCTTGAAACACATGATTTGGATCAAACAATGAATATAGTATGGTAAATATATAGATTTTCTATGTGATTCATGACTTTTAAAAATGCTAGAATATATGTTTATTTTAGGTTGTTTTTGAATTTGGACTAAGTTTCTTGATTTTTGGGACGATACTAATCAATAAAATTTGCACACATAAGGTGATTTGTGTGAGAGATGATTTAGCACACATAAGATGAACATTGTTGAAAAATAAGTCAATAGTCTTTCAAGCACATATGACATACTATTTAAAAGAGTGACAAAAATAGATTATAGTGTCCCAAAAGATTTTAATAGTAGAAATAATGAAAACCACGTATTTTCTATACCGCCAATCTATTTTTTGGACGCTAAGTATAACATCATATTTCAATCATTTAAATAGAAGATTTGGAAGCAATGGATATAAAAATAAATAAAAATTGAGCAGCAATGCATATAAAATTCATTTAAATAGAAGATTTAGAACCAATGGATATAAAAATAAATAAAAAATTGAGAAGCAATGGATATAAAATTTAAATAAAAGATAGATGGATAAAATATGTCAGACTGGATAACAATATATGTCATATTTCAGGGCCTAAAAATATATTTATGTTTTGAGTAATAGGATGCTATATCTTTTAGTGTAGTTATTGTACATTATGATGACAACTTAGCCCCCAGGCCTCCAGCTCACGAGTCAGGACCGGTGAAAAAGAAGATGGGTTCATTATAATTATAATGAATGTCCACATCGTTAGCGGCGGGATAGTTGTCTCCACTGAAGGATAGTGGAGGCGCGCGCATCCATGAGGTGAGGAAATTGGGAAGGAAGTAGGGAAATTAGGAATATCTCCACAGTTCCACTCACCTTCATCTTCATCTTCACCTGCACGCACCACATCACTTTTTCTTAACGGATTTGGCATTTGGAACGTTCCAAACTACTTTACCTACGCGGTGAATATTAATTATTTCTGTAATGCCTGCCAGCATCGCACCCCTCTGGACATAGCTGTCACCTCCTTCTGCGTAACCGCGTCCTCGCTTCCACAACTTCACCTACTTAAACCTCATCCCTCTACTCTGCTCTTCAATCTCACAACCATCTTTTCTTCCATGCTCTATTCCACTACCAGTTTGTTTTTGTAGCTTAATTCTTTCTTGATTGTTGTTCGATTCGATTCCTTGGGATCTCTTCTCATCAATACTGTGAAGGTTGCAAGGTATTTTTATCAGCTTGCCTTCAAAGATTGAAATGGCTGCTTCAGGTTCGCGGCTTCGACTGACTGTGATCCTGCAGATGGGCGTGTTTTGTATGGCGATATTGTGGGCATCATCTGCTGCTGCTGGACAGTCGAGGAAACTTGCTGCCTTAGTCGAAGAGCCATCTGTTGTTTTGACTTACCATGATGGTCCTCTGCTCTCTGGCAGTGGGGTGATCCCCTGTCCATTTGATTTGGTATGGGCAGTTCACCCCTGTTCAACGCTCCGATTGTGGCGGATTTTGGCTGACAATCTCTTGGGGGGAGGGCAAAGACCTCAGAGGGAAATCAGCCCTCCGCCTCCACTTGGTGGAAGACCACACAAGTACCAGGGCACCCACTCTAACAAGGCCGCCCTCTGCATCCCACATCCACATCACATCCAGTGTTGTAATGCTTGGAAAGCAGAAGATGGACCAACAGTATTCCCTCAGCAAGTCACTCAAGAGGACTGACATTGCTGCTCCGGTTGGAGCTGCCGTCAAGTCGGGGACTCTGCCTCCTCCCAGGAAATCAGCTGGAAATGGAAATGGCAATGCTGTGTACTTGGTGCTCACCTCCGAGGATGTCACCGTGGAGGGTTTCTGCATGAGTTCCTGCGGATTCCATGCCAATCTCAATCTCAATCTCGATGTAGTATCAAGTGCAGGAAGCCAAATGATGCAGGGGAAGCCAATTCCAATTCCATATGCGTGGGTTGGGAATTCTGCGAGTCAGTGCCCTGGACAGTGCGCGTGGCCATTTCATCAGCCCATGTACGGACCCCAGACTCCTCCCACTGAGTGGCACCAAACGGAGACGTGGGCATCGATGGCATCATCATCAACATGGCCACAGTTCTGGCAGGAGCAGCTACCAATCCATTCAACACCGGCTACTTCCAAGGGGATGCCGCTGCACCTTTAGAGGCCGTCTCCGCCTGCGCTGGAATATATGGAAAGGGGCTTGCGAGCTTCCTGGGGAGCTTCTCATGGATAAAACAACTGGGGCGAGCTACAATGCCCAAGGAGTTAATGGACGGGCATTTCTGCTGCCGGCTATGTGGGATCCGGCTACCAAATCTTGCCAGCCTTTGGTATAATCAATCATTTTTGTAATTGTAATTCTAATCCCACGCCCACATTTAGGCGTAGGGAAGAAGACAGTACGCCCACTCTGCCTGTAGATGCCGCCCGTCCTGTATATGCATTTTTTATTCTTTATTCTTTTTGTAAGAAGACTATACCACATTCATTCAATATAAAAAATTCTCCCCTTATTTATCGTTTCAATAGGTTTCACGAAAATTCCACTCTTTCATTTTCTCAGCAGAAAAAAAAGACACAGCTATCTTTCATTGTGTAAAATAAGAGGTAGTTACATAATTCTCTGTTTGTGGTTCTATATATCATCAATCAATCTACATCTACTCAATCAATCTACATCTACTCGAAGCCTTTTTCCACCTATCTCACCCTTCAGAAACAAACTGTGTTTCTGAAGTATAAAAAATAACAAACTGTAAGTATTAAAAAGAACAGAGAGGTGCTTGCACACAAGTTATCCCCAAAAACAAAACCCCAACCTTTGGTATAATCAATCATTTTTAATTGCACTTGTTTAAGGCAGGAAAGAAGACGGCGCATCCCACTATGCCTGTAGATGCGTCACCAACCTTATCCTTCTTTTATTCTTTTAAAAAGATATTATAACATTCATTCAATCTTTTTGTGTCTGTTTTAACAAAAACTGGAGCAATATCGTTTCGGTTGTTTGTTTAACAGAAAATGGGAGCATAAAAAAATCCCTTGCAGTTGGGCGTTATCTTTATGAATGCTCCAAAGCCTGGTTCATATCCTTTAATCTTCTTAACAGTGTTAAAGCTTAGTTTATATCTTTGGGAATCAATACTTCTGTCAGCTGGAAAGAAATGCATTAAAATATATATATAGTTTGCTTATTGGTTTAGTTTTAGGTAATTGGATCAATAATTAGCAGTAGTTTAATTAGACCTTGTTTTTCCTGAAAATCGTAGAAATTCTAGTAAGATTTGAGAAAATCTTGTAGGGATTTTTGTAAATACAAGTTATAGCTATCAAACTTCAATATTTTCAGTGTTTTAGAGGTTTTTGATGGTGTTGAGTCCAGCTACTACCATCAAAAACATGATTCAAACACTGCTACAAGATTTTTTTTATTTTTTTCCCAGATTCCGACTAATTTTGTCGATCTGACCATTCCTCTGGCTGAAAAGGCAACTCTATTTATTTTTCTATTAATAAATTTGATTTTTTAAAAATGATATTGTAAATAACACACAGTAATGAAGAAACAGAAGCATAAAAATATTGTTAGAAGTTGGAAATCATTAAATAAAATAATTTTATTAAATATATATATATATATATATATAATAATTAATTATAAATATTATATTTGGTCTATAAATTTTTTTTTATTATATATATATATATATATATATATATATATATATATATATAAATAAAAAATTAATAAGGTGATATTGTAAATAACACATAGTAATGAAAAAACAGAAACATTATTTATTAAATAAAAATATTATTATCGTTGAATCTATTAAATAAGAAGAATTTTATTATATATATATATATAATAGAAATTTATTATAAATATTATTTTTTAAGATTTTACTTAAGTGATTGTAAAAACACTTGTGTTTTATTTATTAAATAAGAATATTGTTATCTATTGGAATATATTGGAATTAGAAAAAAATTATCAAAACAAATATGATAAAACTGCAATTATCTAATTTTTAAAATTTAATTGACCCAAGATTCCGGCAGATTTCTGCCCCAAAACCCAGCCTCGGTAGTGCTCAAACATATCCCACCTTATAATAAATTAATTGAATTAATATAAATATTATTTTGGGTGATTGGATGTATGTTATAAATTTTGGAATATTTCAGGATATATTTTCTGAAATTTGCTAAATGTGCAATACTTTTGAACATACACATTCAATGAGCACACGTATATATAACCATGACCACATAGTGTTCCTTAGAATGAAGGAGAGAGAATACACGTGTACCCTAAAATCAACGATATATACTGGCCACATTTGTATACATGTTGAAATATGGAGTATCAACGATATATACTGGCCACATTTGTATACATGTTGAAATATGGAGTATCTTTCCCTCAAATCCTAAACATTGTGAATTAATAAGATACTCCATTTTTCTGCAATACCCTGTTTTTAGAGAGAGGATAGGGGTGGATCTACTTGGACTAGAATATGAATGTTTTAGTCAAAAAAATTTCTAATAAAAATCTAAAAGAGTCTATCTGTTCATGCAAGTTCTGTGGGAAAGGAAAGAGTGAGGGTTTTTAATGCCTGCATATTATGGAGAGATACGTCCTCAACAGCTGTGGAGACCCCAAAAACACAAGGGTTGTAATGACAGGGGAAAACCTGCAGGAAACTAGAGGCAACAGAGAATGAAAAGTCTGTGAAAAAATGATAGATAATATATATTCGAACTTTTCCTACAGGTCAGAGGCTGCCAATATCCACGAATGCAGTCTAGTAATTGAATACAGACGAGGGATGCTCCAGAGCAGGGCAGTATGTAAAATAAGCGAGCCAACCAGATTTTGACCACCACAGAAACGAGCTATGATCTCAGCACTACACAATAGGCGTAAAAACACTCGCCTCCCCCTCAGCAGAATGAAAAGGAGCACAGGGCCGAACCAGCCGTCCGGCGGCTCCCACTCCATTCAACAAGTCCACTGCAGAGAAACCCTAACCGTACATGTCATTCTCTCCATTCCTTGATTCTATTATGATATCTAAATCGTCATCCAAGACATAACTTAGTATTATCATTAATCTTGATTATTTTTAATATGTGATTTATATGTGTTTTATTTAATAAGCATATTAGTGCAAATGTCATAACTTTGTCGAATTTCAATCTTGATATTCAAATTTTGAAATTAATTTCAAAGGATTTTAGGGTTAAGGGAAATCTCATTAACTTATCATAAATAATCAGGTTCATAGATAATCTATCCACAATTCGTATTTTATCTTGCAGTTTCTCCAAGTTACTGATAGCATTTTCTTATTAACGGTGATTTTTTACAATTTTTATCTTATATTTCATTTTGAAGTTAATATATCTATATATATGAAAAATGTATATAGAGGAGGGAACCTAACTAATTTTATCAAACTCATGAAAAATTAGAAATCAAAACTTATTAAAAAAATTGAATTTAAACGAACCCATGACATTGATTACAAAGAATTGAATTTATGTTTTCTTTTCTTTTTCTTTTACCAAATTCTTGTAGCATTCACTGATTATGTTATAGTTAATTTATTTTTATTTAATTTATATTTATTGTAAATAAAAATTTAATTTAATTTAAATTAATATTAGTTATTAATAAAATAGGGATGAATAGGAATGGCAAATAAGATGGTCATTATATTTAGGAAGGTTGGTAACAAGATAACTCTTTTGAAATTGAAATATATGATATAAATATGTATCAATGTTTTAAAAACGAGGAGCAGGTGACCGGGCCAGAGTGGACTAATGAAGCAGGTTTCTTGGGAACCGGTCCTATGGGAGCGGTCGAATGTAAGCTGAACGGTTTTTAAAAAAATACATTAAATAATTATTTTTAATAAAAAATCTATTTTTAAAATTTGCAACCATGATTCAAGCCAATAGAGACAAAATATGCAAAATTTGCTCATTTATATACCATACAAGGTGAATATATCAAATGGCACCAAGTCTTTGAAAATACATATCATCGAAAAATACATAAGCTTAAATATTGTCCCAAATGGCCCATAAAGTCCAAAAACAATGCTACAAGCTATGAGGCCATTGGCCTAATGCAAGACTACATATTAGTGATCAACAACATGATCACTCCTCATCCCCATCGATCAAAATCATCTGCTACTAGACAAGGGATCATCAACATGAGCTACATAAATAATATGGCTCGAAGTTTGGGGACTCCTAAACTCCTCTACAACTTTAGTAGTAGTAGTAATGTAAAAATAGACATCAAAACTACAAAATCACGACAGCATGGTCTCTCATGGAAACTCATCATTGATTCATCGCTACTAGAAAATTGAAATGGGATCATCAGCAAAGAGATACATAAACATCGTAAGCTGAAGTGCCCAGGACTTGGATTGCTCAACCTTAACATGATAGAAATTAACGAAAAAAGTTTAACATGCCACAACCAATGATTTTGGTTTGAGTAAGTGTTCCTCAGCCTTAAAATGCGATGAAAAAGATTAGCATATACAACTAGTTGTTTTCCTTTGATTAGAAGGTACATCAAGGTTCTTAAAGGACTTCATGCTCTTGATCAAATGCCAATATCATACCCTTACACATGATAGAATCGAAATGGAAACATTGCAAATTTTAAACCACGAAACCACTGAAAACCATTAAGTCTTCGAATTTTTGAGTGAAACCTAAAATTCTAGTTTCTCCATATGAAATCCAATGAAATTCGAAACAACTCTTAAACATCTTGAGTCATTTGCATGGTAATGTTTAAAAAATTTAAGTAAAGGATGAAAATGAAAATAAAGGAAATGTCCTTTTTACTTTAAGAATCTAACATTACCATGAAATGTCAATGCTTCCCTTACCTCCGCATCGACCCTAAAACTCATTTCGCGTGCGTGGGTCCACATAAGGAAAGAGTAGCTAAATGAACCCTCCCATTGGCTCCAAATCAGCCTAAAACATAGCCCCAACGACTGAAAACCATGGGTCGCAAAGAATGAGTTAGCACCTAACCGGGCGATTAAGGTGAAACCGGCCGGTTTATGCATAAGCCGTGGTTGGAATCCGATTTTCAAAAACGAGGCGAAATGCCCTAGGTAGCCGGGTTGCACAGCCGGTTTCGACGGTGCCGACTATCTTCGGCGGTTGACGATTCTTGGGATTCAAGCAGAAGTAGGTTTTTAAAACAACGATATGTATTAGATATTTTAAAGAAATTTATTTTCATTTTCAATCACCGTGTCATAAAGATGTCATATTTTGAGAATTGTTTAAGGTTAAATTTCACTATGTAGGTTTCAGCGATAATTTGTATTATTTTTAGAAATATTGATTTTCTTATTTACACTAGTTGAAACGAGGAGATACTTTTGGTCTTCTAGACTGGGATTCATCACTCCTCATGTCGTAATTTTCTTTTACCTTATAATAATCGAAGTATAGTGTTAAAATGAATCATTAATTCATACTTCAATCTATTTGTTTTAATGTCATACTTATCTTGTAATTCATATGAAATAATTGTTTTGATGTCGTCATATCTTGTGGGGTATCTTTGCTTTGTTCACAACAATTATCTTTATGCCATCCCCATTGTCATGGAACCGGCTCAGTAGAGAAAAAGAGAGATCCAGCGCTTGCCACAATCCAACCACTTCGAAGGGGGCAACCTCCAATACATTACATAAATGAACAATTCTTCGATGATAGGCAAAAAACCTCCTTATATAGGAGTCCATAGGCCACAATATATCCTAGCCGACCTAAAAAATAACAATGTGAGGGCACAATAATAACAATATTCGGGTTACGGGGCACAACAATAACAATAAGGGGCTACACTAACAATAAGGGACTAAACTAGTAATATAGGAACCCTAACATGCCCCTCTCCTTCAAAAAAGTGTTGTCCTCAACGCTTGAGTAGCTCTAGGTGCTTGTATAAAATTCTCATACTCCCATGTAGAATCTTAGGTAGGTAAGTTCTTCCACTTGATGAGATGCTACGAAATCGATCGATTTCGTAGCTATCGATTCTTGTTTCGGTGACCGCTTCGAGGTTTCAATATGATTTTTCCTTCCTCATCAAGTTACGGCAATATTGTTTGAGCTGAAATTTTCTCTATAACCTTCTTTAAGCAGCAAACATGGAAAAGCTGGATGCACTCGCAAAAGGCGAGAGAAACCAATTTGTATGCCATGGTACCAATATTTTGCAGCATAGCAAGGACCATAGAACTTTGGCAATAATTTATTATCCTTCTTAGCTTGCTTGAGGGACATTTGTTTGTATGGTTGTAAGCGTAAAATACCCAATCTCCTACATCAAAACTTCTCCTCGGCTGTGATGTTGATGCGCACCCATTATTTTCTGTTCAATTTAGCCTTGTTTAGGTTATCCTTTAAGAGTTGGAGAACTTCTCATTTGATGCAGATGTGATCTTCCTTTGCTTAAACCTTAAATTTCTCTTAAAGATGATGTAGTGACGGTGGATGATATCCATAAAGTGCCATAAATAGGGTCATTTTTGTTGCGGTATGGAAGGAAGTGTTATACCACCATTTAGCGAGTAACCACTTGACCCATTGTGTTGTTTATTAGATACAAAACAACGAAGATATCCTTCCAAACATTTATTCACTATCCTAGTTTGACCATCCAAGTGAGGATGATAAGATGAGCTATGAAGCTAGTGAGTACAAACAAGAAAATAACTTCGTCCAAAAATTTCCGGTAAAATGGGATCTCTGTCAGCTCACAATAACCTTTGGGTTTCATGTAGCTTTGAATTGTGTCCATAAATGTAGTAGCAATTGTACTTGCTTTGAAGCTGATGAGATAATGCACAAAAGTGTGCATACTTGGTAAATCTACTCAACTACCACTATCAACTACCACCATGATGGCTTGCTCTTTCCTTCGGACTTAGGTAAGCTTTGTGATAAAATCCATTGAAATATCCTCCCAACGTTGACTTGGAATGGATAAAGGTTGTAGAAAACCGAGGTCTTAATTGCTTATCAACTTTATTTTGCTAGCAAATAAAAATTCCTACAAACTTTTGAATATTAGATTTAAAATTATCCCAAAAAAAATTCTTTCTTCACCACAACCTGTTAAAAACAAAAATCTACAGTGTCCTTCTAAAGGAGAAGTGTGCAATTCAAAGGATATTTTGTTCTAGTTAAGAATTCACCACAAAGATATAAGGATCTTTGTACCATAAGGCAGAATCATTTTTCCAACTAAATGTATCGGATGTACTAGGATCTTGCTGCCCAACTTTTGAATGAGTGTCACACTTCTTCATCCTTCTTCCATTCATCCATTGCTTCGATTATCAATCTGGTTGGATAATATGTAGGGTGATATTGATATGTTATACACCGGAATTCTCCACGATCACACACTATTTGACTTCATGCACAATACGAGAATCTCTTCTACCATTGATCATTAATTGTGGAAATAAAAACAATCGCATGCGCACGTTAAAACCATAAACAATCACACATATGAACACAATATTTTATGGGAAAGCTTAAAAGTGAAAACCCCCCAACTATACATACATTATATGTCATATGAATCATGTAACAATCATTATACAAAGCTCCTCACAAAATGGGTACAATCTCCAATTGCTACACACTATTGAGTTCGATCTAGCAAAACACATGCTCAATCACACTTTTTGTTAGCACCTCTACTAGCAAAACCTGTTTTGAATATTAGTTACGGACAGACTAGAATCCACACAGTATGCCTTTCGCAATCCTCATTGGCATCTCCATCAATGTGTGAAGGTGCAAACTCATGCACAGTATAGTCATAGCTGATAGTCACAGCACTCTTTCCACCTATCTCTCCATAGTCCATGAAAGCTGACCATGCCAGGGTCAGGTGATGTATTCTTTAGTTGATTAATGAGTTAATAATTAGTGAATTAATTAATAATTAATTCACACCACTCTCACCTAGTTTTATAATCGGTTAGACTAGATACAAGTAGCTCAACATGTTTAACTCGGTTAAAAATTTGAACACAACTCCATTAACTTCCTCAATCAACTCACCAAACTCTCTCACATGAGTTCTCATGAAGTCTCCGCCACGATAGCTCCACTTAACCCTCGGGAGAATAAGCGTAATTCCTTCTGTCGGCTTTTGTGCCACATCTGTGCACTTAAACTGATGCTCAAGAGAATAAGATAATGCCCATAGTCCCGAATATTATTAAGAGCTAATATTATTCGACATATCTATTTTTAGAGTAGCGATCACAAAATAGATTCCGCCCAATATGTCTAAAAATGAATTCCATCCTTTTCCAACTTGACCAACCATCCACAATAGCATCACGCAACTCATAGGAATATGATCGACATGTCTAAAAATAGACGTAACGCTAAAAATAACCCTGGGCCCATAGTGAAAGGCGACTTCTTTCCACTAAGCTCATCATCTTGTTGCCGTCTCAACACTCCCCTCTCAACAAGATAGGGATTATACGCCACCCATATCACGCACTCTGTGGTATTAGTTGCTCACGGTGACGCTTTCGTCAAGATATCGACATCACGATCCCTCACGTGGGAATGTATGAAAGTAACATGATGATTCATTGCACACAATCTCTTATATGATGGTACCGGATGTCAATGTGTTTGGATATCATGAAAATCTGGATTAGCAGGAAGTTTGATGCAACTGCGATTGTCACAATATCATAGTAGGATCAAGTGTGAACCGAACAACCCAACTAGGATCTTCCTCATCCATATAACCTGTACATGCAGCCAAACTCATTACCATATACTCGGCCTCTCTCTTCCAGGCCACAGTGCACGGATCTGTCACTTCTTCATGCCAAGAAAGCGGCCATCCGACCCGATGCGAAAATCCCTCCGGATGTGCTCTTTCGCGTAGTTGGGCTCCACCCAATGCGCATCCGTCGACACACGACCACATCATCTGTTGTCTGTCTGAGTCCTGCTCTGGAGTATTGCCTCGAGATACCTCAATACATGCTTTCCTGCCCTTCGAAAAACTTGGTAGGCTTAACCATAGCTTGTGGTAGGGTTAATAACGTAGCATATGTCGGGTCGTGTATTGCCCGGATACATGAGCGACCTAGCATTGTCGGTAAGCAATGGCATCCACTACATGCGCCGATCGGCATCCTCCTTCCTCCAACCACTAGGAAGAGGAGTATCGACGACCTTACGTATGCATGTTGAACTTCTTCGGTATCTCCGGGCCTCACTGTTAAGACCTGGCAGGTCCATCAACTAGCATTTGTAAGTGCCAATCAAGAAATAATGAAGGAGGCCCAAGTCTGTAGAAATTTTGAATAAGCAGTATATTGTTCACGTAAAGTTATAAGTCACACACTATTTTAGCTTCATGCATAATACGAGTCTCTTCTCATTGCAGTCATCACATGCGGAAATAAAAATCAATTGCATGCATACATTAAAACCATAAACAATCACACATATGAACACGATGTTCAATGAGCTTAAAAATTTGAAAACCCCCAACTATCTATATATATGTCATGGAGATCATGTAACAATCATAGCACAAAAATCTCTCACAAGCTCTCATACACAACCTCGAATTGCTACACACTATCAAGCTAGATCTAGCAAAACACATACTCCAATCTTTTGCCACTGATGACGAGCTATCTATTGCGCTATCAGTACTATGGGATAGCTTCATTAAATGAATAAACCACCCGACTTGTCTTCTTGTGATCCTCATGGAAGCTACTCCACCTACCTGTGTGTTTCAAATAACGGTATAGTCACAGGCGATAGTTAACTTGCTCTTTCACCTATTTCTGCCTTTGGTCTCCAGCAGAAGCTAATCATGCCTTTGAAGTTAGCGATGCATTCTTTGGTTGATTAATAAGGTTTATAATTGGTGAATTAATTAATAATTAATTCACACCACTCTCACTAATTGTATAATTATTTAGCTGAATACAAATGGCTCAACTATATTTGAATTAGTTAAGGCGGAATACAACTCCACTAACTTCCTCAATCAACTCACCAAACTCTGTCACATGAGTTCTAGCTGAGTATCCATGCAATAGCTCCCTTAACCCTCGGAGCCGACGTAATTCCTTGTGTCGGCTCTGTGCCACATCTGTGCACTTAGCGCGTGCTCCGAATAAGATCATGTTTAGGGTCCAAATATTGTTAGAGCTATGTCGACATATCTATTTTAGGCGGAAATCTAAAAATAGATTTCATACAATATGTTTAAATAGAAGTCCATCTATTTTTCCGACTTAAAACCAACCATTCTGAAATATCTAACGACTCATAGAACATGATCCATATACAAAAATAGACACTAGTTTTAAAAAATAAGACTTTAGCCAAAAATAGCCCCTGCGGTCCCACTTAGTGAAGGCGACTCTTTTCACTAAAGCTCATCATCTTACATTTTTAATCTCAACACTCCCTCTCAACAAGATAAGGATTATCTGCAACCCTATCTACCCCTGTGGTATTAGAGATTTTCTCCTAGTGAGCGCCTTCATCGAATATCGGCATCTGATCCTCACAGAGTGGGAATGTATGAAAGTAACATGATATTCATTGCCTGCAATCTACGATATGATGAAGTACAATCCATTGCGTATACCTCAACTCATCCTCTAAATGCGTACCATGTTGACCTTTTCATTGATGGCAAAGGAAATGGCAAAGGATCACAGAAACGGCAACAAAGCGACGGTGAGGTAGCAGGGGAACATGCGGTGTATTGAAGCGAGAAATGACGGTAGATGACTGGAACTGAGGAATATTTATGAGACTCTTGACTCGGAGAAGTCACAACAAGTCCCTTTGAAGATTGTGAATAATCGATGAATCAGAGTAGCACTAGGAAGAAGAGCAATATTGTTCGAATGATGAATTGAACACTTACGTGAGAATTTGTAATCATTGATGAGACATGAAACCAACTTTGACTAAGTCACTTGTTCTTGCATAAGGGTAAAGATAAATGAAATGCGTAGAGGTGCATTGGAGCATCGTCTAATTGCAAGGAAGTCGGAAACCGAGTTCAGCAGGCAGTGGAACCTTGGGCAGGAAGAGTGAGCGAAACCACAGGTGTCGAAAGCGGAACCATGACCGGATGAATAGTGACGACGGTTTATGGTTTCATCGCACCACCTTTACATGGTGGACGGTATTGAGGATTGGAGCGATTCCACAAAGACGGACGACGCGTGTCCCCGGCAAGTTGGCAAAACCACTCCTGCTGCGCGCCATCCGCGTGCTCCCGGCGGACCACGTCGAGTATCGTACAGGCACCGTGTGATACGGAGGGAAGCCATCGAGCCGGTGATCATCGTGGGAAGATGCGCAGGTTAACTTAAGGTACGGGCGTGTGTATTTGATTGATTCCGTACGATTGTGGTGGGGGCGAGGGCCTATAGTAATTTATTAAAAACGTGGGTTATTAATATAAAGTGAAACCTTATTATAAGACGGCGTGAACATATTTAAGGGTTTCCATAGTCATAATATGGAAGAGGATAAATTATAAAATGCATCATGTAAATGTGTGTGAAATCAAAAGGAAGTTGAGGAAGACCATGTGGAGGAAAACAGGGAATATAATGAGAACTAAACGGAATTTTGTGGATGTGAGTGTTATCAAGTGATATATTTAAAGTGGGAACGTAATACGGTTGATGACCTGAGTTATAAAACCCATGACCATGCTTACGTTGGGTGCTAAACAAAAGCCACGGTTTATTAATAGTTTTTTTAATGTTTGACTCGGAGATGAACATCGTTAAAGTAAATACATACGGGTCTTCACATTTGGTGGGAAACATAGACATGCGTATATGTACTACGTGATATTTAATATAGTGAGCTATAAGCTACCCCTAATATATATACTACGCGTATATATATATCGGGCGTAGTATATTTAATATATACTACGGTGATATTTAATATAGGTGATATAAGGGTAATCGAAAACATTCGGTTTACGATGAATTGAGGAAGTTTAGACTTCCTATCAAGTTGCATCACAAATCTATCGGTTATGGTAGTGAGGTTGGAGCCTCACCATGGGTTGGTGCTATGAGAAAATTGAAGAGTTAGTTAGCTATGCAAAAATTTGCCAACTTGCGGTGAGGTTGGGCCTCCTGTAGGTTGGTGCACAGAAAAGCAGTGGTGAGAGAGGGTTGGAGCTTGCCTTTGCATCACAACAATAATAGATGTGAGTTTTCTCCCCATGGGTTTCCACTTATATACGGTGTCTACGTGCATGATGTTTACATGTGTTAGTCGAGATTTATATCATACGCAACACAACTCTCATATTAAAGTCTACTATTATATTGTTATATTAATGCTTGTTGCTCACATTTCTAAGATTACTCACATATTAATTTGGACATGAAATGAAGAGATAATAGGTTTTAATGAAAGTTTCAAAAATCCATGAATGTGTAATTGTGATTCACCCCCCTCTCTCGGTTTAACTAAGGGTTCAACATACCATGATCCATATCCGGAGTGTGCCTCTGAATATCTAATAACGATTCCCCCGCCTTCAAAAAGAGCTTGGTTATATTATATAGCTTGTGAAAGTTAGTTGACAACATATCATATGCGGAGTCGTGTATTGACCGGATACATAAAGCGACCTGGCTATCCCGATACACGGTGGCATCCTACTCCCGTGCAGAGTAGCATCCTCCTTCCTCCAACCACCAAGAAGAGGAGTATCATGAGGCTGAGCCATGCATGTTGAACTTCTCCGGTATCTCTGGGAGCATACTTGCACGAGAGCAAGCCGGTCCACCAGCACAACGCAAATTTCCAATCCGAAATAATGAAGGGAGGCCCAAGTCCTTCATCTCCAAACTCCTTTAAGATCGACCTTGCATGAATGTATCAACAGTTCACCTCACTGTAAATCAAATCATCTACATAAGTACGATGATCGACAACTTACCCTCCACCACAATCACAAGTATAAGGTTGGGATCCGCCTCACTCTTGAATGAGTCACGTCCGGTGAGCAAGCTGTCTATCTAGTGTGTACCAAGCACGAGGTGCTTGTTTCAACCCATACGGCGCTCTCTTGAAGCTACACATGCGACTCGGCTACTTTGAAGATCTCGAAACACTGGCAGGCTGCTCTGTGTTCCACCTCCTCTCCAATGACCTTCGTTGAGGAACACAGTCTTCCATCATCGATGAATGTACCACCCCATCTGTGGCGAGAAACGAAATCGTCAGGTATGGAAAATACCTTGCGACGGTACAAGGTCTCCTCATAATGATCCCCTCAATCGCGAAAAGCCTCGGGCAACAAATCTTGCCTTGTACTTCTCCACACTCCCATCGGTACTGCTTCACTTTGTAGATCCATCTCGAACCCACCACTTCTGATTTCCGCTCACGGCCTCGGGACAATCTCCCATGCCCATTTCGACAGTGAGATAATACTCTTCCACCATGGCATCTACCCATGCGGGGTCCTCCACGGCTTCCTCGAAGAGATGGCTGCATCTCGTACTTGCTCATAAAGAGCCATGGCCATCCGATATACCGGTCGGGGTGATTGTCTGTCTGTGGCATGATGTAGGTGCTCCTACAACCTTCTGCATCTTGAGCCGGTCGCTCAACTTATGTAGTGTGCTTCCGCCTACGATGGTTGGCGGCACTGGTGGTCTCTTCCACTCCATGAACCTCATCTTGTGGCTGATCCACATCCTAAGACTCATCCTTAGGAACTAATAGCTCCCTCATACGCATGCGAGTGTGGCTCCTCACCAGGCGAACACTTCCGCGGCTTTCTCCTCATGAAATTTGATATCCGTCGCACAACGAGTCTTGCGGCCCACATGCGGAAAAATACACACGATGAATTTGTGAACATATCGATTTACACAAATATCCCAACCTCTGCAGTCGGCTCAGCTTCCTGGCATCCTTCGTCACATGAATGTAAACGGGTGAACCAAAAATCCTCAAATGGGAAATATCGAGGCCTCTTACCGAACGCCTCCTCGGGTGTACTCATGCCAAGTATCCTACATGAGGACAATGGTTCGCACACATATCTATATGATGTTCATGCCTCGGCCCACAAGTGTGGGCAAATACTGATCATACTGTATCGCGAGTACGCAGCACACGATTGTTGTTCTTGAGCTCAACAACTTGAATTCTGCTTTGTGGGTTATGAGGTGCCTATGAGCTCTCTTCGAATTCTTCTGCTTGTTTGTAAAGTGTGAATTAACGAGAGAGATGAATTCAACACCATTGTCGCTCCTTAGAGCCTTCACCTGTTCCCCGATTCTTTCTCCAACCGGTACTTGAACTCACAAGAATTTGAGTATGTCTACTCTTCTTCGCGAAGAAGATCCTAGCACGTACGAGAAAAATCATCAACAAATATCCTCGGCCACCGTGCTTTGTTTTCGAAGCTGCGCCGAGAAAAGTCCACACGTACACATGTGAATTCTCCAAGGATCGTCGTGGTGCAACTACCCTTCTAGCGAAAGTGTTTTCACAGAGCACCCACAAGGTACACCCCTTTGCCCCGTCCGAAGCTGAGGTGCCTTTAGGAAGCCCAATAGAAATCTGATGCGATATCTTCAAAGCTCCATGGTGAAGGTGGCCCAATCTGCGGTGCCTGGCCTAGCCATCATCGCGGCTCTCCACTCCTTACGCACTTTTCACCATTGCTACGCGACCATCTCTAGGCAATTGATAAAGGTTCTTAACTCGAACCCCTATCCTCACGAGGTCTCACCATTGCCTTCTTTCTGAAATCCCTTTCCCTCGCTAAGGACAACATCATATCCTTGTCTTCTAACACTGTACGGGGTAAGATTCTTCTTCCAGTATTGAACATGCATCACTTCCGCCCAATACGGGACACGATTTCCCTCTCCAAAGGAAATGGTACCGATACGGTCAACACGCATATCTACATCATCGCCTGTCTCGATGTACACTCCAAGATCTTTCTCATCAGGAAAGCGGTAAAAAAATCTCGATCTCCTGTCATGTGAAAAAGACGCTGCTTGTCAGAAACCACGGCGAATCACATCATACTTGAGACCAAGCATGCGATCAGCAAAAAATATAGCTCAAGCGCAGGCTAAAGGCCTCTCAGTGGAGTCCCGGCGGCTGCTTATTTTCTTCTTACATGGAAAATTAGTGGCGTATGTCCGTGTTGGTAGCCGGTGAAATCACTTCACCTTGGACATGTCTTGCTTCTTGCCTTTCGCCTTGGAATGAAGCTTTCTTGCTCTTCCCCTTCTTTGCTTTGGTAGCCAAGCGAAATTCTCTTCATCGAGTTCTTTGATGAAGATACGAGTCAGTACTCCGCCATCTCCTCTTGCACAAGGTCAGGCAAAGTGGCTCCCATCTCGCAATTTCTCCCGACCATTGACGAGTCCGTGAATGCCAACTCTTCGAAAACCCAAGAAATCCAAGCTCACAAAAAGTCCTCATCATCAACATTCACCCCCACCGCCCCAACTCATCCACCGCATTGGATGAACTTCGTGAAGGTACTTGGAGCTCTTGTCACCTTTCTCCATCTTTATGTTCACGAGTTTGTCCATCGAGTACCAACTTCCTACCGTCGCTCTTACTTTGGATAATCACAGCCAGCTTTCCCATCAGAATGGAGAAGCCTTACCATGAATCTTTGGATACTATGTGATCCTTCACGCCCACCTCCAACGAATCCTTCGACACTTAGTTGTCTTCTTGCCATGCGTCGAAGTACGGCGGCATCACTAAGTAGGCTTTGCGTTACGCCTCTATGAACTCCTTCAACCCATTTTCATCCGGCCACGCCTCCATCTGTCCTTCCATGCAATATAATTCGAGCTACCCTCGGAGCATACTCAATTTCAATCGTTTGAAGATATCTCAACTTCGACCGAAAACAACACTACAATTGGAGTCCACGGCTAAAACTCAGCGGCAATGTTTTAATTTCTCCAATCATCAATATAGCTCGATACCATATATAAATTTGAATAAACTGATATATTATTCATAAGATTCTCTGATCACACACTATTTTAGCTTCATGCATAATACGAGAATCTCTTCTACCATTGATCATCATGAGAAGCAATCAGTGCATGCATACATTAAAACCATAAACAATCACATATGAACACGAGTATTTAATAGGAAAGCTTAAAGCTAAAAACCCCAACTATACGCGTAATGTATGTGTGGATATCATGTAACAATCATAGTACAAAAACTCTCTGACTCTCATGCACAACCTCGAATTGCTACACACTATCAAGCTAAATCTAGCCAAAACACATGCCAATCTTTTGCCACTTGATAGCCAACCTCTATTGCATTATCAATGCTATGGGATGGCTTCATTAAATAGATAAACCACACGGCTTGTAATGCGCAATCTCATAGACTTCTCCACCTATCTGTGTGTTGCAAAATATGTGATATGGTCACGGTGATAATTAACCTGCTCTTTCCTATTTACCTGTGGTCTCGAAAGCTGTCCATGCAACGAAGTTAACTAATGCATTCTTTGGTTGATTAATGAGTTATAATTGGTGAATTGGTAATAATTAATTCACACCACTCTCACTAATTGTATCAATTAGTTAAAGCTGAATACAAATAGCTCAACTATGTTTAAGATTAGTTAAAAGCGAACCACAACTCCACTAACTTCCTCAATCACTCACCAAGCCGCTACGCTTATGAGTTCTAAGCTGAAGTATCCATGCAATAGCTCCATAACCCTCGGGAATACCAAACGTAATTCCTTATGGCAGCGGCTCTGTGCCACATACGTGCACTTAAGCGGGGGTATACGAGGGAATAAGATAATGTTTAAGGGTCCAAATATTATTAAGAGCTAATAATGGCTATCTATTTTAAGCTTGGCAATCTAAGAATTTATTACCAGCCAATATGTCTGAAAATAGAGATGCTCCTTTTTTTTCAAACACAGAGCCAACCATCCTGAAATAGCATCCTGCAACTCACATAGAACTGTAGATCATATGTCTAAAATAGACATAGTCTAAAAAATGAACTTTGCGCAAAAATAGCACAAACCCCACTTAGTGAGCGACTCTTTTCACCAGCTCATCATCTTGTTGCAATCTCAACAAGTCCTTCATCTCAAACTCTTTTGCAAGATCGAGTCTTGCATAGAGATTATCACGTGTTCATCAAGTCGGTATCAAATCATCTACGGAGAAAGTACAATGATCGGCAACTTACCCTCCACCACCCTGCGAGTATGGGACTGGATACCGCACTCACTCTTGGAGAATCGAGTCCGAGTAAAGTAGCTATGTCGTCCCAAGTCATGTACCAAGCACGGAGTGCTTGTTTCAACCCATACAACGCTCTCATGAGAACTGCACATCACGACTCCTTTGTGAAGATCTCGAAACCTTCCGAGCTGCTCTATATTACACCTCCTCCTCAATCACTCCATTGAGGGAGGCCCCGTCCATCATGGATATTGGTGGTCACCGCCTATTCCCGCAGGGGCTCCACCATTGTCTATTGAGTTTTCGGTTTGTACAGTTTACTATTTTTAGCGGTTTTCGGGTCCTAAACTTCGGAGCCGTTTGGAGCTGTGACGTTTTTTGGGAAAACGAGCAACGTAAGGTCCATGGACTAATGTTGCTCATTCCAAATTTGTAGTCCTCGGATAGATCTTTCTAACGGTATGGTATACGTCAGCGGAGATCGTATGCCAAAGTTACGCCCACAGGAAGTTATTTTAATTTACCCAAACGGGGCCTGGATTTTGGCGCTTCATCTCCTAGGGTTAGGGACGTTTTGGGCTGTTTAAGTTTCCCATTGTTTCTAAATGATAAATAGGCCCTCGAGCCTCATTGTAACTCGGTTAGAGGCCTATAGCCGCCACATCTCTTCTCGAGAGATAGCTACCGACACCCTAGCTAGTTTTGTTCCATTCGTACGTAAGCAAATTTCGGTTCTTTGATATTAATGAAATGAAGTATTATTTCCGATGCATCTACGTATTTATGGTTATATGTTTGATACATTTGCGTTTCTGCATAAATCCGGATGGTCGCGGCCTCGAGAGGGGTCTACTTTTTCTACGATCCTTCTTTGCATGTCCCCCAACGAGGTCGGGGTATAAGGAGCTAGGGCTCGATACGTGGAACCTTTGCAAGAATCTGACCTCGCAAACCTCGATGGACGCCCATGGGAGCGAAAAGAAAAGATGAGCGAGGATATCCTATCAAAATATTGCTCGAGGAGGCCCTCGAAAAAAAAAGGAACGCGATGATGGATAAATTTGCTCGGATCCTTCAACGACTACCCACGTGGCGCATCACATCCAGGCGGCCACTGCGGAGCGCGACTCCTTTTAAGGTACAAAGTAAATTTTGACATTCCCATATTTGAGGGTCAAATAGACGCGGATGCCGTAGATAGATGGTTGAATACGGTAGAAGGATATTTCTCGGTTCATGACTTTTGAATAGGGAGAAGATTATTTTTGCACTCATAAAAACTACCCCCCATGTTGGGGCGGTGGAAACCTGCCTGTGTGAGAACAAGGACAGACGGAGACCCTCTCACATTTACCGGCCATACCAACTTGGAATTCTTTAAGAGGCAAAAATCAAGGAAAAGTACTATCCGGTGAGAGCTATGAGGACAAGTACATACACGGCAGACCACCTTTGCGACAACAAAGGGATCGAGATGTACGCAGAGCTGACGAATATGTTCCATACCACCAACGCACAAGGTTGGGTATCAAAGATTGAAGAAACATTTGGTGCTAAAGTATCGCAGTACAACCGCATAGATACATTCGGGGAGGAAATGGAGTTCCTCGACATCTCCTCGCTGATGCGGCCTCTGGCGTGCCGCAAGATTGAGCGAGAAATTCCAGCGGGGAAGAAGCGGGAGGACTTTGGATACGTGAATCAAAAGCAAGGGAAAATTCTTCCAAACCCCAGAACCGAGACGGAAACCGAAGCAGGTGGCTAAAGACAACTCATAGGAAGCCACAAGAGAAAATAACCGGCCACCGCAAAGCCAAAGAAGGACACGGAAAGTGGTGTGAGTTCCGCAGGGGCTCCCTCTGCCCGTGAGTGTCGGGCCAGCGGTCGCTGGTGGCCGAGATGAGGGCTTGCGGAGTCGGTCCATGCTCGGCTCCCGGACGAAATTTTGAAAGGCGAATGAAAAAGGGAAACGAATTGTTGATCGATTTGACACCCTTGTTGCCCACTACAAAAGATCCAAAAGGAGGAACGGGAAGATCCGAGAGGAGGAAGACGTCTCTTCCACTCCCATATGTGGGTCGAGGCTCCCCGGTACGGTTCATTTCGACAATAGAACCAAAAGAACCTCATTTCCGCAGAATCTTGCCGTGGCGGTTGGGCTTGCCGACACGGCTCACCCATCCATACACCATCGGGTAATGCAGAGACGAGATCTCACGTCGGCGGCGGTGTCGCCTACCGCATCGAAGCCCTTCATGGATGAGGTATTAGCCAAGCGTTGCTCCTATTGATGTTTCGATGTATTATTAGGACAACCATACTTGTGGAAGCGTCATCACATGTGTCGTCCTCGACCTCGTCTTTGTTATTGTTACTTTGGGAAATAAGTTGTACGGGATACCGGAGGTACCACCTCCTCTTCTTCCTCTTTAGTTCTTTTAAAACAATGCGATGGCTGCGTTTCCCCAAACGAGAAAATTCGTTTTCTTTGATGATCCACCCCCGAGGCAAGAAGAAGCCCATGGCACGACCTCCAGACGAGGACTCTTTGCCCCATAAAAAAAAATGGATAAGGTTGTGGAGGTACCGGGGACATATTCATCTCCACCCACGAAGTTCTACGCAACTACATCGGGTCAAGCACCGGGTCGATCGACCCCCGAGGTGCGCCCATTGCTAATGGACCGATCTATCGGCGCTGCGATGCAAGAATGATGAAATCAAGAGCGATTTAGGGCTTTGTTGAAAGGTCATCGGACCAAGTTCATTGCCACAGCGGGAGCCGGAGTCGTGTTGGTGGAAGAGGATGGGACGTGGAGACTCTGTATTGACTATCGAGCGTTGAACGAATCAACGTCGAATAGGTACCCAATCACGGATTGATGACATACCGGACCAACTCAAGGTGCAAAATATTTACGGCAAGATGCGACTGAAGTTTGGAGCTGCAGGTACCAGATGAACCCTCAGATGTGTGGAAGATTGCCTTGAAACGAGGAAGGCCTTTTCGAATGGTGAGGTCATGCCTTTCGGGTTGACGAATGCTCTCGCCACCTTCATGAGGATGATGGATGACATCTGCGGCCATTTCACCAACTCATTGTGTGTTAGTACTTGGATGACATTCGGTCATTTCAGCCCGGACTTGGAAGAGCACTGCCACCTGTCAAACGAGTGCTCAGTATTTAACGACAACACAAGTTGTGCAATTTGGTACGCACCGCGCATGACCCGAGGTTCAATATGCGGGATACATTATTTATGAAAAGGGGGTGCATGTGGATCCAGCCAGATCCAAGTCATTCGGGATTGGCATTGTACCATAACGAGCCGCGACGTTCGGGTCATAATTTCTGCACGGTTCGTGTTGGGATTCTCTCATATCACTTGACCCCTTGAGTCAGAATCCTGAGAGGAGCGAGAGAAAAAAAATTTTGGTGGGAACCTCAACGAAGCGTTCATAGGGTGAAAAACCGCCTGCGGTATGCCCAGTCACTCACTTTTACCGGACTTGCAACGACCATTTGAGATCGAGGCAGAGGATGCCTCGACTATGCTATTGGGCCGTTCTTACTCAACGGGGGACATCCGGTGGCATTTCATAGTGGACGACCATCAAACCTGGATTTGCGCAATGCCCCACATATAGCGAAAATGCTCATTGGCACAAGCTGTGACAATGGAAGCAGCCCGACCCCAGGAAAGCAATCATCCACACGAGATCACGAGGCCCTGTCGATTCCATACGGACACGAGGAAGTTGCGAGGACGGTGGCGCCATCGAAGTGGTCCACATATACGCAACGATTTCATTTGAACATCAAGTACAGAAGGAGGTAGCACCAATCATGTTGCACGAGCACACCTCGACCGACCACCGATCGTGGCGCTCACCACTGGCCTCAACTCTTGTGGGCACGAGACTTCGATTGGCCGCTTCTCCCCATGGTGACTAAAAATTAGGCCAAACTTACAAGAGCTCTTGGGGGGTACGCAAGTTCCAAATTTTCACCTCCAAAGATGCACTTTGTGTCACATGGGACACCTTTATTGTTCCTTCAAGCGGCGATGTAGATGATATGGAAGCACTATAGTCGAGTCCTTTTGGGCATTTTCGAAGGTCAGAAAATGATAACGATCTTAACGAAGCTGTTTCTGTTGACGAACCTTCGAAAGGATGTCGGCCCCCTTCGGATCACCCCGCGCGGCCGCAGCGCAGCAGGCCATCGAAGGCTTAGGGCCTGCCTTGTGCTCCTCTCTCTGCCCTGATGGGCAGCAGGAATCCATCTCCATCGGATTACATGTGGTTGCCTTCTGGCAGAAATGGGCGCAATGCCGCGGTGAGTCGGCAGTTGCGAAGATGGCCATTGTGGCGGCCCTGCAGAAGAATATCATGACCCACTTTGCTGGCTTCTCTTCTTTGACGAGTGTGGGTGCACTTTGGGATCCCACGGTCTATCATATCGGATCGGGATAACGGTTCCTCGGCCACATTTGTTTGGTCCGGCCACTACGGTCGATGTTGGATACCAGCTTACCAAGTCCACAACTTTCCATCCCCAAACGGACCAGCGGACGGAAATTCGTCAACGAGAATGATTGTACACATTACGGCAGCCTTTAATTCAAAGCATCCATACCCATGGGATGAGAGCCTCCCCTATGTACAACATAGTTATAATCGGGCTCTCCATAGTTCAATACGACCATAGCCCCTTTAAATTGAGCTTGGGATTAAAACCCATATGTCCCATTGACGTAGCCATGCCATTTGCGGTGCTCGGGGCAATTCGGCTCATGTCCGGTACGAAGTTGACAAAGAAAGTAGCTTCATCGAGCGCATTCAACACGTACGCCAACGAGGTTCATGATATGTTGAGCCGAGCCAGCTGCCCGAAGTACAAACATGCATGATCGACGCGGGTGCCACCGCTTCCGGTGGGCGAAAAGTATGGCTACATTTTAACGAGAAGCTTCCACTAGACCCCACCGCAAGCTTCGCACCGCTCGGAAATGCGGTAGTGCACCATCACCAGGCTGCAACACGAGACAATACCTTCGAGCTCGATGTTCCATTTCATCGTGCCTTTTGGGTGTGATATGGATACCGCCTTCGTCCTTACTTCCCACCTCACGAGACACCTCGGACATTGCGGGAACAACTCACACCAACGAGTTAAATCCGAGCGCATGGAACGAGCCACCACGGTGTATCATGGACATGCAAATCAGGGCTGCTCGCCGGCGGAGAAGGTCAACTGCCTATCGGATTTGCTCCAAGGCGCCCCGGCCCTCTGCACCAAGGAAGTGGTTCACCGAGGACCAAGTTCGGCCAGAAATTTCCTCATCTCATGAAGGAACTTAGCATGGTAAGACATTGCTTCCCTGAGGAGAATGATCCGGGGTGGATGTTGGTGGTCACCCGCCTATTCACTTGGGGGCTCACCATTTTTCTGTTTCATTTTTTAGGTTTCGGCACCGTTTACTATTTTTATAGGTTTTTCGGGTCCTAAACTTAGAACCGTTTGAGGCCCTAAACGACGTTTTTTGGGAAAACAAAAGTAACGTGGGTCCAACGGACACGATGTTGCTGAAATTCTAAATTTGTATTCCTCGGATAAAGTCTTTCTAACGAGGTATGGTGCGCGTCAAACGGAGATCGTATGCCAAAGTTCACTTGCAGGAAGTTGAAACACCAATTTTAAACGGGGCCCATAGTTTTAGCTTCATCTCCTAGGGTTAGAGGTTTGGTGACTGGGATTTTCCCATTGTTCCGTGATAAATAGGCCCTCGAGCCTCATTGTAACTCATTTCGAAGCTGTAGCACCGCCACATCTCTTCTCGGAGATAGCTACAGGCGCTAGCTAGATTTTTATTTCCATTAAATGCAGCAAGCAATTTCAATTCTTTGATATTAATGAAATGAGAAGTATTTATTTTAGTTACATCTCTGTATTTATGATTTATATGTTTTGATAGCGCGTTCACACGCCTGTAATCCGGATGGAACGTAGTCTTTACATCCATGCGATGAATGTGCCACCCATCTACTACGAGAGGCTAGGGATCGTCCGTATGGAAGAATACCTTGTGACGGTGCGAGGTTTCCTCATAATCGATCCCCTCAGTACGAAGCCTAGGGCAACAAATCTTTGTCGCCGCCTCACCTCCACCGTCATTCCCGCTTGCTTCACTTTGTGAATCCATCTCGAACCCACCATTGGTTACCCTTTCGGCCTTGGGACAATCTCCCCGCCACTATTTACGACAGCTCACGGAATCATGCTCTTCCCACACGGCATCTGCCACCATCCTCACGACTTCCTCGAAGAGATGGCTGCTACGATACAACGCTCATAAGAGCCATGTATCCGATTCTCGTCGGTATTTACGTCTCTGTCTGTGACGTGATGTAGGTGCTCCTGCAACCTTCTGCATCTTCGGGCGGTCGCTCGGCTTCGCCGTCGCGCTTCCGCCTCCCGATGGACGGCCACGCAGGTGGTCTCTTCCACTCCATGAACCTCATATTGTGGTTGATCCACATCAGACTCATCTTAGGAACTAATAGCTCCTCATACGCATGAAAGTGTGGCTCCTCTCAAGCGAGCATACCGCTGGCTTTCTCCTCATGAAATTTGATATACAAGTAGCACAACAATGCGACTAAAATACACACAATAGTTGTGGGGAGTATCGGTGTACCCCACAAACTCCCAACCTCTGCCCGGTCGGCTCATTTCTTCACGGCATCCCTTAGTCACATGGTGTAAACAAAGTGAGACCAAATCCTCCAAATGGGAAATATCAGACCTCTTACCAAAAAATACCTCCTCGGTGTACTCATGCCAAGTATCCTGTAGGGGACCACGTGGTTTTGCACATAAACCGCAGCTTCTTGCAGCCCCTAAAGCCCACAGGGCAACAGGAAGGCCCCACGATCATGCAACATCTCCCATGCGGCACCCATGATCATTGTTCTTTCGCTCATCAACCCCACGTGCTGCTTGGGTGTGAGGCCTTCTCGACTCTCTTCGAATTCCTTTTGCGCGCAAAAGTCCTTGAATTCACCGGAGAGATGGTCACCCATTTCGCTCCTAGAGCCTTCTGCCCGATTCTTTCTCAAACGATTACCTTGAACTCAGAAATTTGAGTATGTCTGCTGCCGCAGAGAAGGTCAGCTTGCCAGAAAAATCACTTGACAAATATCACATAGTACACCGTATTTTCTTCTTGACTACTAAGAAAGGTCCACCGACAACGAATTCTCTACGAGGATCGTCGTGGCGCGACTATCCTTCTCGTGGTGGCTTTCACAAATTTTCCCAAAAGTATCCCTTGCAGTCGGCGGCAGAGTGTACCAGCTGGAAGCCCGATAAATATGTGCAAAATTTTCAAAGCTCCATGGTGAAGGTGGCCCAATCTCCTGTGCCACGAGCGCGCCATCATCCACACTCCTACCCTCCTTATGCCTTACTGCCATTCTTTGCGCATCCATCTACACACGCTAATAAAGGTTCTTATGGAACCCCTATCTCACGGGTCTCGCCTGATTTCTGACGCTAACTGCGAGGAAAGCCTTTCCCTTGCTAAAGACAACATCACACTCCCTGTGTCTTCTAACATGGCCACGAGATCAAATTCTTGCTAAATCACAGGAACATGCATCACTTCAATACGAAGGGTTTACGGACTCCCTCTCAAGGGAAATATGCAGGTATGGAGTCCTTTGTGCTCCTACCATCATCGCCCATCTCGATGTGCACTCCAAGATCTTTCTCATCAGATACGGTAAAAAAATATTTATCTCCGGTCATATGAAAGAACGCACCAACATCAAGAAACCACATTAGAACCATCATAATTGAGACCAAGCATGCGATAATGAAAAAATCCAACTCAAAGCTGAGGCTAAGGCCTCTCATTGCGGATGTGACTTTGCTTATTTTTCTTCTTGTGGAAAATTAGTGAAATGACCAATGTTGGTGGTGAAAACACTTCACCTTGGACATGTCTGCTTCTTGCTCGCAGGATTAAGAAGCATTCTTCTTCTTCTCTTTCCTTACTTTAGTAGCCAAAGCGCAATTTTCTTCATGCGAGTTCTTTGATGAAGATCCGTCCACAAGCCACTTTGCCTTATCTCCTCTTGCACAAGATCAAGCCAAGTTGCTCCCATACGGCAATTTCTCGACCGATGATGGGGTCACGATAGGAATGCCAACTCTTCGAAAGCCTAAGAGAGCCAAGCTCACCAAGTACAATCATCTGATCCCACCCTTCCCACTCTCATCGTGGATGAACTTCGTGAGGTACTTGGGCACTATTATCGCCTTTCTCCATTTTATGTTCACGAGTTTATCCTTGAGCGCCAACTTCCTACGATGCATCACGCTGGAGAATAGATGCATCACTTTCCACATCAAGAGTAAACTACCATGAAGGCCAGACACTATGTAATCCTTTACCTTCCAAACGAAATTCTTCGACACTTTCTTTGTCTTCTGCCATGCGTCGAGTGCGACGGCATCGCCGGCAGGTTTTGAAGTCCCCATCTATGAACTCCCGCAACCATTGTCATGTTCTTATCATCTGTCCTTCCATGCAATATGATCGAGCTGCCCTTAAGGGCACTACCAGTGCAATCCGTCGAAAGACATCTCAACTTCGACACCAAGAAAACAACACGCTGCAAATTCGAATTCCATGACTCAAAACTCAATAAACGATGTTTTACAATTGCTCCAATGATCAATATCGCTACGATACCATGTAGAAATTTGATAGCGATATGTTATACACCGAGCTTCTACTGATCCACACTATTTGACTACATGCACAATACGAGAATCTCTTCACCATTAGTCAATTAATTACGGAAATAAAAACAATCGCATGCACACATTAAAACCACCAAACAATCACACATATAAACACGAATACAACTTGGGAAAGCTTAGAAATTTTGAAAACCCCCAACTATAAATACATATTATATGTCATAAGAGATCATGTAACAATCATTATACAAAGCTCACTCACAAGCTCTCGTTACAATCTCCAATTGCTACACACTAATCGAGTTCGATCTAGCAAAACACATGCTCCAATCTACATACACATTGCTTTCTTGCTCTCTTGTGCAATCACTGTACCGAATATTGGCTTGAATGAACTCAAATCCACACAGTATGCACTGCGCAATCCTCATTGGCATCTCCATCAATGTGTGGTGCAAACTCATGCTGACATAGTCACAATGATAGTCTGCTTGCTCTTTCACCTATCTCTCCATGGTCTCATGACATCCATGCACTAAAGTTAAGCGATGTATTCTTTAGTTGATTAATGATTTAATAATTAGTGAATTAATTAATAATTAATTCACACCACTCTCACTAAGTGTATCAATGGGTTAGACTAGATACAGTAGCTCAACTGTATTTGCTGATTAGCGAACACAACTCCATTAACTTCCTAAATCAGCTCCACCAAACTCTATCACATGAGTTCTATTTGAATTCTCTAATACTAATGGCTCCCGCAACCTAGAACCAAACGTAATTCTACATCATCTCTTGTGCCACATCTATGCATAGCTTAAAGTGCTCAAGAGAATAAGATAATGTTTATAGTCCAAATATTATTAAGAGCTAATAATATTAGAACATCTATTTCTAGGCAGCGATCTAAAAATAGATTCCGCCCAATATGTCTAAAAATAGAAGTCCATCTATTTTTCCAACTTGACCAACCATCCACAAATAGAATCCTGCAACTCATAGAATATGATCGACATGTCTAAAAAAATAGAGCGTAACGCCAAAAATAACTGTGGAGGCCGCACCCAGTGAGAAACTACTTTCATAAACAATAATCTTGTTGCAATCTCAAAATAATAGAAATGGCACAAATCAATGCTTCCACCTCTTCGTTCTCTCTTGAGAGTGCATCTACAACAACATTTGCTTCCCTTTTTTGTAGATTATTTCAAAGTCAGCAACTCAACATCTTTGAGCCCATTTTTTGCTACTCTTAAAGTGTCGATCTTTTTTCTTCCAAAAAGTGTTTAAGACTATCATGATCGATTTTTACCTTGAAGTGTCTTCCCATTGGGTAAGGTCGTCATTTCTTTAGTGCATGTAGTTTAAACGTGATCTAGTAATTGAATAGAGACGGGGGATGCTCCCGGAGCGGAGGACTATGTAAAATGACAACCACCCACAGATTTTTGGCCACCATCTCATTGTTGGGTGTATAGAATACGCCAAATGAGCTGAAATGTCAACCCTCACACAAACTAAGAGTAAAAACACCCGCCTCTCACTAGGCCTTAGTCAAAGGAGCACCAAGGGCCGAACCAAGCTGATCGACGCCACTCTATTAGCATTATGTTGTGAGAAAACTAACCATACATGTCATTCTCTCCATTATGGCAGTTCTATTGAAATCTAAATCTTCATCCAAGTTATAACTTAGTATTATCATTAATCTTGATTATTTTTAATATCTTTGATTTTATGTATGTTTTAATTAATTTGTTTTTTAATTAATTTATTTTTCAATCATATTCAGTGCCTCAGAATGTCATAACTTTGTCAAATTTCAATCTTGATATTAAAATTTTGGTAGATTTCAAAGGATTAGGGTTAGACGAATCTCATCTAATTTTATGGCCATTATGAGATTCATAGATAATCTCCATATCTGATGTACTTGTATTTTTATCTTCGTTTTCATGTTAGTGATAGCATTTTCTTATTAATGTTGATTTCTTACAATTTTATTCTATATTTCATTTAGAAGTTATTATGTAGAAAATGTATATAGAGGAACCTAACAGTAACCTTGTCTAAAATCAATAAAATATTTAAAATCAGTCTTATCAAAAAAATAATAATTTAAACCGAACCATGCGACATTGATTACATAGAATTGAATTTATGTTTTATTTTCTTTTTCTTTTTTTTTTACTAAATTCTTTTAGCATTCATGAATTATGTTATAGATTAATTTATATTTATTGTAAATAAAAATTGAAAATAATTTAAATTAATATTGATTATTAATAAAATGGATGAATAGAGATGGTAATGGTGTGGTCATTATATTAGGAAGGTTGGTAACAAGATAAGTCTTTGAAGATGAAATGATATAAATATAACAGATATTTTAAGAGAAAGTTATTTTCATTTTCAATCACTAGTGTCATAAAGATGTCATATTTTGAGAATTGTTTAATGTTAAATTTCACTATATAGTTCATGAGAATTTTTATTATTTTAGAAATATTGATTTTCTTATTTACACTAGTTAAAACAAGGAGATACTTTTGGTCTTCTAGACTAGGATTCATCACTACTCATGAGTATCGTGATACCTTTTTGTATAATATCCATTATAGTTTCAAAATGAATCATTAATTCACTTATGAAATTTTGTTTTAATGTCATATTTATCTTGTAATTCATATGTAAGAATAATTGTTTTCATCATCGTCTTATATCTTGTAGGCAGTATCTTCCTTTATCCCCAACAACTATCTTTATGTCATCCCCACTTAGACAAAAGTTATTTTGGTTGTAACTTAATTGATTTATTAGGAAGCATCACTTATTTTCAATGCTGTTTAACTTGTCCTTATACATTAGATACCTAGTCCTAGTCATGCTCTCAATGGTGGAAAGGACTCTGTTGCCAAGGAAGTATACGATAAGATGTATTTTCTTTAATTATAATTCTTTTGAATTTTCTCTATCTTTCTCCATTATTCTCTATACATAGTACATCACAAACTTCACATACATATAAAATAGTAGGAGTGATAAGCATCTCAAAGAGGAGTTTATTTTTTATACGATATCAAAGGTTGTTGATTTACAATTGTTTCAACCCCATAATAATTTATCCACCCTCCATTTACCTTTTTCTCAATGCTATAGTTATAGTTGATCTTGTGATGAATGTCACTTCCCTGAATGTTGTAGGAAGGGACCTTTTCTAAGTCTTTTTCGTAAAGAACACATCATGATGATATTTTTGGATCTAATTATCACCATTTCATTTTTCAATGTTAATAGTCATACTTGTCTTTGGAGCATAAGTCCTTAAATATTCTAAGTTTCTTATTGAGACCAAAAGAATCCATACCATATCATTGGTGTGAAGAATAAATAGTGACAATCTTAATAAGAATTGGACTAACACAACTTGATTCTTCCAAAAAAAGTATATATATGCGATAAAGGGTAGAAAGATGAGGGATACATTTTTCCTAACTCTTATATTATAGTTAATATCTTCTAACTAGCCATTGACGTTTAAACTGGAAATAAATTATCAATATCATACACCACAATGTCTATAGAACTCAAAGGAACATTTACTATTATAAAAACCGGAGCAAAATATTCAAATGAAGAGAACAATTATTATCCAAATATATTGCGAGAAAGAAACATAATAAAAATACGATGAATATATCGGCCAAGACACGATACCCTTAGTAAAATGGGCTTATTATTCTTACCTCTTGAGGGACAACTTAGAAGTAGAGTGGGCTTTGATTACAATTTATTAAATAAAACTGTACCACATTAACACAAATCTATATAACTCTTTGTCCACTTCAAAACATTAAAGCTAGAGGAACTTTCTAGTAGACAAAACTTCCGTGAGCCTTCTTACAATAGTGGTGCCCACACTACTACATATGCCTTATTTACTAATGATGGCCTTCATTTGCATAACAATACATAATATTATATCTACTTTAGTGTTTTTAGAGATTAGGACCTATTGATGCTTGGAATTGACTAAACCAAGAATAGGAGAAATCACTGTCAATGTGTCAATTAATTTATGCTAGATTTGGGATGGTGATCCTCACTATTGTGGCCCTAGTTGTCCTTGAAAAATTTAGCCTAGAATGGAGACTTACTAAAAGATGATGTTAATGGATGATTGTAATGAAATAATATTAGTAACTCTATCCTAATTATATCAGTGCCAAATAAAACTTATTCTAAATATAATCTATCAAGAGCTATCTAACACTATGTGAATAAATTGAATCCGATATAGGTTAGGGTATGAATCATCCAACTATAACAATGTTTAAATCTTATTGAAAGCAATGTAAAAGTCCCAAGTAAATAGTTAATTGGAACAAAACATACAACGATAAAATTCATGCATGATAATTTTACTCAATCAATTATAAAGGTTCTGTAATGATCGGTAGAAAAGAAAAAATTTTAATGAGTGATGGTATGTTAGTAAGTATTAGGTAATCAAGCAGAATAAATGAGATTTTTAACAACATGGAAAAAAATAAGTTAACGATACCACGTTCACTCCAAGCAAATGAGGAAAATAGCATACTCTCTTGGCTCTTATATTTCTTCAAAAATAAAGCCTTACAATAAGTACAACCAACCTATTTCCAAAAAAAATAAGAACCTCGATCAAGTTTGTGGGGATCCTTTAGATAATATTATAAAACATTCAAATAAAGAAAAGTATGATTTTTTTACAACTGAAAGGATTTAAGAAAACATAAAATGAAAAGCAAAAGATATGTTTTTAAAAGTATGGAGGCAAAACAAGTAGATGTACGTAGAGTTGACATTAAGCCTTGATGTGTAGTTTCCATTGGAAGTGAATTTCAAAGAATGCGAGAAATCAGCATGGCGGATTACAATGAATGTGATTTAGATTCAAGGACTGATTATCTAATGATGGTAGCTCTGCCAAAATTATTGGCTTGATTTCTTGGTTAATAGGTGAAAACTTTACGATTTAACCAAAAACCATGAGATAGCCTCAAGGTCAGCTCGAGCAGGTCAAGCAATGTACCGATGAAATAGGTAACATGATATTACCTACTTTTTTGGTAGCATAAAAGGCACCCGATTTTGAAAAGTGGTGATGCGAGTCACCATTTTTATTTTTTTTTTTAGCACATTTTTGACACTCTAAAATTTTTATTTATGATATGAATATTTGTTTTAAAATGTTAGTGATTTTCTATTATAATTTTGAAATGTATTGATGCATCATCAATTTTTTTTTTTAGGCGGTGATTTTTCATGCTATTTTGAAACGTATTGATCTTTTGCATCAACCTTTTTTAGGCAGGTGATTTTCATGCTAATTTTGAAACGTATTGATCTTTGCATCAACTTTCTGACAGTCATTTTCATGCTAATTTTGGCGTGTTGATCTTTGCATCAACCTTTTAAGTGGTGATTTTCATGTTGGTAATAAAACACAAACTTAGATAAAAAAAATATATAAAACAATAAAAAAAACCCGATAAAAATGTTAAAAAAAACAAAAATAGCTCATAAAAATAAAAATTTAAATAAAAATAAATAAAAAAAACAAAAATATTTGAAAATTATATCAAAGGAAATGACAAAATTTGAAGAAAAAAAACACATAATTTAAAGAAAAAAAACAAAAATTGACCAAAAAATTAAAAAAAAAAAATCAAAAACATTTTTTTCTAACTTATTAAAAAAAACAATATATTAATATATATATATATATATATATATATATATTTAAAAAAAAAAAAAATTAAAATAATTAAAATTACAAAATTAAAATTTAGAAAAAATTTTTTTAAAAAAAAAAATAAAATTAAAAATAATAATAATAATAAGGAAAAAAATACAAATTTTAAAATTAAAAAAACCAAAAAAAAAAAAAATAAAAATAAAAAAAACAATTAAAATTGAAAAAGAAAAAGAAAATTACAAAATTACAAAAAAAAAAAAAAACCTATAAAATAATTAAAAAAAAAAAAAAAAAAATGAAAAAAACCACGTGCAAATAATTAAAAAAAAAATATACATAAATTTAGTGTTTTTTTTTATTTTTTATAGTAAAAACAATTTATAAGATTTTAAAGGCCAAAGAAAACTAAATAAACGAAAAAAATTAAGAAAAACAATTAAACTAAATTCAAATTTAAAATTTTAATAAATAAATTTTAAATTTTAAATTTTAAAAAATAATTATTCTATAATATTAAATATAAACGAAAATTAAACAAATTGAATTTAAAATAAAATTGAATTAAAAAAAAATAATTTTAAATTTTTTTGAAATTCAAATTAAAATAAAAAATCAAATTAAAATAAAAATATTAAAAATTAAAAAAAAAATAAAAAATAAAAATAAAATCAAATTAAAATAGATGTACATATATATTTAAAAAATAATAATAATAATAATAATAATAATATTTTAAATAAAAATATTAAATTAAGAAAAAATTAATTTTTTGAAAAAAAAATATATTTTTTGAAATTAAAAAATAAAAATAAAAATAAAAATAAAAAAAAATCAATTGAAAAAAAAAATTAAAAAAAAAAACAATTAAAAAAAATCAATTGAAAAAAAAAAATATTAAAAAAAAAAAACAATTAAAAAAAAAATAAAATAAAAAAATCAATTGAAAATATTAATTAAACCACGGACCGCCCGCTGGGCGGCGGTGGCCGGCCGGGCGGCGCCACGGGGGCGGCCCAGCCGGCCTCCCAGCCCCCGGCGGGCGGAGGGCCGATTCGGGCGGTCCGTGGTTTAATTAATATTTTCAATTGATTTTTTTTTTAATTGTTTTTTTTTTTTTTTTTAATTTCAAAATATATATATATTTTTTTATTATTTAAAATAAAATTCGTTTTTTTTTTTTAATTTTATTATTTTTTTGTTTTAAATTTATTATTATTATTATTATTTTTAATAATTTTTATTTAATTTTGCTTATTTCTTTATTTTGAGTGATTTTTTTTTTTAATTTCATAATTTTTCTTTGTTATTAACTTTTAAGTTTTAATTTTTAATATAATTTTATTAAATTCAATAAATTTTATATATATTTACTTTTATTTATTTCGATTTAATATTTTTTTTTAAATGTTTTACTTTTTTTTTCTTTTTTTGTTAATTACATATATAAAAATTTTTATATTTTTTTTTTTTTTGGCTAGTCAAAATTGTGCATTTAAAATTAGAATTTTTTTTTAATGAAACTTAATTTTTTTAAATTTTTTATTTTTAAGAAGAATTTTTTATTTAATATTAATTTTATAATTTTCATTTTTAATTGATTTTTAAAGTTTTTAAAGTTTTTGATTTAACAATATTTTTTTTTCTTTTATATTTAAAATTTTATTTTCTTTGAAATTTATTTGTTTATTCATTTATTTATTAAAATTTAATATTTTGTTTTTAAATTTAATTTATTATTTTAATATTAACCTCTTTTTTTTTTAATTTAATAAAATTTGATGTATATACCTATTATTTTTAATTTAGGTTCATATATATTTTATTTTTTATAATTTAAATTTAATTTATTTATAGTTTGTTTGTTTTTTTTAATATATATTGTTTAAATTTGATATTTTCATTGTATTTTATTTTATTTTTATTTTTAATTAATTTTTCTTTTTTTTTTCCTTTTAATTTGAATAGTGTTTTTTTTTTTTTAATTTTGAATTTTTTAAATTTATTAAAATTTAATATATTCATAAATTTAATTATTTGTTTTAATTTTTTTTTCTTTTTTAAATTTAATAAGCATTTTCTTTTTCTTTTTTAAATTTAATTTCTATATGTTTATTTTTTATATTTCCTTCTTTTTTAACTTGTTTTTTTTTTAATTAATATTTTTATTTTGTTTTTATTTTTATTTTTTAATTTCTATATTTTTTTAAGAATTTTAATCTTAATTTTTTTTGTTTATTTTTAAAATTTTTTTTTCCTTAAATTTTAGGTTTTTAATGATTAAGGGTAAATTTTACTTTTGTTTTTATTTTTATTTTTTATCTTCATATATTTTTAAATTTTAAGCTTTTAAATGTTTTTATTTTTAAATTTATTTTTCCTTGAAATTTCGGGTTTTTATTATTTGAATTTTAAAAAATTAAAAAATGTTACTTCTATTTTAAAATGCCAAAAGTATGACAATTTTTTATTATTCGACATCCAACATTGGTTTGTTTTGAGGTGTTTTTCTAATCTTTTTTCAAGAAACAATTTTGTTTTTACCATAATTACCATAAAATGTTGAAATTTGACTTTAAAAAAAAACGAAGTGCGTTAGGAAGAACACTTTTTTTAGAGTGTTTTTCAATTCTTTTTTCAACAAACAATTTTGTTTTTAGCATAATTTTAGAAAATGTTGAAATTTGACCTTCAAAAAAAACAAGTATGGATTACTGGAAAACCGAGACTTTTTTTTTAGGTGTTTTTGCATGTTTTTTGAGAGTTTTTGGGCTAGAGTTTCCGTTTTGAGAATTTAGTTACTGTTCATGGTAACGGTGTTGGGGCCCCTATATTACTAGTGTAGTCCTTATTGTTGTTAGTGTAGCCCCCTTGCTCATTATTGGTGTACCCACCAGCAACTTAGTCCCCATAATGGTAGCTATTGTGCCCCATAAAAAACTTCACTATCGTTATTGGTGTGCCCTTACATTATTTTTGTTAGATTGACTAAGTTAAATTGTGACCCCATGAATACCAAATAGAAGGAGGTTTTTATACTATCATCCAAGAATTGTTCATTATGTAATGTGGGAAGTTTTTATTTCCCGACAATTTGTCACCCATACTGTACTCCACGATTTCATGAGAGTCTGGAGGACCCATACGGTGACTGTGTACTTTCCAAGCATGGAATACATACCCAGACACACTTTGTGTGCCAATTCATCTCCCTTTACAACTTTTGGAAGATCCTATAAAAGCCCTAGTTTTCAAGGTTAGCACTTTGTCTCGGTGTCGACCTGCGGCGGTAGCGATTTGCACTGGGCAGCATGGTGGTGCTGCGTGTGTCTTGAGACTACATTGCCGTCCTCTTTGGAAAGTTTTTTTTAAAAATAAAGCAGGATTTCCATGACTAGAAACTTCAGCAGCGTGACTAAGATTTTTTTGAGGATATCGGCCGAGAGATTCCTCTTTGGGATTCTTGTTCCCAAGAAACGGAGACTTCTCCAAAGGATAATCTCTTTACCCCATTGTGGGGGCCCATAACCTCCTCCATAATTATAATATCTTAGATGCCTCTTCTGTTAGGGTCTATAATAATAAGTTCATAATTTTTGAATTGACTTTGATCGGTCTTGTAAATATGTACATACCTTGCTTTAGATTGTTTTCCATATTTGAAAATGAAAAAAATTAAAAGAGGGTAAAGTCTAAAAAGGAAAATCAAGGACTTGAAAAGAAAAAGATAAAAAGAATAGAAAAATGGACCTCAAACACAAAAAAGGAGATAAAGAATAAGACATAAAAGTGATGCAGAATATTCTTCACTACTAGTTACTTTTCAATACAAAATAAATGATTATATTAAACATTTCAAAATACCATAATCCATGATAAGGATTAAATAGTTTAATCTTAACATTTTTATGCTTTAAATTTCATGTTATAAATAGAGAATAAAGATTTTTCCAACAGTTTAAACTTAACAAATCAATAGTGAATAGATAATAAATGAAACTCAACAGTTTAAATAGGAGCACTCGAATGAAATAAGGTTAAAGAAAAATGGTTGGGGTTATGACTCAAATGCACCCATGCAAATAAAATAAAAAATGAGTAGAAAGACAAATGATGCGTGAGTAGAAAGAAATTGCACAGAACATGAATAAACATCTGTCAGAAAATCACTAATTTCCCTCACAATGTATTTTAAAATGCTAAAATCTTGAGTTATAAAGGCTCGAGCATTTCTCGACTTTTGTTGGAATTTAATTTAAGGCTTAATGACTGATTGGCACTAAATATTGAATTCCATGTAGAAACCCTTTTCCTCAACGTCACTCCATTTTCCTAAGTTAAAATACCCTTTGTAGGAGAAGAAGTAAAAACTGTAAATAATTTCCATTTCATTAAAAACCCCCGCACAAATGTACATTATCCTAAGTGTAAGTGTGAAATGTTTAAAATGGGGCCTACTTCTTTAAAAAATGTGCCCAAACGCTTAATTTACACTTTACTTCGTACATTTGTATGGAATTACTCATTCTATTCATTTCATATGCTTTACAATATTAAATCTATAATACCCTACCCTGTATTTTATATTAATTCATTTTATTACATATCCCAAACCCATTTTCTTATGGTTTAGCCTATGGTTTAATTCCACACGTGATATATTTCTGCGCTCCCACTGGTATAAACTATTCTATTTAACAAAACCCCACCAAAAGGTTACTTTTGTTGTAAATAAGCATTTGTCGTGTAGCGATACCGCCTATCCCGTTAAACATAATACTTTATGTTTTACAACTATGTTTAACTTTATATAACATTGAACCCACGCCCGAATAAAAGATCACGGGTCCCTACACCCATTTACCCGATAACTTCATCGCTTAATTTGGACCGATTGCACTCCTCGCGATCGATGACTCACAAGCCATATCGCAATTTCAATAGCGTGGTTGATAATCAATTTTGTATTTTTGATATGGGCGGTATTGCCCCATTATCTCTCCTCCATGCGGCATGAAATGTTGGATCGCATCCTTAAAGGTGAAATTGTTTACCGCCCTCTGATCATGCGATAGCAGAAACGCGATGACAGCCTCCCCATTGTTGCCCCACTTTAAATTGATTTTCATTTAATAAGGAAACATTATTTCAGACCAATTTCTATATAACAACCGATTGCAACGTTTAAACCTTCCTGTGCATTTATGCTCATTGTACCTTCTAGATTGAAGAAAGAAAGTTGTAGCCTGTTTTCTTAAAAACCAGCAGAAATCCATCAAATTTGTTATTTTATGACCACTCGAGCTCTAATTTGTGTTTTAAAGGCCTGACTTAAAGCTTTTGAAAGCTTCCGGACCCCAAAACTTCCTTTTCCAAATTTCAATTCCTGAAAAATACGGGAATGTTTCAAAAGAAAAAATACCCATCCTTCATTACGAAAAGTTATATTGTTTAATTTAAACCTTTTGAAGCCTATTTTTCTAAAATAATTCCCTTTAAAAATAGTTATCAAGTATACATTACATAGAAATTGATTTAAGCTTTGAGCATTCTTTATTGAGAAACAAATTAGAAAGTGATTTAAATAGCACTATTATAGATCTTGATTTTTATTTCATCTCTTGAAACTAAGTAGGAAATTGTTTTAGGTAAATTTGAATCCAAAGATTTTTGGAGTTTTTATGATAAACTTGATGGCTCAAATGCTACTATACTTAGGGAAATAGATGAAGCTATTTTCAGCATCAGTTGAATTCATTTGCTTTGTAAACATACCCTAAGCCTTCTACCACTCATTTAGATACCGGACTTTTTAGAATCTCAAGTTCATCTCTATTTACCACCACATCATCCATTATCTCCATTACACTTCAGTCTTCCATAGCAAGATATTTATTCCTAAACAACCATTTCAACCTAGAGTATTATTTCCCATCCTCCACACCTCAAGTCCATCCACTAGTTTTTCTTAAATTTTCCAATACATCATTCTCATTCCCAAGCACCTCTTCATATTTCCCAACTTCATCTTTGGTTTTCTCAATACATTTCCAACACATCTTCTTATCCCAATCTCATCTACAAGTTCTTTAACTACATCAAATTACTTCTGAATACACCACTAAGTACTTCCAACTTACCTCCTAGCCAAGCTAGAATTCAAGCCATGGGCGCTAGATATGCTTCCTTTGTGCTTCAGCCTAATTACATGACACCAAGACTAACAAAGCAAAATACCTCAATTTGATGCAACCACTCAATACAGCACCCAACAACATGTAAAGATGACCATTATTTTGAACTACTTGAAATAGATGGAACTGATGTCTAAGTAATTTGTTTGTGAAGCATTAACTAGGGAGGTGAAAAAATGGTTTAAAGGTTTTCAAATGCCGGTAGTATTGCTGATTTAGAAATATTTCATAGATTATTTCTTAATAGATGGGAAAAGAATAAAAATCAACAAATCTTATCGGAATTTGAGGCATTTAAAGAGCACCCAATGAGACGAGTCCAAGATGATTGCACTAGATACAATAGCATCTATAATTCAATTCTGCTAATCATAAGCCTCCTCCTAATTGTTCTTCTCAAATTCACCGATGGATTTGATACGGACCGCACGCAAATTAGAGAGGAATCTGAAACTTTTAGAGCGGATGCAAAATATTGTTAGTATAGAAGAGTACGGTAGTAAAAGCTAGATTAAGGAATTAAATAAGAGTAACAATAAAGAAGAGGCATCTAGTTCAAAATTTAAAAATAGATCAATTATAAAAAAAACATTAGAGAGAATGATGGATGGGTTAGATGACATGGAAATAAACCACAATGGGATAGCAACAAATTAGAAATCTCAATTTCGGGAAAAACGCTAATACTAGAAAATCTAGAGAATCAACTTTGACCAAACAATGAATACCTTTCCAAAAGAACTATCTTGAAAGTTCTCATTATAATGAAGATGATGAAGAAAACATAAATCTAATGGATATTATAACGATACTTACTATCTTTCTTACGAAGATCGGGGGTATATGATTTTGTATTTGCAATTAGATTATGGTGAATCATTTGATTACAAACAAGGTTATGTGATTTTCTATCAATAGAAGTACATAAAAGAAATATAACCTTAGAAACAAGAAAAACATAAACCCTTCTACTAAGAAAATTAGTTCAAACACAAAGAAAGAAAACAGTAGAAGCTCCCACTACTAAAGGTTAAAATTCTCTAGGAAAAACAAACAAAACTCTAAGTGTTCATCTCGAGAAAATTTCAAGCCCCTAAAATTTCACCTAGTCCCAAAATTGTTGATATAATAGATGATGTTGTCCAAACATCAACGAGATTTACAAGAACTGGCTGGCATGAACAATTGATGCATTAAAACAACAGTACCCAGACTCTAAAACACCTCACATGACCTAAATCAGGTGATCCAAAAAGTATATGCTAAAGCAACCGAAAATACAAAATACGCAAAAAAACATCTATTACTATCTCAAACTATTCTGAAAAACTAAAAATGTTAATACGGTAGAAACACAAGCTGAAAATGAGAAAACGAAGTGTAGAAAAAGAAGATAAACCTACTCAAACTACGGTTACTAAAGAAGAGAGATCAACTCCGGCTAAGTAAATCACAAGCTCCATTTAATATATTTGAAATTTCCAAATTAAAAATATCAATTCCTTTAATTGGTAAAACGTATTGCTAGAAACAACTATCATGAAACTTTAAACATGAATGATGGAGAAGGTTAATGAAATCTAAGTATTGATCAACCAAAGTTAATTTTGGTCACGATGTTAATGGAAAACACCAAGATGGATCAGTTCCATGTTTACATCAGCTTATTCTTCATGATCAAATATTACATAGTAATGTTAGAATTCAAGGACTTCACACAATTTAATGCCAAAAGCAATAATGGAAACCTAAATTTAGATATCATAATTACAAATATCTCTTTCATTTGATTCCAACAAAGAGTCAAATGTTTAGGTTTGGTCATGTTGCTATCGTAGTTGATATCCTAGTAAAAGCATACTCTCATGGACATTGTAGTAGGCGGCATCCCTCCAAGTATGGAATGCTCTTATCTCGCTCATGGGAGCAAAATTACGAGGATCTCTACAACTCCAGCCATGTCATATACAGCAATATCATTTTTGGCCAACCAAAAACTTTATGAAAACCATTGATGAAATATATGGTGAGTAGTGTGAAAGACCAAAAAATTATCAAGTTTACTCTACACCTATTGACATGGATTCATTCATTCGTACAACTACGAAAATAATATTGAAAACAAAGCTGAACTTAAAGATAAAAACAAAACATGAAACCGGTGAAAACATCTTTCATGAATCGATTATGGTAACTATATTTTGATGGATCAGTCAATAAATTCGGAGCGGAAGCGAGGAGTTTGGATAACTAATATGGAAAACAATCATCACGAAGGTCATACTTTCGGATTAAATTTTAAATGTACAAACAACATGGGTACAGACAAGCTCTATTTTAAAATTTATGGTTGAGAATTACGAGGCAAAATATCAATTATGGAGACTCGAGTTAATTGTGAAACAAATAAGCGGAGGCATCATTTGTTTATAATCAAGATTAAACCGATATAAAGCTGTTTTAGATTTGATTAAAAAAATTGTTAGAATGTGATTTTCTGCAATACCAAGAAAACAACATACGGAGCTCCTTTGCTTAGCAACCTTTGCTAGTACCGTAATCTTCCATTTCAACCAAATCATAGATACCACTACCGAAGTCAGAAACATAGACCAATAATTCCTAGATAAATATTGGAAAATTTTCTCAGGAGCAAGATTTACTCATTTCATGAACAATGAAGGAGAATTTAGGGAGTACTTAACATAGACACTACTATGCATTAGAATAGAATTTAGATAGTGAGATTGATTTGAATAATATAGATGTAAATAATATAATTTTTTTCTAAACCTACTGATTTAGTCAATCAGACATATATAATTTAGAGAAAGTACGGATGAAGAATTAGCTAATGATGAATCGATATTTTTGAACCTCAAAGATAACTTTGCAAAAGAAACACTCCTTTAGAAGATCTATTTGACTCTAATGATGTTGCAAGAAAACCCTAGGAAATGGAGCCACTAAGATGCGATATTGAGAATGTAATATAGGTACAAAGTTAAAACCTAAGATGATTAAACTTTAAAAGCTTTACCTCGGGAAGAAAAAGAAAAAAATACATAACTTTTTTTAAGAATTAGGATGTTTTACTTGGAGTTAGAGACTTAAAATCTATGAGCACTAGCATAATACGACGCAAAATGCCTATAAAAGAAGACCAAAAACCTTTTAAATAAGAAAGTTAAGAAAGTTAGATATTGTTTTGATGCCTTTAATTGAGAAAGAGGTAAAAAGAATGTATGATGCTAAATAATTGCACGATGGGATATTAGGATTGAGACACCTAATCAGTTCCCATTTAGGAAAAATAGAGAGTCAGATATGTTTCTTTTAGAAATTTAAATAAGATTATTCATAAAAGACAGACACCCTTTACCAAAGATGGATCACATTTTACGGAGAAGGTAGTTGGTTCTTCCGAGAATTTCATTGTTAGATGGATTCTCTGAATATACTTGGAATTCCTAGTCCAACCAGAAGGGCCAAGCCAAAACTTCTTTTACTACTCCATGGGGCACTTTTATGTACTAAGAGAAAATGTATTAGTGAGAAATTTTGAGGTCTAAAATGGGCCTCCTAAGGAGATAATAAAATAATAGCTGACCAATAAAAATAATTTTTATGAATTTTCGCAAATTCACTTTTTGTGACCACAATCCATGCACTATGGTTAAATTGGTCAATTCAAAAAGTTGTACCAAAATAAAATTAATATTGTATTGATGTGACTATAAATAAGAATGAGGTTACTGCGAAAGAAAATCATTATCATTTGCACAACCAATGCATTTTAAATCCCTTTGTTCTTAAATAACTTAAAATAAAATATAAATATAAATTCTATAAATTCGATGATATGCTATGCTATTAAATTAAAATTTATATGATTTAAATTGTATACACATGTAATTAATATACTATATGAAAATATGTGTAATATATCATGATAGATGTGTAGTGGGTTCTGTACTGTTTCTCTCAGAAATATGAAAATGACAAATAATATATACTTTTACTTCCAGTGTGAAATGACATTTATTATGAGTGCTTTCACTTTATGACTTTAAAAGTACTTGAGAGCTCTACCATGGTTAAATCATGAGTTTTTATCCACCATTGAGAATGTGACAAGTAAGTACCCTTTAACTCCAAAGCACGTGCCACCTCAACCATTAGGGATGATGTCATCCCACAAAATGTGATTGAGTTTTCTCCCTATCATGTGAAATTTTGATTGTACATTTTCCTTAGGAGGCCCAATTTAGACCTCAAAATTCCCTAATGTTGGGTTAATGAATACGAACCTTTTTAAATGAGCTATGGATAACCTTTGCAAAAAGATTCATGAATTCCTAGTATTCAATTCATTGGAGCCAACATTATTTTCAAAGAATGATTATGAACATTTGGATCATACGGGCAAGTCTTTCTTAAATGCAAAAATTTTGCATCTCTCTAAATCTAAAGAAAACTTTATTTGGATTGGAAGAAGGTAAATTACTAGAACATATTATATCTAAGAGAGGAAGATTAGAATAGACTGACAGGAATGAAGAAAATTCTAAATATTAGTCCTCACAAGACATTAAAATTACGAAGCTTTTCTAGGTAGAATTAACTTCCTTGGAAGATTCATCTCAAATCTAGCTAGAAATAATCGGAGACAACTTAACAATATGTTGAAAAAGACTCATACTTATATGGATTTTTAGAGCCAATAAATATTTAGTCTATTAAACAAGCCTTAACAAAAACACGAGGTCATATGAAGTCCATTTTAGAAGGATTTCATTATTTTCTCTTTTGCTTCAAAACCTAGCATTATTGAGTTTTCTTGTGAAAAATGACCGGAAAGTATGAACAACCTATTGTTTTCTTTAGCAAATCACTTGAGAGATACCACTTTAAGTACAATATAATGGAAAATCAAGCCCTAGCTTTATTGGCTCCAAAGGAATTTAGTGTACATTCTTTATTCCACATATCATTTCCTATATTTCAAAATCACAGTTGTAAAAGGACATTCAACCACCAGAATGGGCACGATGGTAAGAGGCAAGTGGATTGCTACAATTTTGGAATATGACCTAGAAATAAAACCACCAAACTCATAAAAGGTCAAGGTTTAGCCAAACTCACATTTAAGATCAAGGTGTCCTTCATGGGATAATGATTTTATTACCCAGTAGATGATCAAGAAGAGACACTGGTGGCCAAATTCCAACGGCCACTTCGATAAACTATTCAACTTTTAAGAAGTAGTATATAGGCAGCAGTTGAAGATGAATAAAATGTGGTTCTTTATTCATCTCTGATTCCATTAACAAACACGATACCTTCTTGACACGCAATGATAGTACGTTAAACTCAGACATATATAATTAATTGAACAAATAGTGTCTCCGTATTCACTCCTGTCATTCAGACAGTAAATAGTTTTTTATAGTGAAACTGTTGGCGCGGCGTTTCGTGGCGGCTGCTGCGGCGACGCCGATGCGCTGATTCAGCCTTACAAAAATTACCGAAGCCAGCGCAATGGCATGCTGAAAGATGTCGCACTGGAAAGCGTACCGTCAGCGCGTTTAAAGTATCCTTCTGGTGAAAGCCATGTATGTCGGCGGGCCATCTCTCGGCTGTCGTGCCAATATCACAAAATGAAAGGCGGCGATTTTAACGTCGATGCCATCGCAAATCAGGAGTTCAATTTTTAAAGAAGCCTGCCAGATGAGCTGGACAATGAAATCTCAAAATATTTATTGCCTGGATTAGGCATTCTGGCTGCTATGTGGCTATGGTGATTATTCAATCGCTCATTGGGATCGCCGTTGATCCTTCCGGTTTTTTCTCTGGCGGTAACAATCCTGAAACCTTGCTGTTGACGCTGGGAACGCCTGGCAATTTTAATTATTATCGTTGTTGGTGTGCTATCAGCAAATGCCTGATACCTCGATAAATGGCGTTCTCTATTGATTGCAGAATTTAATCGTCAGGCTCTACTGGTGGGTAGAAAATTCCCGGTCCCGCATTTAGCTTTCAGGAAATTTCAGCTATGTCGTGCAATTGATGATTTAACCTGGCCTGTTCACGATGGCAAAACCGTTATGGCTTTGTGGACTGGCTGTTTAGAGTAAAATTACGGCAAAACTATCCGCCTGCAAAGTTAATGAAACGTTATCTGGGCAATTCATCGCCAGACGCGATAACAGTATGATGTGCGCGTTGATTTCTCGGCGATGCCGCATTATTCGATCTCTGGAACAAAGTCTTTATGATTCTGTTTGTTGGCGGCAAACGCTGGTGCAGGTTGCAAGCCTGAAAAGCCGGACTATTGCCCGGGCTTGCCACCAACGTTAATTGAACCGGATGTGGCTCTAACGCGTATTCTTTGCGTGTGTTCCACGCCATTATATAATGACCGCAGTTAAAGTCCATACCCTGTAACCAAATCCGCAGTTGATGGCCAGTGAGCGAAACCCTCACCAGCAGGTTCCGCATCAAGCTGCCCGAAGTGATTCGCAATAAAACAAATCAAAATTCGCGAATTACTGGCTACTGCTGGCTGCTGCCGCTAAACCGCTGGTGTTCCGACCTGCTGGAAGATTGATCCGTGGTTCTGTCGTGGATGCTGGAAATAATCCGGCGGTCTCATGGTCTGGGCGGATGGTCGGTGCGCGTGGACGATTTCTCCGGTGGACTGGTGAACCCGTGGTAATGCTGATATCGATGAAATGCTACGCTTACCTGCCGTGGTCTGACTATTGTTTTAATGATATTCGTGGTCACTCTATTACAGCAAATGCGTTCTCTTCAGGGTGGCATTACTATGAGTTCATTAACGGCAGTTTATATGATGATGACGTTATCAATCTACGCGAACAATATGTATTGAGTCAGCACGGTCGGTAAAATAAATCACATCATCTACCTGCACTACAACAAGCTATGCAAAGTCCGTTTATCCGATCCTGATCGTGTGATGGTGTTAATGATGGCGACCTTTATTACCGGATTGCTGAACTATGGTCTTCATTCAATCATAAAATCACCTGAGCATTCTATTCGTCATTCATCACAACCTTGATGGTAATTTATAAATCAAACAATTGATAAATTAATGGTCATGCTATTTGATGACAGTAGAATAATTTCGCCGATAAACAAAATATCACCCAGTAAAGTTCACTTCTATCTGAGTGTTACCTCGCGTTGATAATGAGGGGATATGATGAACTCATGGACTGATGGGGAGTAATGGAAGATTGAATAATGAACATGAAAAATGGGTGGTGTGATGCGACTTCAAACAATGCTGTTATGATCAATACACAATGCAGTCATTTATTTATTCCGTGCAGTATATATATATATGAAAACAATCATTCATTGAACTGTTATATATGTAACAGATATATGGAAGAAACAGACACACTCATTTCATTCACTCCCCGGGAGATACCATCCATTTAGTGTTATTAATTCAACTAGAAGATAGAACCAAACCACACAAGGAACACGGTCTAAGAAAGTATAAATAATAAAGATAAAGACATGTATTAAATAATCTTGCTTTCTTACAAATAAATACATTTATATTAATATTATTATTTATAAATAGATAATGAATAAATTAAATATATAAATAAATATACAGTGAGACACATGAACCATGGAGACTTCTCCCTTCTAAGGACAGAAGAAGGAGGCATAAATCACTCTCATGCCTGCACACTGTTTGGGGAAGCGAGCAGGCAGGCAGGAAGCTATAAAAATCCCTTACGAACATGTTGCAGGAACCCAAAGACATTATCAGTACATGGAAGCACAGGCAATATCAATAACAATAATGAATGTGAAACACAACGGTGCACCACCTATCAAAAAAATGAACTTAAATAAAATTGAGCTGTCAAGAAGGTATTGTTTATTCTGAAATTTAACTCAAAATACGACTTGCCCCTCAAACTTGAAAGAATAACACAAATCATAACACATCAAAGCTAATCTTGACAAGCTATTTTCCAAATTTGAAAAATTAACTCAAATTCGGAATAAAATATATGGAAACTAGTTTCCCAATCCTACACGCAAGGAACAAGTTGGCAGAGCCTCATCTCCATCACAGATGTCATAATGTTTCTTCATTTTTTGGGCAACGCGTTAGATACCATGGAAGGCCCACATGGCACATGCCACCAATGTTGATTCTCTTGCACAACATTTGCAAAGCAAAATTTCTCCCCAAGGACATCCTCTGCGCAAAACTAGAAGATGGTCTTGAATGTTGAAGTGAAGGCCTCGATTCAATATGGAATGCCATAATTTCTTTATTATAAAAGTCCCTGAAATGAAAACTAAGTCCAATGTACAACTTTGAATATTTTAGCAGTTACCGGAAGCATGCTTGCTGAACTACATTGCTGCGATCCTTCAGCAATCACCACATGTTTGGGGTAAACTGTATGGAATTTATATTCAGCACTATAAATTCAGGAAAAAAACAATCTTGAGTATTACTCATACATCAGCGCAACACATGTTAAGGAAAATTTAAAGAGTGCATAAATATTCTTGAAATCCCAATCATAGTTTAAAAGAATTTCAATAGTTTTGAAAATGAACTATCAAATATTTAGGCAAATCATTTTTAAATAGAAATTGGTGAATTTTATTTCAAATACTAAATTTAAACCATGAGGAACTAATCATACTTTGGATTTTCCTATTTCTAATAGAAAATCCCAAGTACTTATAATTATAACACCCATAAACCCCAAAATTAAGTACAATAATTAAAACCTCCTAGAGAGGAAGTGCCTAGAGGGCACGACCATAAGCGTTTAGTGGTTTTTCGAGAGACATTGCAGAATCAAATGAATCCATGAATCTATGGCAAAAATAATAAACAATAGTAAGGTGTGTTATTGGTTTAAAATAATAAACAACATGAAACAAAACCCACATAATTTAGTAAGACTATTTAAGGAACAATAATTCCTACATATTAAAATATAAAGTTATAACATCGGCTCATACTTGAACATAACATACGTATCAATATTCTTCTTCTATATCATGCCAGTCTTCATCTGTTGATAGAGCATCTATATCAACATCTAATTCGAAACGGTGAAATGATCAACCATGTCATCATCATCATCAATTATGTCATTTTCAATAATATCCTCATCGACATCATCATCAATAATTGTTGCCTCATCTCATATGGTTCATCTTAAAGATATCTTCTTCGATACGTGGTATCATGCAACTCATCATCTGCCATCGCATCATCTTCTTCTTGATCAACTATCATCTTCGTCCTCTACGGTATACTCTATTGGCCTTCTCTTGGATCATATCTAATGAGAATGACCATTCGTTTCTCCTGGAACCTGCGAGTAAAAGACTTGTTTGCATTGGCTTGGAAAAACATAGCGATCTTTTCTTTCAAAGTACAAATCGTTTTAACCATTAAATCCATTGTCATGTTGAATAAGTGTTCTATCATCATCACGTACATTCATTCGTAGCCTATACCATTGACGTCTTAAAACAAAACTATTTTGAAGGAATTCGTCCACACTCAACCTATGTCCCAAGAACCCATAATATCCTTTTCCAGTTCTTGGGGATGTACGCTAACTCTACAGGAAACATTAGTGACACAGAATGCTGAACATCCCACTATGAGGTACTAAGTATCATCCAAGCATTTAACGCCATAATTTACGACCATTTGCACCCATAGCCTTGTCCGGAGAATGAAACGGCTACATTCTCGAACATTATCATTCCCAGAGGTGAAGTTCCAAAAATATAGGCGGTGCCTGTGTCCAATCACAATATTTTGTATTACTAAAAGGTTCACGAGACTATATTAATTAAGCCCAAGGCACTTCATGCATTATCAATCAAAATTATCACCATCAAAACTATAATTTTAAGATAACAATTTATCTGCAAACTATAATTTTAAAATAGATACTTTAGTGATATAGACACCTAGTGAGAGTAAGGTTAGGAAATTATAATAAAAATTATTACGAATATCACTCACAGTCTGATTGATTTTTCATTGTACGTTGTAACTATAATTTTAAAGAAAACACACTTAGTAATATGAGCACCACAGAGTGAGAAGCCGGAAATTTCATAAAATTATAGCTAGAAATTATTTAAGATATCATATTACTCATAGTGGAGTTAGTGTTTATTGTTTGGTGCCAATAATTGTTTATTATTTATAAACACAATCAAACATATTATGAGGACGATGATAGAGTCGGCAACGGTCTCATAACAAACCATAACGGGCACATCCCTGAAAGATAGACTGCGAATAAGAAAAAAAATCCAAAACAAAGTGATTACTTATAGGATCTTAAAAGCTTCTTAAGTGGAATCCATAACGACATCACAACCCCTAAAAACACCTCTCTCTCTACAAGACGAATATTCATCTTTCATATAGCAGTCTAGCAAATTTTACGAACTCATCAAGAGAGGATCAAATACAACTATCTCATCAAGTCTATTCACTGAAAATACAACTGGAAATATCAACATTAACACAAAAATATTCAAAGGCATGTCAAATCATACAAACCAACCGTGATAAAGGTGTATGAAAAATATGCATACACAAAGATACAAGAATGAAATGACGGGTGTGGCGATTGCCGAAATCGACTTAACTAAACGATAGGTGTATTGGCGGTTGCGGAAATGCGGCTACTAAAAACGGCGGTGCGAAAATGGAAGTGGTTGCAAAGTGTGTGGATTGTTCTTTGGTATTCCAGTTGATTCCCATGAAATATACCAAAAAAAAGTGGTATGTCAAACCTAGAAGGTAACCGAAGGCCATGACCTCATATTAAACAAGTAACGGTGTCGTACTGAGCCAGAAGTGGTAAATAAAAAAAGTAGTCTCTTTCATAACAAAAGTCTATCGGCCTAAATATCTAGGACATGTGGCACTCCATGATAAAGACACATGGTGTGTGGATTTGAGTTTTTCAGAGTGGTCAGTGGTCCAGTGGGCCGAAAATAGGTGAAATATGGCACCACTCGAGAGATTGACATGTGCCCGATTGGTACAGTAGGCAGACAATTAACGTAACAGAAGCAACAGGTGATGCAGAATGACATGAGGAGAAAATATGGAAAGCCCCAAATCTCGAGAACTAAAAACAATCACCAACACGAGATTGACAACTTTACATGAAGTAACCTATGAAATCGTGACTGGAGAAATCATCGTAACAATAAAGTAACCATGTAACAATAAATTCGGATTCATCCACAGGGAGTGGTAATGAGGAGAAATCTATAGTGAACAACGGAAAGCATGCGGAGTTGCTTACAATCAAACGGATGAAAAAACACATGCAAAAAACCCTAGATAATAATCATGAACAAGCTTAATATTGAATTATGGTAATAAAGGAACTTACAAAATGTGACATTACGAACTTGGTCAAGCGCACAAGCAAAAATATCTGGACATGACACGGTTGACAATTATTATTGCTCATGATCTGAAGGAGATTGTTCTTACTGCACCTTTGAGTCAATCAAATCCATCATTATATACAATAAATACAAATAATTGATGTGTCTTTTTACTCTAAGGTGCATTCTTGTGATAATGTTAGACATATGTTGAAAATGTCAAAGCATACTTGAATAGCTCCTCTTCGTTTCAGAGAAAAAAGTGTGGAGTCGCATGAACTTGCAACGAAGCCTCCACGATGCGAAAGAATAACGACTAAGTCAACGGTGACTTTTTGTTGCTCGTTGGATCGAGAGGTTTACTCAAGATGTGCGCTCAGCAAACTTTATTCTCTACTAAGCAGGGCCAACCACGTGAAGGGTGGAAGCTCTTGCTCGGCCCCTCCCCCCTCACATCCCGCTCTCCCAGTTACTGATACCGATCTATATTTCATTTTTTACTTTCATGAGCATAAAAAAATATTCTAATAACTAATAAAAAACAATTCAACAAAAATTACACGAAACATTGAAATTAATTTGCTTGACATAAAAATAAAGTATGATAAATGAGTTTTTTATATAATGCAAAAACGTTCAAGTATGGTACCGTTTGTCTTATAATAATACAATATTTTACATTATCAAATTTTTCTTTTTCTTCTTCCACATATTTATAAAGCTCCTAATTACATCATCAATATCATCGTGCTCTACTCATTTTGTGCCTTTAGGCACTTCTTCTTGACCTAGTTGCGTGATGCAATATGCAGTCTCATCGGTGATGGGACATAGCCTACAAAAACGAGATAATATTAAATTTTAGTCGTTATTTTTTTAAATATCATTGAACTAGTTTGGTAATATTAATAAAAAAAAATTGTAATGATTATTTACTTGGTGCACCGATTGTCGCCGTTGGGGCTATTTGCCCTATCTTCCTCTCACAGTGGTAAGATCTCAAGGGAAACATTCTACATCATTTTAAAACAAAAACTTTATAAGGATAGCCATCTGGTATAATTAGAAAAAATTATAATTGGAAACTAATTACGTCACGACCCTCATTGATAGTAGCATTGTCGGCTGGTCCCCACTACAATGATCGGGTTGCACGTGAAGAACATCTACATCTGCCTCTACCATTTGGGTTATTTGCCTCGTCGGCGGTGTTTCTCCCACAGTTAGCAAGGATTGTTAGACATTAAATTTATGGACGAAAACGAAGCATATTGAAAGGCTAATGTTTTACCTTATGAGACGATACGGATCTGGGACCTGTCCCAAGACCTGCAGTTCAACTACGGCTTGATAAGCAGAGTAGACGATATTTTATCTTCCTACGTAGTTTGTTCCGAAGTCATCACCCTACCTTCATATGATTGTGTATTTTTAATCATATTTTTAGGATTAAAAACGTTGGAAGGCGATACAATTAATTATAAGATGTTTAGCTACTTAATTTTAATTCTTATGGCTAATTTCAGTAGCCGCCACAATAACTTATGATGGCCTTTTTTTCAATCTAACTTTGGTTGCCTTCGAGGTTTCGGGCAACCTATCATCAAAGATTGAAGTGGGATATGACGTAGCACCCCTTTTATTTTAGACATGAAAATTAAACTATTAAATTAAAGTTGCTTAATTTACCTTACGGAATTCCGATTATTTTCCTTCTTTTCTTTGCCCTTTTTCTCTTTTTCCGTCATGGATGGAGTGCTCTCCACTGCTCTTTTCGGAATTGTGAGAGGATGCTCGTATCTAGGGTTCAATTGCAATTGCTTCCTATAGGTGTCCATGGTATATTTCAAATATTTGTCGGCTACAGAGCCACATTTTATTCATCAAATGTGCGAGCCCCAAAAGGGCTTCGATAATCTAGAAGTTCTTTTTTTAGGTTGGAGATACAGAATTCCACCTTGTGCGTATGGTTGGGCCAAAAATTACCAACGCATATGCTCAAAAACTGTAGAACTCATTGTTTCCTACACAAAAAAAGATATTATCATTAATTTAAAAATAAAAATCATGATAAAATATGTTTTTGTTCGAGTACATGAAATAATTTAAAATATTAAAATTTACCGGGAGTTCTGCGTGCTTTATAGGGACACCTTCATTAGTTCACTAACAACGTGCACCATTGTCGATCTCCCCGTGGAGGCGACACATGTAGCTCCGGGAAATGCAATAATGCTGGTTGGCCATATAAACCCTCATCACTACCAACACGTTCGGTGGTTGGTGGAGTCTCTAGCAGGGCGGTGTGTTTCTGGGCGGCACCTAAAAGGAGTGAAGGTGTATGAGAGGGTTTTACGAAATCTCTTGCCCCTTGTGTCCACTACAACATAGGGTTCGGCAAGTGTCGAAACGCTACATACAAAGAACTTTTGTTAGTTTCGTCGATACAAAAATTAAAAATCAAACTATCACAATTCATCTCATGTGAGAACAAAAAAATATCCTTTTGAATTTTATTATTACCGATATGTTTCTGTTTGGGTCATAAGTTGTTTTATCCTCTCTTCTATTTCGGGTGTTTGAGGCACGTCTATCAAAGTATCAAATTAAACGTACCTTGTCGTGCCTTTTTTCGCAACAAGAGAGCGGAGATAGGGATGAAGAAATATCTTCCTCATAGAAGATATGGGGCATGCCCATGGCCGGTGTACGCATATTTGAGTTAAAATTAATATTATTTTAATTGTAAATAACTAAAATACGAAGATAGAGCAATGCGCACTTTGTATTCTTACAACGAAGAGGCCTCTTTAAAACGATCATCCCATCTGGGGGTTGTTCTGTCTTGCTACGATTAGTTTGCCACATTGCAATAAAATTATAAATGTAAAAACAGTAATATCTAACTTGAAAACACAAAATGGCGAAATAATTTCTAATAAGACACCGGAAAACAATTAGAGTTTCAATAATAATACACATTGAATTTAGTCACGGAAACATGTCATTGCACATTAAGGCACCCAAACAAAGATGGAGTTGACAATGAGACTAAATGGGTTATTTGTAGTGAAATTTTAAAATCTCAAAAGGTATATTCAATTATCGAAACAAATCAGCTTCATAATTTCGGTATTATTGGTGCGTTGTAAATCACAAAAAAATTGAAGCAAACACTAGAAAAACAGCAGTTGAAATGTGTATATGCTCAATAGAACTCACATTAATGAGCTCGCAGTATATGGAGGCAGAAGACCACATACGTAAGATTGTGGCAAGACCTAAGGAAGCTTTACTATTGGAAAAATAGTCAGTGGAGTAAAGATATACACACTACCTTTTCCATGCACTCTTTAGATTCTTGCTACTAAGCACACCTTGAGCAATAGAACACTATTTTTTTAAGTGATTTTGGTTGGAGTGATTTTCTTACCAGTTGGTATGTGGACATGTATACCCCGCCTATAGAGATGGACAGGAAAAAAGTCGACATCAAATATGGTAGAAGTTCATTATTTGAGGAATTGATTGATTCTCTTCTAATTACTGGAGACAAAAACATTGTTTTAGATTTCTACACGATCCACAGTTGTGGTGCACATGGAGATATTATTTCCATCCTAAGGTATGTCGGAGGATTGAATCATTAACCAGCTTGTAGTATTGTTCTGTCAAAACATTAATTTTTGAAGTAATATTTTAGTGTTCTTTGATGGCTCATGCGATGTGTTCATTCAAAACGAAACTTTCGAATGGGTTTCTCCTCTCACACCACGGAGATAATGTTCTCTGAAATATATTATTTTGGTGACTTCAAGTCTACGTCTCCTTAACGAGGCCCCATGTTCTCACCATGGTGTGCTTTCGATTTTTCTTTGTAGTACATTGTGGTTTGCTTAGAGTGCGAGAGACTTGGGGTACTCGTTAGATCGTCCTCTCTTATTCTACCAAAGTCTCTTCATCTATCCGGTGACGAGCCGACTTGTGGCTGCAAGCCTTCTTGAAGGTGTGTACTTACTCCTAGGTGTGAACCCTTGAATATAGGTTATGGAGATTTTCCGTCTAAACACGTCCTAATCCTTTGGTTCCAATTGGAAAGTGCTAGATTTTACATCTTTGATGAAAAGCTGGATTATCACTTGTAAGCAAATTGATTCTCCTTTTAACAATGTGATAACCACTAGGCATAACGATCGTATAGATATCTTCTTATTTACAAATGTTTACCCCATGAGTTTTGTGATGAACTTATATGGTATCTCTCACTCAATGTTGCAATATAACTAGGTTTAGTTGGCTTTGAACAAAAATAGTTATTTCATCATAAAAACTATGTTCTGCATTTAATTGATTACATGATTCTTACTGCCTTAATACTTTGCTAAGCTTACGGTCTTCTCTGCTGACGGAATATCAAAGAAATACTTGTATTTAATAATTTTATTTATGAATTTTAGTTTACCTTTCTTCTCAATGGTGCTAACTATTATCTTGCAAATAAATATTACGATAGTTACTGTCACTCTTGTCTTTATGCTCATATATATGAATGACATGATATATTACCTTGCTTGTTCTGATGGAATTTGTATGCGGGGTGCGAATGTTCACTGCCTGAAGATGTTTAGCACATTTTCATTAGCCGGTGGGAGCCACGGTATGTATTTCTTTAACATAGGTTGTTGGTATTATATTTGGAACTAAATATTCAGAAAATAATGACTTCAAATGTGAGTTTTGTAGGTTTGAGATAGAATATTTGGGCTGTTGGGCTCATAGCTCTATAGCATGCTTGACGGCATATACTTGAAATCGGTTTACGAAAGGAGTGGACCAAGAATTGCTAAAAAAAACAATCCATTTGTATTATGGCAGATATATGTTTTGCACTATGCAATCCCTTTTATTTCATTGATTACGGGGTACATTTGAGATGTTAGTTTTGGGTATATTGACAATCTGTTTTCTTTGAGCAGTATAATAGGAGCCGAGGAGGACCTTTTGAGAGTTGAATGACGTACCATTATCAATGTTGATGCAGCCATGCATTCACAGCATGGTTACAACACAACAAGGCTTTGTGCCGGAGCCTTTGTTTTGGTCTTTGTAAGTGCGGCCTACCATTTTGTTGTTGCTACCATTGAAATTCACGGAATTACTAAATTGACGGTATTCTTTAAAGAATGATGTAGTCCATACATAAATTTAAACCAAGTTTGATTTATGACTATGTCAAGGTGATTTTCAACAACCGTATGTTAGTCACTCTATTATCAACCTACGAGTGCATTTTGAAAAATTCTCCGGGCTTGTTGTCTGATTTTGGGATGGCATATATGTTTGTCACGATGGTCTTGTTCATTGCCGCTTTCTGTTGGGCCTATTGCTGATGTTCCATATCTTCTTGGGTATTACACATCGAGGTTTGTTCCTAATTTCCTTATCATAGCTCTGCAGATTGCTTCATTTGTCATGAGTTGAACATAGATTTCTTTCAGGTAAATAGCGGATCTCCTTTGCATATTTGTTTAAATGTACATCTTCATCATGCGGAACAAGTTTAATGGTGTACCATATGGTCTTTTCCTTGGACCAAAAGTGTTTTTGATTCTTCCTTATAACCATTTGTATCTTTGTATTTCAAATGTGTTTATAGTTATTCATGCGTGGTCTTAGGTGAAGATGTATTGATAGTTATTGATTTTTGAGTTTTACGAGGCTTGGAAGAGGTTGGAGCCATGAAGGCTAGAAAAATTGCCTTAGTAAAATAAAGGGCCTCCAAAAGCTTCGATGAAGGCTTTTAATTTCTTGCTTGTGTTATTTGGCACAAATTTTCCCATTTTATATCTACGCTCATGAAACAGCTCATTTTCCTTGAGAGCTAAGTTACCACATATGAATATGTTGGCATGCAAATTAGTATTTGAGACAAAGTCTTTTAAAAAAATAGAAGTTTATTTTGTCAAAGAGGGATCCTTAACATAAGGGTGAGTTAGATAAATCCTAATCATCTAGCTCATGCGGATGAGAAAAATCCCTACATCTTCTTTTCATTAAATATATTTTTAAGCAAATCACATAATGGTCCAATCCTGTTTGCGGGGAGTTTGTAAACACAGTTGAACAAGCAATAACCGGTTAAAATAATGGTGTATTACTAATGAGGATTTTGTTGTAAAGAACCTTTTTAAAAATCAAATCACATCGAAGAAAAAGTTGCATTTTGTTTGGAAAGGAATTTTGGCTATTTTATGTATCGAAACAAGGGTAGCAGATCAAACCATTCATTAGGCTTGATTTTTGAAACTAGCAATAAGTTAGAAGTATATTCATCTTAAATCAAGTCATTGATATTAGAGAAGATGACAGATGAGAATTGATTGATGAGATATTTGTAAATGTATACTACAGTTTCATGAAGACACAAAAAATTGCTTTTATTTTGGATATTGGCATGTATGGTTCACATCGTAGAATTTTTACCCCAAAATTTAGAAAAGGTGCTTTTGGGGACCATAGATGATCTTGGGCCAGATGGTATATACGCATTCTCTTATCCTAATAGAAACTATGTTCACCCACTTTCATGTGGTTACTCCTCCTCCAGCATCTTTCTTTTATGTGGTTCCCTTTCTCAGATTAAATTGCTAGTGTATACATACTTTGAATCTGGTAGTTGATTTTCATAATTGCGGAACTCGAATCAATTAAAATTTTCAAACTTCTTATCTTGAAGACCTATAAATTTGTTTTTACGGATCTTGAGAATTCATACCAAAATTAGGACATGGTAGGCTCAATTTGGGGTAGTTGAAAAGGTAAAGTTATCTCTTTTGAAATAGCGGATCTCGGTCTGTAATTTGGTCTTGAAGAAGTATTTGAGCAAGAAATTTGGTCTCTTATTGAGCTCTTTTATTTGGAACCTCAGAGCCTCAAATTTTCTGATTTTGGGCTGGATTGTTGCATATGTTAGTCGGAGTTTGGTTTGCCTTTATTTGGAGATCCTCTTAATAGATCTATTTTTTTTAGTAGCCTTACCTTCAACAAAGAAGACCTTATTTGGAAGAAGACATTGGGCTTGGTTAAAAATGAGTTGGTTCTCTTGAAAGACTTGACTCATATTTATTAATAGTATTGCTTACATTATTGCTAATCTGTGGATAAAAACATTATTAAAGTTGCTAAAACAAAGGAGCAAGTAACCCTTACGTTGAAGACATGATAGATATATTGTTGAACAACTTCTAGTAAATTGTTGTGAAACCTTGAGGACATTTTGGAGCAACATTGTTGGAAAATTTGATGGTATAGCATTGTTGGGAGACGATCTTGAAGGGCCTTGAAGTGAAGCTTTTGGAGCAACTATTGAAAAATCCTTAGAGCATTTCGTAAGGTACTTTCTATCTTCCATCACCTTTTTTCCTTTCAATATCCTTTAAATAGTTTGTTGATGTTTCATGTTTGAAATCACGTTATAATTCCTTGATTATATGTGTTTGAGGACTTTCCCACTGAAATTGCAAAAATACCATGATTTATCTTCGAGGATGCATGTCACAACCCTATTGTTCAATATTTTGATTGATGGTAGTAAACATCGAGAGTTGGGGGCTCTTGACTTGGTTGGTTGGGCCATTAGATCCTAACATCTACTAGGGAGAACCCCCTTGAGTTGGAGGAGAGCTGGCCCGAAGTGAAAAGAGGTTGGTCGGTGACAATGGGGCTATTGAATTACATGGTATCACACTTTAGCTTTAGGACTTTATCTTGAGAAGTGTGATATTTTTCTATATCAATTCTCAAATTGTTTACAAAACTATTGTTAAAAACTAATAAGAAGTAATGTTGAGGGGTTTTTGGGTATAAGAAACAATACCATTTAAAAAACTTAAAAGTTCTGGGTCTTAAATGCTTCTCACGAACAGGCACAATAAGTACTAAACAAGCTGAAACTTAAAAAGTAACCAACAGATCCATAAAGTAATAATAATCATAGCTTCCTAATTTCCTGTATTGATGTAACATGGTGTTCAACTGTGAAGCAATGAAGACATCTTGATACATCTGAATTTCCAAGGTCAATCAGACCAATACAAGAAGTTTAAAGCAGCTTTGATTCAATACTGCGGCTGTCCTAACTCCCGGAAGGAATCTAGTTTGTAATCCTGAGAACATGCATACGTGTATTATCAATTCTTATTGACATGACTTCAAGGTCATCTACTGTGATTCTTCCCATTTTGTGTTTTTATGTTATATTCCTTATAAAAGTGTCAAAATTTCTCTCAAAGTAAGCAACCAGAATAAAATAAAAAATAGATTGAAGAGATATGATTAGAAATGGTCATTTATTTCTTGAAAGGATCTTCACAATTTCTTTGGTTGTTTTCATCTCAAAAACAAAATGACCTAAAAACATAATGTTATAAGAAACAACACAGTTAAATGACATTTTCAAAACCAAATGATGGTGGGGGCATGGCCTTTATTTGGTTCTGTTTCATAGGAGTTTCGGGTAGTAATGGAAGACTTTGTTTATGCCATTTCTGTTAAAAAGGAAAACCTTCTTTTTCCATGGGAAATAATTTACCCCTTCCTTTTTCAAGATAATCTAAATCACAAAAAATATGAACTATCTTGCACACATTCTTGGAAGTAATGTGAAAGCGGAAAAAAGGAATACCCTACACAAGTGATGCACACATGTACACTTCCAACACTAATAGATTTTGTAGTTGAAATGCAATGCTTGTTTCATTTAAGTGTAGGGTTTTAAAGCGAAATAATGTTTACTTAATTTAATAAGCGTTTCTTTAGGAAAAATTTAAATCTTGTATTGGGTGATGAAGATAATAGAGGTATTGAATCTTGATTCTTGACATTGTGTTTAACTTGAATAACTCAAATGATTATAAATATCGGTGGATGAGTTCTTTTTTCAAGTATGTCACTCAAAACTCTTATGTCGAAGCATTGTATGATGGCTAGCATTTCCTTGTTTCCCTTTCTTGAGTTCAATGTAAAAAGTATATTAATATATTAGACATGAATGATAACTACAATTGTTGCTCTATGGTATATCTGACCCCAAGATTATGAAAAGTTTTCTCAAGTGGAGCTATTGGTTATTGATGAAACATTTAGAAATTCAGAAATTGCATTGTAAAGGCTATAAGACATATTTAGTGTTTACGCTCTACTGTAAATGGTTAATAATTATAAATGGGCAACACAATCATAGATTTTGCAACCATTCGGTTTCCATGGATAGTGATAAATGATATTAACCCTATATATCGGTGACCTATGTCTATATGAAATGATCTCAACATTGACCTTGATAGTTTGTATGGATGTGACCTTTGGTGGCATGTCATCATAAAATCCCCAAATACGGAGAACTAAAGCTCATCACTTTCGATGGGTGTACATATGATACAGAGTTGATGACTTTCGATCTCCCATTCTCTACCACTTTGCTTCACAGCCTGATATAGATCGGACCAGGAAATTCATTGCGGGTTTTGAGATGGATGAGTTTATCGAACTAAAATCCACTAACCAAGCACAATCAATGGTGGAGTCAAATTCATGCAAGCACAAACACAGCATCCTCTTTGAAAGCTCATCAAAAATAACATTGGAAGACATCAGAGAGAACCCTGGCCTAACACAATCCAATGGAATTGACCGAAAAAACCCAAATAGATTCTTCCTACTATGGGAGGAAGGGGCTGCGGTAGAACACCATTTTGGGCGGGGGCGAATGTAGTAAGAGATGAGGACGAATGTTGAGCGAGATAGCCTTTGTTCCCAGATGCGAGGGCGAATGCGGGCGAATGTTGACTGCATAGGCTGAGGCGAATGCGGCGGTGAATGATGTTACTTGCAAGAGGCCGAGGGTAGTCTTGTGATATCGGACGTTAATGTAGATTCTAATAAAAATCATTTTTATGTAGCGCGCGACTGGATTTTTGCATTCAAAATCATTTTTATATACATTTTATTTTTACATTTCTAATACAAGTGACAAACAAATTTCTACAAGAGGTTGAAATTTTTTAGAATAGCCATGAAAGACTAATTAAAATGGCTTAAAATGCAAGTGGATCTTCAAAATAAATGTAATTGAAGGTTTCTCCCCACTAAATTTCTGCAAAGTTCTTACATTATTTGAGTTATCTAGGATATTTTTTTGTATTACACAATCTAAATTAAATAATGAAATAGTTGGGTAGTCATTGTTTCAAATTGGGACACAATTTTTCAAATGGTGATGAAATTTCATGTGATGATTAATTGACAATATTCTCCTTTCCTATCCTTGAAAAACTATACAAGGTTCCTCTTTGCCACATGAAACCCTAACTCATGTGGCGACGCAGGACCCGATCCTCCATTTTCCGAAATCATAAGGCATTTTACACGTGTTGATAAGCTAAAATTTGCCGGATTCCATTTTTAAGTGACGTGCTAAGGAAGGATAGAGAAGACTTAATTTTGACATTTTGAAATTTTTTGAAAAAAGTTCTTAAGCCCTTTAATTTCCACTTTACCAATAATTTTGCAACACCGGTCCTCTTCACGGTGCAAAATTTGTACTCAAAAAGTAAGGAAAGTTACTTTTTAAGCTCCCTCAAAGTGAAAATTTAATAAAGGTACCACTTATCATTATTGATATTTAAAATTGAATCAATTTAAGTTCCTTCCTATTACGAGAGAAAGTTTCACAAATCCTTTCTTTTACATAAAACATAAAGAAAGAATAAAGCTCGTTTCACTGTAAACTTCAAGGTTGTGATTAGTGGAAACGGTGAAAAAGTACGGCTATAGCACTAAAAAATTAGAATGCCAATCTGCCGGCCCGAGTAGTGTTAATATAGCTAGTGGCTTGGCTTGATGGTTAGCTTGATGAATTACACAAGCACAAAATAGCTTTGGTCATCTGGTTCACCACAGCACTCTCCTCTCGAACGTCGGACTTGGTAGAAACTCGAATTGGCTCAGAAACTAAGATTGGCTCATTAACTTTTGCCATATTTTAATTTCATAAGGTATGTTGAAGTTTAGTACCCTTTAGATGGAGTTATTATTGTGAAATCATAGTTAAAAATTATCTCTTATTAAATAAAAATGTAATCTCTGTGTTGTATGCTTGAATTCGTTAAAAAAAATTCAAGCTGATATTAGCATGAATGATGACAATTTATATATGTGGTGGTTTAAGATTATTTGTATTATGTAGACACTTTAAATAAAAAATCAAGACTTTGTTTTAAATTTTCCTTATTTTATTAGGATATTTGGATAAAATTGAATATGAATAATGGAACTAATTGTAAGATCGATGGGCCAAGGCCATACATCAACATTGACCACGGTGGGAAGTATAGGTGACTACTTATTGTACTTCTTCTTTATAAAGAACAATTGGTAGATAATTGTATTATTTGAAATCTATAACAAATCTGAGCAACAAAATTACAACAAATAGAAAATTATGCAAAAAAATTTACCGGGGCACTAATGTTGTGGCTTGGATACCCTATAAATTTCTTAGATCCTCGTAACTTACCGACACCTACTATATTGGTATACACATAATATGGCATTTACAGTATTTCATATGTATCTAGAAGTAAATAAGTTGTATGACAATTGTTATGAGATATAAGTGTATGTACTGGATTTATATTTCAATTTTCTTAAGTAGCATGCATGTGCGGTTCATGAGTGACTACAATTACCAAATATATTTGATGGGAATGTGAAGATGATCTAGCATTGAGTCCTAATTACTTAAAGCATCATTAATTAGTTTTCAAATGAATAAAATATGTTAACAAATTAGTAAAAGCTAGGAAAACAAATCATACTTTTAAAATATGTACAAATGAGTCACACTCTTAGATTTATTTAATTACTCATCAAGTGTCACTACAACATATATATGATCACCATTACCATAGAAATGGGACTTCCGTAACCATCATTTGGTTTTCGCAGTGACATTCCACATCATGAGCATTGTTTAAGGTTGATTGTATTTGATTTTTTTTAAACAAATCATTTATACACATTTATAGAGTATAGACACAATTTATAATCATTACAAAGATCATGATGTATGGATATTCCTTATCATTTCTTAGATACATACAACTTACCAACACCTAATAGATTGATATACACATCATATGGAATTTGCCCTAGAATGCCACATGTCTAAAACAAATTAGTTGTATGGCAATTGTTATAGTGCATATAAATGTGTATTACGGTTTATCTTATAATTTTGTTGAAGTAGCATACAACAATTTTTGCCAGTGATATGAGAACCACTCTCTAGGTATATGATTTTGTACACATGGCTTTTGATTGCTTTAGGATATATCATTGGTGATGATCATGATTATACAATGAATGCATTAAGTTGAACACTGAAATTATTCCTCACAACACACACACACACACACATATTGTTGAATTAATAATTTTTCTCATATAATTTTTTTAATCTATTTTGAAAAAACAAAAAAAATTATGTAATTTCTAAGGAGGAACAAGAGAATTCCTTACATATCTTATTAAAACATATAATAGCAAGAAAATTAATCTGTTAAAATTTCATTTCCAAACATATTCATGGAGTAAAATGAAGATTAAAAGGAGATATTCATGGATTTACTAAGCATCACCCTCATAAGAATATGATGGCACAATATTGATGATACATAGGTTAGGAAAATTAATATGTTAAAATTTCATTTTCCAAACATATTCATGGAGTAAAAATGAGGATTAAAAGAGATATTTATGAATTTACTTATAACATCACCTCATAAAAAGTGTAAATGTACAATATTGATAAAATTTATTTATATATGATAAATAATAAACCTTTATCTCACCTATTGTCATATAATCTTATAAACAAACACATTCTTTAATATGCAATAAAAGGTAAGAAATTACACAATCCACATGGAAATAAGACTTGGTTCAAGCAAAAGAAAATAAAAAATAAACCGTAAGTGACATGGATTTTAAAAAGAGACATATAAGTGGCGTTTATTGCATATAAGTGTCGTTATACGAACAGCAGCCAAAAGCGTAGCTATTGCGACAACGCCTCCAAACGTTGCAATTGCGACACTTGGAGCATTGTGTTGCAGTTGCGACGTTTGGGCTCGTCGCAATAGCGACGCTTTGGGGCATAGTGTCGCAATTGCGACACTTTGTCTAAGTGTCGGTATTGCGACACCTCTAACGTCGATGTAAGCGGCTTCGATTTCGGGCGGGATTTGAACAAGTTGAAAAAATTTGGGGAAATTTCGACATTTGGTCAAAGTGTAGGAACCAAGTGTCGGAATTTCCTTAAATGTACTAGTGAGATGGCAACTCGAGAGAGATCAGTAGGCCTTTTGAGACTCACCATGGTATGCGGATATTGTATTTGTATTACTAAATTTACAAGCTCTCTTGGATTATCAAGAACAAAAGCTAGATTTTTAAAATTAGGCGATAAGATTTGTATCATAGACAATGTACTCCTTTTGGAAATATCATGGTGGAATTTTATTGAATTGTTTGCTTAAAGAAAGGAAAGCAAAAAAAATTTAGAAGAATTTCCTTTTAGTATTTGTGGGAGGACACTCTATTGAAAGACTGCGGAACAAATCTGAGGAAATTTTGGTTTTTACTAACCTACTTTATTTGCAGATGTAAAAATTATGTGACTTCTATCACAAAAATTATCCAAATATTTGAAGGAAAGAAGAGAGAGTTATTACTACTTGTAAAACCCATCTCAGCAGAAATGCCTTTTCAACAATGGGGTCTTGACTTCATTGGTGAAATTCACCTCCATCCTCGGTAACATAAGTGGATTTTGATAGCCACTAACTATTTTACTAAGTGGATAGAAGCCATACCCCACTCTGACAAGCCATTGTGCTTATCCATAATCTCCTTTTGAAAACAACATACTCTCGAGTTTGGATGCCTCAAAATATTATCAACGACAATGTTTGCATTAAAATCAAAATATGATTGATTTTTTCCATAGTAACACATTACCTTATTATTCTCTTTACATATTACCCTCAAGGTATTGGCCTTGCTGAATCTTCCAATAAAGCCTTGTAAACATCATCAAAGTACGAGAAGATAACAAGAAAACTTGGAATAGAGAGGGTTAGTTAATGCCTTATGGGGATCGACTTCACAAAAATCTATTGGTGAATCCCCTTACCGACTTATTTATGGAATGGATGTTGTTTTCCATCTTCCTTAGGATTAATAGTAATGAAAATAATCCAAGAATTACAAGATTTAAACCAATGACATTCAAGAAGAGTTAACCAAACCACATTCATGATGAAAAACAGAGAAAGAGGTTTATCTTAAGTCTCAAATTATCCAAGATAAGATTAAGAAAATTTTGACAAGAAAAAGTAAAGAAGATGATTTCTATGTTAGTGATAAGTTATAAGTGGGATTCAAGGAGAGAGAGAAAGGTAAACATGGAAATTTGATTTCCTATGGAAAGGACCTTATGTTATTTATGGTTACGAGAGGTAACAATGCTTTCTTTTGAAAGAGATGGATAGATCGAGATACACTGGAGTAGGACTGTCAATGGTAGAATGTTGAAGCATTACTACTCTTCATAAATAACCAATAGTTAACTGTTTGCCTTTGTCTGTGTACACTTAACATTACAGATTTAGATTGGATTGGATGTTTTTTATAACAAAGTTGAAGCCCAAAAGAGAAGGCCCTAAGCTTTTAAAGGTAAAATATCATAGTATGAATAATTGCGGAAGCTCAAACAACATTTACAAAGATAAATACGGTGAGATTAGAAGGCTACTAGTCTCAAAGTTCTTGACATTTCACCGAGGAAATGCCAAATACATATTGGAGCCTTTATTGAGTTCCTATAATAATAGGGTTCATAATTTTTTGAATTGACTTTGATAAGTCTTGTAAATATATACATACCTTGCTGCCAATTTTTTTCCATATTTTTAAAATAATAAAAAATGAAAGAGGGTAAAAGACCTAAAAAGAAAAATAAAAGGAACAGAAAGAAAAGATAAAAAAGAATAAGAAAAATGGACCCCAAACACAAAAAAAGAGATAAGAATAGACACTTAAGAAAAGTGACGCGAAGTCAAAATTCCACTATAGTTAATTTTTCACTACCATCTGTCGTTATGTAAAACTTGTTCAAAATGTCATAATCCATGATGGGTCATCTGTTTAATCTAACATTTTCATACTTTAATTTCTTGTTAGAAATAGAGGAATAAATATTTTGTCAAACATTTTAAACTTGAAAAATGGGTAGATGATTAGAGAATAAATGAGGAGCTCAACGGTTAATCTAAACACTCGGATGAAACAGTTTTAGAATTAGATAGTTTCCACCTATAAAAGAAAAATATAGTTTAGGGTTGCAAACAAATGCACCCATGCAAATAAGGAAAATAAAAAATGGTAGAATAAATGATGGGTAGGTAAGCGATTTGCACGAGGGCATAAATAAAACATCATACGACAAAATTTACCTAATTCCCTCCCCGATGTATTTCGGTACTAAAATGTAGAAATTTATAAAGGCTCGAGCATTTCTACGACTTTTGTTGAGACTAGACAGGCTTAATGGCCCGATTGGCACTAAGTATTGAATTCCTTTCATAAACACCCTTTTCCTCAACATCACTCCTTTTCCTAAGTTAAAATACCTTTTTTTCTTAGGAAAAGTAAAAAACCCTTAAATAATTTCCATTTTCATTCAAAAAACCACAAATGTCGTATCCTAAGTACTAAGTGTGAAATATTTAAAATGGGGCCACCACTATAAAAATGCACCCAAACATAATTTACTATGATGTTTGTGCAGAATTTCCGCTCATTCTATTTCATTTCATAATAACTCGTATTAACTCACTATAATACTACGTATTTATATTAATTCATTTTATTACATATCCCAAACCCACTTTGTTATGGTTTTACCCTGGTTTTAGTCTAAGTGATATATTTCTCGCTCCATGGGTATAAACTTCTTCTATTTTATTAAAACTCACTTAAAGTTGCCTGGCCCAATAACCTATTTTCCGTGTAAAAAGCATCCACCCGCCTGATAGTTAAACATAAGACTTTATATTTTGCTACGTTTAACATATAACATTGAACCACATAAAATATCACGGGCCCCGCCGGCACCGCACCCATCAACTTCATCGATTAATTGGACAATTCACTTTCCTCACACAAGTCCAACGAATCACAAACCATATCGCATTCCGTGATAATCAATTTTGGATTTGGGATATGGTGATGTGCCCCATGTATCTCTCTCACGCGGCATGAAATCAGCCGGATGAAATCGCCAGGAGTGAGCGTTTAACACCCTCCAGTCAAACGATAACATATTTAGCGATAAGCAGCCTACAACGCCAAACCGCCCCCATTTAAATTGATTTTGCGTTTTAATATAAACACTATTTGACCCAAATTTCTGTATAACAAAACGATTACATGCGGGTTTAAACAGCACCTGCATTTTAACATAGTTGAACCTTCACGACTAAAGAAAGAAGATGTTGCCCGTTTTCATGTAAAAACCAACAAAAATCCATAAATTGCTCTGCGGCTTGTGAAACTCAATTTGTTTTTAAAAAGTAACAAATCTTTGCAAGCTTCTAGACCTAGAACGCTTTTAAATTAATTCCTCAAAACTCTTGGTCTTTTCGGAAAAATGCCCATCCTTCCCATCTAAAGGATAACACTATTTGAATTTAAACCTTTTTGACGCTTTTTTGTCTAAAAGAATGACCTTATTATCTCCAAAACCTTGTTTTTCTATTGATACGATAAATTCATGGACTACAGAAACTATAACATATTTTTTTAGCAAATTGAAGAAATTTATCCATTTACAAACCTTTAAAACCCTTTGATAATTCAAAACTCTTTCTGAATGCTGGAATCATGGAAACCATAATTTTGCCTGTTGTTGAGGAGGTAAATCCCTCTCGGTCAGGCTTGATCTGGCCGGCGGGGGTCTAGCAACAATAAAAAATATTACGACGCAAGGTCCCTGATTACGAATGAAAAGACTAAAGATGAACCTACAGGATGCAATGCTGATACGAAGAAGACGTCCGTTCCTCGGCCTCGGCGGATCACGATCTCCCGATGCATTGGATGGACACACACATACAAGAAACAAACGGACACAAGCATAAAATGCGGCATACGTAACTAAATATCAGTCGAGAAAGGACATTACTCCCTTATTAACATCATTGAAAGCAGTGGAACCATAATCATAATCATTCATTAAATAACAGTGAAGAAAGATTACAAGCCAATGTTACACATTAAGTGGTCTCCTTGGGATGGGTCTCCAGTCGTTCACATCTGTAAAGCTACTTGGGGAAAGGGAAAACCTCTCCCGAGTCTCTCGGCAGTAAGTCTCTTCCACTTGGAGTCAACCTTAAGGAAGAAAGAGGGCTCTTCAAACTAAAGACTCTTGGGAATTTGGAATTAGCTTAAGGCACTTCAAGATAGCTTGCTATGGAATTGAAGCGAGGATTTTATAGATGGAAGGAGGAGTTGGGATCCCTATTATTGTAAGGAGATTGAAGGCTATCAACAAGAAGGTTCCATGGAGGTGGAAAAACCACTCTTCCGCAGAACTCCAGCGACCAAACCTCCCCAACTTAAGATAGACAATGGTTTAGGTTTGTTGAAACTCAGCTTCCATCTCATCTTTATTTAAAAAACACTCCTTAAATTGGGCGAGCGCGACCTCACTGCGGGACGGAGCGCCAGGTTAACCGGCCTCTTTGCGGGGATTTTCCCCGTTCGGCGCAAATCATGAGCTGGCTGCCATGACACTTGATGCAAAGAGATGTTTTCCATGATTTTTGCAAAGGAGATGTCTTTAGGGAAAATGAAGCTCATACTTAGAGGATGCGGTGATGATGTTTTCAAGGCATGACAATGTTCACGGAGTCACAAAATGGGTCCTCCATTGTGTGGGACGGGGGAATAGTAGGGATGGTGACAAATTATTTACCGTATGTGAGATGCCCCCTAAAGTATGGGGCAGAGAGAGGGGTGAAATGCTTTACGAGCATGTTCAGGCGAAGCCCCGCCGTGGAAGAAGGCAGTGAAAAAATACAGCTGATATCTCAATTACATGATGTATGTACGTATGAAACATACATCAAGAAAAAGAGTATGCTATAATGGGATCCGAGGTATGGTGACCATCGTGAGATCAAATAAATAGACTCGGGTATGGTCGCGTACATCCAATCGGTGAGTCATGTACATAATGATAATAATCCACAATCGCGGCTTCGGATTGCAAAGGACACAATCCGGGGTCTTGCGCTCCATCTCGACCCAAACAGTACAAGTTCAAGCATGCGAATATGTGAGTGAAGTCGAACATGCGAACATCTTCTAATTACCGACCAATGATGAAATGCGTGGAGGCCAGCGAGAAAACCTGATAATGAAAATGGTCCTCAAGGTACTACGGTACAATCTACGGTGTGTGAATAAATGAGTTGGCGTGAACACCCGCGGTCACTCGATCGGAGGTCAATGATGAAAACCTCCGTCGAATCACGACGAACACCGCCGATGAGGCATACGGCTCCAGTACCATAAAGGAGTCTCTGAATCCAACTTCTCTTTTGGACTGTGTTTTGGGAAGTCGACGGTGACCTGTGATCGAAGGTGGGCCATGTGTTTCCCACATCATCGACACACAAGACAGAGGAACATGATGTTTTGTTGTGAATCGGGATCGTATGAGAATCGGAGGAAGGTTGATGTTTGCGAGGCCAACTTCTCTTGAACATATGAATGACACGGCAGTGGACTTGGCGATGTTGACATCAATGGATCGAGGGTCATGGTGAAAGCTGAGGCAATGAGCAGATAGAGAGGTCAAAGGGATTATCCGACCCACGGAGTACAGTAGGAGAACGAGATGAGATGTCCCCAACCGAGCCACGAATGGAATAATCTTAACATTCCAAAACGACATCTTGCCGATGACAACGACGACGTTCATTTTCCCCACCATTTAAGTAGTACCCCAATTATTTTTGATAACATACTTGAAGGATAGCATATGCTTGTAATATAAGTCCGCCCTTCGGTAAATCCATCCTAGTGCATTTAACGGAGTCCTAGGAAGGAGGAACTCGGAGGAGAACGTCATTTTATTTGGATCCGATGTCATCGGGGTTTAACGAGTCGACGAAGGAAGAACTGGCGTCTTTTCATGTTAGAGAGTTTGAAAAGACGAGGCGGAAAAGTAAACTCCATGAGTCCCTTTTCGTAAATAGTTTCTCGGTCCAGAAAGGTGAAAAACAATGTCAAGAAAACCTCCTAGTCGCGATAGGCTAGGGTATTTCCTTTTAAGTAATCAATCATCCCGGGCAGAAAAAGGTTGGCATTATCTTTGAGTGGGAGTATGGATTTGCTTGTCCATTGAGATCGAAACGACAAGGGCCTCGCTTAATCTTTTCATCTTTAGAGTCGAGGAAAAGAGCTGAAAGATGACTCGAAAGTGACTTTTAGTATATTTACCGAGTCAGAAAAAGTATAAATACAACTACGTTTCCATCGTTAAAGTCGCAAAAACATAACTGCTTGCACATACCAAACAGCGTAAAATCCATTTTCGACATAACATATAAAAATATCCGATAAAAAATAACTTTTACAACTCGTACATGTCAAAAAGTTATAAATATGTCAAATTGGTAAAAATAAAAATTATTACTATTTACCTTCGGTAAACTAACGAATGAACGGTCCATTTCGGAAGCACGACGATTGCGACGAATCCGAGTTGACCATTCGGCTTCTCGTCTGCTACGGGTAGAGCGCTCCCCTTGCTCTTACGTTTTCATCCAATTTTTAATAGTTTTACCACCGTAATCCAGTTTTCTAGAGCCATTTTGAAAATTTAGGGCCGCGCTCATTGGCGGGTGCTCAGGCACGAGACCACTTCGGCAGGCTCTTCCCTTGCAAGGGCCAGCACGTGGCCTTGTTGTTCTAAAAACACGGCTTGGCGCCCGGCCGCCCGGACTTTCCCCCTAAAAATCCGCTAAAAATTTCGACAATTTTAGACCAGGGTGTATGGGTGAGACTTTCCTCCGAGAGATCTAACTAAGGGTTCATGGCCATATGAATGCGGGTAATCAAGCTCAAAAATGGCAATTGAATGGAAAGAACGAGAGCATGGAGAAGAGGATGAACAAGCCATGCAAAGTCAAGCTTGTATGAATGCCCTTAGAAGCGGCAGCGGGAGGCTGAAAAATTCTTCCTCACAGGTATTCTACGAGCTGTTGAGCTCCTCCGATGTTTTGTGTTTATCGGGATGAACATGAACGGGTGTTCGGTGCAGAGACCAAGTATTGAAGCTGGAGGTTTCCGATGTTTATTTTATCACTAGATTGTCCCGCAGAGGTCAGATCCTGGCCAGTGGAGACGAGGCCATACGGGGAAGATGGAAGAAGTGATGGCACGAGTGTGCCAAGGAGCACAATGGGATCGAGGCAGCAAGAAGGTGGATATCCACTATACGATGCGGCATTGGCGGTGGTCCTCCCATGCCATCACGAGAACAACTGGGTCGCAGGCACCGCACGAGGCCACAAGGCCCAGCTCTGTCGGCCTCGGAATGCATGAGTCCCCTGTTGTTCGGTGAGCAACAAGGTAACAATAAATGAAGAAAGGCGACTCACGAAGTAAACGGGGTAAAAATTGAAACGAGTTTGGTTATGGTTCCATCTTGTTATCGTTCATTCTGGAACGCTGCCAATCTTCCGGACTCGGGGGCCGCGATGGCCGGATCCGATACCACGAGAGCCAAGATGGCTCGGCGGGCGTCGTGCCGAGAGCTGGAGGGCGACCAACGGATATCTGGGCAGCGTTCGCCTACGTGGTTATGGCGCCGGTGATTGTCGTGGAGAAGGCCCCGGCCCTATGCGGGGCGAGCTTTGCGGAGAAACCGGTCCCTACCGGAGATGGCGGGACGAGGAGTTGAGTAAGACCTCAAGTTTTTTGATTTATGTTTTATGTTTTTTGTTAATACACATTCTTCCTAACACATTTTATATACGCATGCGGATGTGGGACTGAGAGACCCGGTACGGGATGCTCTCAATCTCACGAGACACAACTCACACGATCCTCGGGGAGAGGGCACGGGAGGAGAGGGTTCGTCCGAATCTCGGTGTGCCCACGGGATTCCGGACTATGCTCGGTGGCGGACGTACGGGTGGCATACCGGCGCCACCTGAGTGGGAGTTCGAGAGTCGGATCACGAGATCACGAAATGCTTAGTGCGTGCGATCCACGTACTATCATGAGCACCATGCGGATTAGCTCTTAGGATTTATACCACACCTATTTTTTTTTAGAGACATATCGTCTCCGGATGTGTAAAGCGAATATATATTTTGACTTTTATGTGACACACTCTATGTAAACATTTCGATATCTATATATATACATATCTATTTACGGATGGGTCTTTCTTTACATGTGACCAATTTATAATTGCGCAAATGTTGTCTAATACTAATTTGCTCTTTTGCATCATTAGTGTATTCAAATACTGAGTATATGATGATATGTAATGTAGTCAAAATTCTCCCGGTAATCGAATACGCGGTCAGAATAAGATGGACGGGTTTCTAACCGAATAGTGTCCATTCGGTTGTAACACTACAAGTTGCGAATCTAGATACAGGCAATTCACGGATACCAAGGTTTACGCTCGGATAATAATTCTAACCATGACACTATATTCCATGATGTTGTTCGTGATGCGTCCTAAACACACTCCTTGCAGTTAATCAACTCACCGGCGGGATCCATAAGATTGCAGACTGCGAGAGCCAATTCACGAATGCTTGCGGGAGGCACCATCAGCGAAACCAACAAATGGATGAAAATACATGCACAACCGAGGAAAGACCCGATCAGCGAGAAAGATGTTTACAAAGCACACCACACAATACATGCACACAAATGAAAATCACACACCTATGTATACACACAGACGGGCATGCCCCCCGGCATAGTGTCTCAATTCGAGGTGCATGCCCCCAGACAGATATACAAAATAGAGTGGAGGTTTAGAAAAAAAAAGAATTTGAACTAAATCTATCAAAACTCGAATTGGATATGCTCATGTTTCATTGTTTTAACGAGGTTGACACACTTAAAGGAACCTATCCTGCGTAGCATCTTGTTTCGTATTCAAAGAGCTTGACACAGAAAATAACTATGCTCCAACGAGCTCCCGGGGAGGAGGTTCGGGGGGGTGCGGGGAAAAATACCCATGAGAATTTGGTCTTTGAAGAACCCCGAGTCCTATACTATCCGGGGATTCGGGGTGATCCACGTATGGCACGTTGTTCTCGGAGTTCGAGGTGAAAAATGACAGGCGGTCAACGCTGACAATCTGCCTGCCCTCGTGGGGAACTTAATGAATCGAAAGACGGTGGACGGCACGCGAGCCTGGCATGGAGTCCGAGTGCCGGTAAAGTATATTGTAGTTGAGCTTAGCGTCAACCACTTCTACTTCCACGTTGACAGTTTTTCCCTGTAATGTGATCGCAAGACTCTCGAGAACTCCCAGGGGTTTAGATTCCCGACCATCAAATGCCTCAAGGGCATTAGGAGATGATGACAAGGCTGGAGAGCCAATGGCCTTCGAGCAAGCGGAGGACATAACGCAGGTAGATGCACCTTCATCTACGACGGCCCTATGAACATTTAGACCGTTAATCCCGACTTGAATGACCAAAGCGATTTGATGTGGAAGCCGGGGAGTAAAATTCTCCAGATCGAAGGTGAGAAGGCTCGAGTCGGCGGGATCGATACCACTGATGGCAGATAGTAAAGCCTTCCGTTGTGAAGGACAACTTTGAAGGACCTCAAGTGCAGACATAGCACATGGCGCCTGTGCCAGATCCTCAACAATACTGTAATGTTGAGCGGCACGAGCGTTTGGATTATAAGAGGATCTCCGAAGAACACCCTTGGGAGGTGGCTTCACAACAGGTTCGAGAGTCGGCTTCTCGATTTCCAATGGACCAGGAACAGGTGGGGGAGGCGGCCCATCCGCAACTGCCTTCCCGGGTGCCTGTCGTTATTCACTGTAGTCCTTCGACCGCGTAGCGACAGTGATAGGTGCATTAGTCTTCATCATGAAAACCTGAGACCCAAACGGTGCAGACGGTGACACCTGTTCGACCATCTGGGTCTGCTGAGATGGAAATGGCTCTTTTAAAACAGCCGGAGTCCCCTTTGAGCCTTTAAGAAGTTGACTGATCTCGGACTGTCGTGGACAATCCTTGGTGTAATGGTCACCTTCACAGATGAGGCAAGGAAATTTCGGCTTACGTTGTGAGCCATCCTCAGTTCGAGATTTAGATTCCGGTTTCGGGGCATCAGATTTTGATTTTCCTTTGCCCTTCTTCTTCCCCTTGGAGGATTTGTCTGCAGGATTGGCCTGGACAGCATTCACCTCCGCGGATTTACCAGAATCGGATGAGGCGGGATTAGCAGAGGTATTGTTGGAAGAATTAGCCTTCTGATTCCCATTCGAAGACTTCTTCGAATTTTGAGAGACGGAACCAATGACGCCATCCACCGTAGGGGTAGGCGGGGCCTTTTTGGCTCCGGGCCGTGGAGCATCAGGCAGGATGTCATAAAGCGTGCCAGATTGCGAATAAACAAGATCCAGGTACTGGGCACGCGTGATAGCTTGTTCCTCCGTCACACACGCTCCCATCGCGATATCCTGAGCGATTTTATTGACAAAGGAGGTGGTGAACCAGTGGGTCAAAATCTGATCAGGTATGTGAAACTTGATCAGTCGACGACGGCGCCGCCACTCATGGATGTGATCCGAGATGTGAGTGGCCGAGTCCTGCTTCAGGGAAGACAGGAGGTGCGTCCCGGTCTCATACCGGACTGGTAACTGGAAATGCGTGAGGAAAGCCATAGCTAACGAGTTGAAATCCCGAAAAATACCACGGGATAGCTCTATGTACCACTTAGCAGCAGCTCCTGTTAACGTACGCTGGAAAAGACGCAAACGAACCGAATCGTCAGTCCAAGAGTTAGACGAACACCAGAGGTGATACGTCATCACATGCGCCTGGGGGTCTTCGCCAGATTTGCCCTCAAACTTGGGACAATCTCCCGGTATCTTGGTTGGAACCGGAGGCCAATATGGATTATGAGAAATCGGATCATTGGTCAACTTTGAAACGTCCGGCAGATCCAAGGTAGCCAGGAACGGCAATGGAGGGTTAATTCCCATGCCAGTCCCAGAATAAGGTCCGGTACCCATGCTCCACGATGGTTGTGAATATCCCAGCCCCCATGGGTTCTGTCCCGTAGGATTCTGACCGTGAGGGGCATAATTCGTATAGCCAGACTGATTTGGTTGCTGGTAACCATTGTGTGGGGCCTGATAACCAGGGTTCGGGCCCTGATTAGGCGTCTGCCCCGTATAAGCAGCGTTCGGATTTGGCTGCTGAGCATAGTTAGAACCGGGTGGAGGAGGATGATACTGAGAGCCTCCAGAGTGGTTATAGTTCGGTTGAGATTGACCATGAGGATAATAACCACTCTGAGGATGAGTAGACTGCTGATAAGTGGAACCCTGCGGAGCCTGGTACGTAGGGCGTAGCTGTTGATTTGGCTGCGGCATTGAGTGAGAAGGCTGCTGAGCAGAGTGAACGGAATGAGAGGGCTGCCCTGAATGAACAGGTTGACCCGAGTGAGGGGGCGGCCCTGAATGAACAGGTTGGCCCGAATGAGGGGGCGGCCCTGAATGAACAAAGGTCGTCTCGATAAACAAAGCATACTGTCATGCGTTGTGCCGACTCCGGTTGTAAATGAGCCCCAGGTTGCATCGAATAAGCCGGTTGGCCTGGAGGCGGGACACCAGGTTGTACCGGATGACCCGGTTGGCCTGGTGGTGGAACAGGACCAGGTGCTTGCTGGAAACCAGTTTGACCTGAAGCAGAACCATAAAGTGGTCCTGGCTGATATGCAACGTTAGAGACAACAGGATACTGCGGTTGCATCGGTAAAGAAGGCTGGATTTGCCCCCCAAGACCATAGGCCGGTCCCTGTTGATACCCCGGCTGAGGCTGAGCAGGTTGACCAGCAGGGTTATAATACGGTCCTTGCGGATTATAGAATGGCCCTTGCTGGCCCGAAGAGTAGCCTTGATTGGGCTGTCCCTGCGGGTCGTACTGATAGCCAGGTTGGCCTGCAGGTTGGCCTTGGAAAGGCTGTGCCTGCAGGTTCTGAGCCTGGTTGTACGGTAAACCTTGAGCATACAGATAAGCCTCAGGAGCAGGAAGACGCAAAATGTCCCCATGCTCATCAAGCTGACCCGAGAAACCATACACGGGAGTGCCGTCCTGTGCATAGTGCGAAAAGAAAGATCGGTAAGGATCTTGGGGAATTTGTCCAGCCCCGGCGTTCGGCTGTTGCAAAAACAACCGATACTCCTCCGGAGAAATATTATCCGGTATAGCAGTAGCTAGATAGACATCTTCAGGAGTTGGCCCAGCCCTGGTAGCTGAGACAACAGCAGAAGAGGCAGCTACACAAACAGTGGGCCGCACGGGAACAGAAGTGACGGGCGTTGAAGGAGACACCTCGGGTGTAGTGGCAGCTGGCCTCGAAGCAGGAGATGATATTCCCATAGAGGCAGCAGCTGAGATAATCTGACCCAGAGATCTGTATCCCTGCGGCAAAGAAGGACCGGCTGACGATGTGGTAGCCAGTTCAGAATCGTCTCCCTCAAACAATCTACGAGGGATGCGCTGATAGTCATCAGACCCGGGAATTTCCTCACCAGAATCACTCATGGTTGATCCTGCCGTTAAATCACGCAGAAGACGGCGAGGACTAGGAGGAAAAACAGCAGCAACGAACGGCGAACCCGATGTAAGAGAAAGGAAATCAGCTCCTAATCTCAATTCAGACACAGGGTCCGAAAAGGGCCAGTTGAACTCAACTGGTTCTCCAAAGGGTTGCTCGGCGAGGACCGGTCCCCCGTCAGGGAACTCGGAAACAATAGGCTGCTATGGTTCAACAGAAGGCTGAGAAGCCTCTGAAGAATCGTCCGTGTAAGGACTACCAGTAGACGAAACCGAAGGTTCCGCCACCGTGGCAAAAGACTAGAAGAAGAGAGCAAACACACACACGGGCTGAAAACGAGTTAAGACACACGATCAAACAGTCAACAAGCAATGTCTAAACGGGTGTGTAATCGTGGGAGATTGATTTTACCACATTGGAAAGTAAGAAATTCTACCGTTTCATATTTTAAGAGTCGAGAAACGATAAAAAGATGACTCTATCTCTTTCAGAGTTGACACAAGCGTGAAAGGACAAGCGCTCGACGGTCTTTTCAAGTTTAGGGAGTCAGAAAAGACCAAATGACTGCTCAGGAAAAACTAGGCACAAAGGGTGTACCAAATATGCGTGAACTGCAATATACACCTTGGTTTCAATAATGAAACAGAAATCGACCAAGGACTTTCCGTACGTGCAGGTAGTCTCCCCGAATGCTGTGTTCGGTGTATCACGGGTACAGGGCGGCAGACTCGGCTTCCTGTGGATAAAGGATTTAAAACCTATAGGGGTCTCCCTTTATATACGCGACGGTACGGGGAGCGCAAGTCCGTACTAGCGCTGTCTAAAGCCAATAGGCGAACGACAGCTGCTAGGTTTAACGACGCCGGAACACGTCTCTAGCCTAGACCTTCTAAATATGTTGCGTTACGTTCCAATGTTGCCTTAGGTTAATTGAATAAATTTTACAGTTGATCTTCAATTAAGTTTCAATTTCCAGGCCCTATCGTATGTAGTGTCTCGAAAGACTCCTAAATGCAAGCTATATGCCACGGTGCAACATTTCGTTCGATGAAAACTAGTTAAATGAGAGTTGAGAGCTTTTATTCAAACGAAATGAACGGAATACAAACAACAATGTCTCTAATGCAACTAATGCAATTGCACACTTTTCATTCAGACACTAATCACTAGCAATATGGAAAATATCACAATTTTCACTAATTTAACAAAAGCAAAAGAGATTATTTTTTTTTTGATTTTCAATGTTTAATGGCTAATGTGCACTGAAAACAAAAGGAACAATTCGAGAAATGATATCTAAGAGAGCGAAACAAACAACATTCACTCAACAAATCAAGCAACCAAATCTCTAAATCGACCCAAAGTCCCTCAAAGCAAAGAAAGACTCGAAAACTCCCAATGGACCGTGTGATCTAGGTCCAAAGCCAGGGCAAACGAATTCCGAATGAAGGAATGAAAAATCACTCAAAAGACGCAGCAAAACAATCAAAGACTGTTAAAAGAGCATGGAGAACCAATCAACAAGTTGACAGGACAATCAAGACACCAAAATTCCCAAGGAGGGCTCGATACACTAAGCCACTAGATGCCCTAGGGCTCAAAACGTGAAATCGGTAGATAGAGGCAAACAACCAAAGGATAGCGGTGAATTCCAGCCAAAAAAGACTCTAACACACTCAGACAGTCAAGAAATCAAGAAGAAAAGTACTGGTCAAGTCCAGAAAGCTAAAAAGTGAAGAAACTCAAAAAAGTCACAGGGGTGGCGCGACTGTGGACTTGAAACTGGCGCCAGAGGCCAATTGGCGCGAGACAGACAAAGGCAACAAGCGCCAAGTGGCGCGACTGTCGGGTTAAAACCCGCGCCAGTCGATTTCCTCAATAAAAATTAAAAAACAAGCTACTCTGAAAGCAGACCAATACAAGCTAAGCAAACCAAGAGGCTAGAACAATGAAAGAATCCAACCCAGAAGGTTCATCAACCAAGGAGAAACAATCAAAGCGAAACAATCATAAACAAGACAAGGGAAACCGGACGATCCCCAGTGGAGTCGCCAATTTGTTGAGGAGGTAAATCCCCTCTACGGACAGAGGTGATCCCTACTAGCCCAGCAGGGGTCTAGCAACAAACAAACAATGCTATGACGCAAGCTCCTAGTTACGAATGAAAGACTTGGGATAGAAGCCTACCTGGATTTCAACGCTAGATCTGAAGAAGAAGTGTCCCCGTCCTTCAGCCCTGGCAGATCACAATCCTTCCATGATCTCCGCGGATGAACACCTGCACATAGAAGAAACGAACAGATACAAGCATAGGAACCAGCATACGTAACTAAACATCGGTCAGAAAAGATATTACTCGCATTAACATGATGGAAAACGGAGTGGAACCATAATCATAGTCATCTATTAAAATGATAAACGAATAGAAGTTACAACCAAGTTCTGACGTCGCAGCCTCCTTCGAACGGGTCCCCGGTCGTCCACGTCTTGCAAAGCTCGCCAAGGAAAGGGAAAACCTCTCCAGAGTCTCGTGACAATGGTCTCCTCGCTTGAATGGGCCTTAAGGGAAAGAAGGGATTCTTTACAGCACAAAGGCACTTGGGAATAGGGAGATGCAAAGCTTCAGCACTTCCAGACTAGCTTGCCATGGATCCGAGCAAGCTTTTATAGATGGGGAAGGAGGGAGTTGGGATCCCTATTATTATGGGATTGGCCCTATCAACAAGGAAGGTTCCATAGAAGGTGGCAAAACTACTTCCCTTCCATAGAACTCCCGCAGCCAAACCTCCCAACTCAAGATAGGCAATGGTTGTGAGTTTGTTTGAAATCAACTTCCGCCATCCATATTTAAAAAACAGTCCCTAAAATGGGTGGCGCGATTGCTGCTCTATGACAGAGCGCCAAGTGGCGCGACCTCTTTACAGGATTTCCCTGATTGGCGCGAGCACTGAACTGTCTACCCGCGCCAATGCAAAAAGAGATGTTTTTTATGAGTTTTGCAAGGAGATGTCTCAAGGGAAAATGAAGCTCATACTCAGAGGGATGCATTGATGATGTTTTCAAGGCATGACAGTGTTCACAGGTCACATAATGGGTCCTCCATTGTGCGGGACGGGGAATGGTAGGGACGGTGACAAATTACTGTGTAACACCGCTGCAATGGCCTCCTCTAGTCCTTCAGATGGCAGAAGTCTTGAAAGCTCAAGTTATCCTTCAACCTTTGACTTTTTGAATCATATTCTGCAAAGTAGCCTTCCAAAGAGGTTGGATTTTGAAGCCCTTCATTCTCTACAACTAATAAGGTAGGCATTGTAGAGCGTTGTGAGATCTGTGGAACTGGTGGCAAGCTCACAAGTTGACGAGTCCCAAACTGAGACATTTCAGAACTTTATCCTTGATGGAGTCTTCCAAGGGAATCCCTCATTCTATCTATCCTAATCTTCTTTATCTCCTTGAATAGATCGTGCATAGTTTCCAAGAGATTTTTTGCAAACTCCTCTGCCTCCTTATCTTTGTCATTCACCAATTCAGGGGCTTTCCCCTTGTCTTGACCCTTGTCAAGGTCAACAGTAGTATATTCATAATTTTTATGCATTCTATTCTGGTATCTCCTCTCCCTCTTAGAAAGAGGATATTCATCTTCGGAATGCAGCACGACTGTGGCTCCAATGCTAGCATAGGCTGTGCCAAGAGTGGAGCTCCGATACCACTGTAATATTCATTTTTTGGGGATTCTCAAAATTCTATTTCAGTGATGGAATACAGAGGCATTTACTGGTTATTTCACCTCTAAAAATAGGGTGATAACATAGGCTACCTGGCCAACTGTAGACTCTGCCTATAAAAATTGGAATAATCCCTTCTAGGAATCTCAACAAGGCCTTCAATGAAAACGCTATATAAGAAACTTTGAGCAAGAAAAACACATATCAGGGCTGGTATCCCCTCATTTATGTTGTATGTGACTTAAATATATAATTTCAGCTGAAAAAAATCAGTTTAAGCACATTAAACAGATCTCCCAAAATCAATACTAGCTAGAAATCAGCCAAAGAGAAAGGTTGTTGCAACATGAAAACCCCAACAACTAGAATTGTGCAGTTTTGAATGAAACTCAGAGGAGGACAGCCAAATATCTGATGATTCAGAGATATAATATTAAATTAGATTTATATTTGAGCTTATAGCCTCTACAACAGATTACAAAGAGAACTAGGGCAAAATCCCTTCATAAATTAGAGCTGCAACTAGGAATAAACTGCAGAAATACATAGACAACATTATTTGTCATATGGTTCAGCTGCTGTAATTTACATTTCAGATCTCTAAAATATGTATGGATGAAATATCAGATCTACTACGGATCTGGAAACTATAAGACTTTAAGAACAAGATCCAATTGGAATTACATCAAAATATTGCATAATAAGCTATAGATCTGAATTACAAATTGCAGTGCTGCAGAAAACCCAGAAATTTCTAAAGATAAATTTTATTACTGAAAGAGGTCAGATCAATAAATACATGGATCAGCAACCCAATCCATGGATCACCAAGGGAGGGCAAGCCTAACACCAAGAGATCTTCCTCAAATCTGATAGCAAACTGAAACAAGAAAGCCCTCTCATAGAATAACACAGTATTGAGCTGAAACTGCGCAAAGGGTGAAGGAGACTGAGTAAACTTGAATGAAATTATAGATATAAAAAAAAATATGGATAGACTATCTCTTTGGAGTCTGAAGAACACACTCCAACAGAGAAAGCCTCACAAAACAAGCTAGATCTAAGCAAATCTAGAACACCACTTGCTACAAAGGATAGAAGCTGCAAAACCCTCAATGGGCCAGCGCTGCTCATGAAAATAAAGCTTGGTATCAAACCAGATAGTGGCTCACTTCAGCAAAGAACTCCTCCAATGATCCTCAAGGGAAGAGATGAAACCCCTAAACAGGAATTCCAATCATAATCCTCCACTAAACAACAGAGAATGGTATTTGTCTAAGCAAACAAATACTTCATAAATATAATCTATCAACAACCTCTTCAATTGTCTTCTCCTCATTTTTATAGCATGAGAAAGCCCTTGCAAACCCTAAACCACTTTTATGAGTTAGCCATCTTCACATTAGAGGCTCCCTTCTATAACTGCGCAGTCCCTTTTAGAGATGCAATGAACCTAGACAGCGCAGTTGATTTGGTCAAAGTGGACCCAAACTTTGGCTCAACCTCTTTCACACCTGAAAGTGATTATTTACATGGCCTAGATTTGTCTTTATTCACATGGGCATGGATTTATTCATACTTTTAAAGAGTTTTACATGTCCTCGTTTATTCATTTATTCATAAAACATAAAATAAATCAAAATTGAATTTTTCCTCTTAGCTAAGGCTAAGTAGGAACATTACACATCATGTGAGAGTTATATTTTCTCCCAAACCCAAGTACATACATGAACATGAGATAAATCACAAACAAAAATACATGTAAAGACATGAGACATATCCCAAACAAGAGTAAATACAAGGACATAAGATACAACATGTGATGTCCAAACTCTCTCATCAACAACAAAAGCAACCATGCCTTCTTTGTCTACATTCTTCCAGTGATGTGTAAGGCATGAATCAGAAAATTATGACTCATTTAATGTTATCCATACTCACCCAAGAGCAACCAGTGCAACCATGTTTTTTTCTAGCCTGTATCATAGATCTGCAAGTGGTTTGGAAACCCCTTGCTCCATAATATCAACCATTCATCCCAATGTGGATGATGGATCTCATTCTGCAAATACTTGGTATCCTCCCATTGTAGGACACCAACCTTGAAATGTTGAAGAACTTTGCACTCCATGACATGTTGAAGTGCCCCTCCAATGAGATCTCTCCATGAGATTCTCTTCTCATCAATGGCCGCCCAAAGCCAATAAGGTTTTGGATTTGCTGCAGGTAGAAGTCTCTCTTTGAGCTATGAGATGCTCATTGAGAAAGTGTCATCTAGAAAGGAGAAAATATTTATCATCTCAAGATGTCTACCATCTATCATATTTTCCTCCATTGCTTCATGAGTGAAGCTACCATCAGAATGCTCCAAGAATAATGGGGCTCCTTCATTATCATTGCTACTAAGAGATAGCGTTGTAGATCTGCATGGTAATACAAATGCTCTCTCAAAGAAAGGCACAATGTTGATCTCATAACTAGTCATTGTACATAGGATTATGCTCATCTAATCTTCTGAAACTCTACACTTCAACTCAAAAGGTTGAATTTAGTTCATCCATGACAAACTAGGATGGTTCTTCATCTCTTCCTTGATTAGATCAAGGACCCCTTGTGCAGTGATATAATGTTGCTCCAAATCAGCATAATGTTCTAATCCTTGGTCATGAAATAGCTCTGATGGCATGTCACCATAAGTTTCAATAAGAGGTACTGAAACAATATGAGATGAAAGTGTATGCATACCTTGGATCAACTGAGATTCAGAAACATCTTGCAAGAACACAATAGTTTCCCTTTCCAGTGCAAAGGTCTCTCCAACTACTAGTAAGGGCAATGGCCGCACTTCTACAAGTGTACTAGCACTGGTATCTATCTCCTCCTCCTCATGAATCTCATCAATCATGCATGGGGCTCCAAATTTCAAGAACTCAAGACCATTTTTCAAAGATGCAAGTGATCCTCCTCTTAATGTAATCACATCTGCAGCTGGTGATGGTAGAGGCTCCTCCTCTTGAGTGATAATGAGATCATCCTCTCTTGAATCTTCATGCACTATCTCCTTGATGATGGGAGATGTCATTTTGTGAGATGTCTTTGGTTTCTTTATACCATATCATTTCTTCAGCCTTTGAATAAAATATGCATAAGTAGACACCTTCATGTGTGACAAGTGACTGAACCACTATTTTCTTTCTTCACCCTTTAGGTGCAGCGCTGCAAACTCCACAACCTCTCTTTCTGAAATAGGATATTTCAGAAAGAATGTGAATAATGATTCCCTCCAAGCCCTCAAGGTGCTTATGGAAGATCCATTAAATGTAGGCAAGAAGAATCTATGCCTCTTTCTTCTATTGTTGCTTCTGGATCTCCTCTCTTCTTTGAGTTGCAGAAACTGTTGGAGAGAGCGTTTCTCCTTTAATGCTCTAGGCTATGACTTGTACTCAGATAGATATTCACTTATGGTCTCATGCCCCAAGCCTTCATCATATTCATACCAGTCCTCTTTCTCAGATAAAGTGGATCTAGTGCAATAATGTGAAGCTCTTTGCTTCTTCGGTCTTCTTTGTTGCTAAAAAGAAGTGTTGGGACCTTATTCATCTTGAAAACCTCTTTGCCTTTCTCTTCTTGTTTCATTGATCTCCTTAGAGAGATCCTTAATAGATATAAATGAAGATGAGACAAAACTTAATCCCTCCATAGTCGATCTCTACTATCTACTTTTCTTATGTTGTCAAAATGTCCACAAGTTGAGGCAAAGATCATGCTCCAATACGACTGTAATATCCCAAAATGGAATAATGCATTGATACACAAACACAATATTTGTAACACAGAAAATGTACATATAAGTTTATGATCAACACAGATATAGATAGAATAGCTGAGTCATTTTATTATATCAGAGAAGATTCAGTTACACAATGCACAAAATATGAGTAGATCTAGCCAAAGAGATGACCTAGAATCACCCTGAAAACATGCCAAAGTAGGCACTGTGTAACTGGAGAGCTATTGGAAGAAAATAATGCACTGTCCCTTCAGCAAAATATGAAAATATGATTGTAGGCTGAAAATGAAAATGCAGATCTATGAAAATCTCGAGCTCTAATGATGCCAAGATTCAAGATCTAGGCTCTATGGTGGATACCCAAGATAACCCAGAAAGGATTTTCCAGATCTACAACTTTGGAAAATCACCCTCCTAGAGTTTTATCCTTTGACTGCTGGGTTCTGTAGATCTGAAGCTAGATCTGAAAAATAGATGGCTGAAATATGTCACAAGATCAAATCTAAGCTTGAAGGGCTGATCCCTTCTCTATATCCACAAGCTAGAAGCTCAAGATCTAGCTCCTCAATCCTCCAAATAAAGTTGCAGCTGCTGTAAAGGAAGGAGGCTCTCTAGTATGCTACTAAGATATTTAAAATACCTCAGAAATGATGGAAATAATGTATACAATGTGAAGGAATGATCCTCCACTGGTTAGATGAAATGCTAGCAACTTCCCTTCTCCCTTGGATCTACAAGACTAGACTGCGCAATTCCTGAAGGGATTGCTACTGCTGGGAGATGAATAATAGATGGCCTGATGCCTGGTCTAGATCTAAAGCACTGGAAGGCTTATCTTGAAGCTCAAGGTGATAGGATGAATCCTCCACCCATTCCTCAACTGAAATATTGGAGGACAACCTCCACCTCTCAAACTGATCTTTAGAAATGTGCAATTTCTGAATATGGATGTTTTGCAGAAAGTAAGAAAAGATATGTGGCACCAATGCCTTATGTAGAATGAAGTACAATAATATTTCAAGAGATCACTTGATGAAAGAGGTGGTATTCCCGACTAAGAACACCCTATGCTAAACAACACTTGCAATCTTAGCTAAACAACCAAATAAAGCATGAAATGTCACATGACAATTCCAGATCTAAACAGATCATACATCAACAATAATCTTCAACATGCCTTCTATGTTGCCTTCATCTTTTTTATATATATTATGAGCCTTCTCATACCTTTCCCACCTCATAACTGCGTTGTACATGTGGACATAGGTCTCCATGTTGATTGCGTTGTCTCTCTATGATCTCCATCATGTGTGAATGCAATGATCACCTTCTCCATCATGTGTGCATTAATGCACCACTTCCTCCATCATCTCATCATAAATGCTCTATGATCTTATGTTTTATCCCTTCCAATATCTTATTTGACTATTTCAACCTCCATGATCTATCTCATTTATGAGACATGATCTCCACTTCTTTCACATTAAGTAGTTTCTCTACTTCTCCATTATGTAGATCTAGATCTGAAATATCCACATACACACATCAATAGTGGATTTTATTCATATTTGAGGATTATGGGTCCCTCCACCCTTTTATTTAATTAATTAAGTAGGTTTATTAAGAACTCTAATATTCCAACTATCATGTGAAAAATTGGGAATATTACAAGGCCAAACAACCTTCTTAGCATCTTTCAATTGTTTAGAAATACCATTAACAAGCTAGTAGGCAATCTCTCTTTCAAGTAACTTATCAAGAACATAATATGATAGGACGTGGGGAGAAGCATAACTCCCAAATACTCTGACATATGTAAAAATCTCCTTTGCAAACCATCTAGCAATAGAAAGAATATCTGTACTAGCCTCTTTGGAAACCCTAGGGGCTTTCTCATTCAATATCATATAGTGCATAGGAAACATGAATTTATGGAAAATTTTATAAAAATGTAGATGGAAGTCTGAATCCCAATGGGCTCTGTGGTAAATGTGGATTGGGGCAGGGTCTTGGGCGGTCCATTTCCATCCCATGGTAGGAAAACTAGAACAAAATCAGATTGCGTCCATGACATAGGCACTCATGTAAAAGTGGGGTATTTATCTAGATGAAACACTTCTTGTACTCCTATACTCCATGATGTGTTTAGCTAAATTATCAGATAGGATATTTGCCCATTTTAGAGTTAAAGAATTGATGATTGCATCAATTAATGGGACCCAATCTACAGAAAACCTAATGGCATCAGGTTTTGAAAATAATCTACACAACACACTGGCAACATAACAATAAGGGTAAGGAATTTGGGCAATTGGGTATGTACCAATTTTATCTCGTTTCATCTTTCCATGGTCTTCCTTCCATTCCTTTATGAATTTTGTTATATCTGGATTTTTTGCTCTAAAACTTTGAACAAAATATTTGTCATAGTTTTGTTGAGGGCCTGGTAAGCGGTACATTTCTTTTAAATCATCTGCCCTGAAAGAACCAATATTTTCCACCTTTGAATCCTTAAAATTTCTATCTTCTATGTTTAAGTGGTTAATTTCCCACTTAACCATGTCTGTGTAAGGGAGAATTTTTGGCCTTGTGGCTATCTTATGGATGAATGAACATATGACGTCAAAATCGGTCGGGTCTGAAGAAACAGATAAGTCAGTTGAAGAAACCTTGTCAATTACCACTGGCTTTTCATTTTCGAAAAACTGATACATCACCTCCCATGAAAAATTGTCACATTCCTTGTTGCAGGTGGTGTCTGAGAATAGGGGAGACATGTTTGAGTCTTCATTATATGGTGTTTGCAAAATCTCTTTGCCTTTCTTGTTCATATTTATTTTCCTTGTTCTATTAGTTGGTTTCCTGATTTCAAGTGAATGAAAGAAACATTAAAAATACATGGAACATAGAGACAAATCCGTTGTTTATATAAAACATGCATGAATAGATATGAATCTATCAAAAACTTTATTTCTATTGAATGCTATTAATCACCAATAATAATTTCAAATCAAATCTCTTACACCTTTACATGAAATGTATATATATCAATTTAAGACGTTGGATCTCAAATTTCAGTTTGATATGACGTAAGTCATTTCACATGGTTGAGTAATTAAATGCCATTCATTTGTATATCACAACTTATAACTTTTACCATTTATGATGTTACCCATAAATTCTATGAAATGTGATCTGTGCAAATCAGACATTGCAATCCTTATGCGGTAAATGTATTTTCTTTTGGTTAAGTAATTTCTCTACTGAACTCGTCCATAATTAGGTCATTGTGAGAGATTGGGCATAACTTTGTCTTGAAAAATCCAAATCAGGTCAGACCTGTGGCATTCTTTGTTTGTAAATTCTTTCTTCACCCTGTGGTAAGTTTTTAAAAATCCTAAGTGTCCTCCTAAAGGAGAAGTGTGCAATTCCAGAAGAATATTTTGTTTTAGTTGGGAATTCTTGCAAATATATAAGCGATCTTTGTACCATAAGGAATTATTTTTCCAACTAAATGTATCAGATGTACTAGGATCTTGTTGCAACTTTTGAATGAGTGTCCAAACTTCTTCTTCCTTCTTCCATTCATCCCTTGCTTCGGTTATCCAATTTGGTTGGATAATAGAAATGGCAGAAAGCAATGCTTCCACCTCTTCATTCTTTATTGAGAGTGCATCTGCAACAACATTTAACTTCCCTTTTTTGTAGATGATTTAAAGGTCATAACCCAACATCTTTGTGACCCATTTTTTCTGCTCTTTCAAAGATATTATTTGTTCCAAAAAGTGTTTAAGACAATCATGATCAGTTTTTACCTTGAAGTGTCTTCCCATTAGCTAAGGTCTCCATTTCTTTAGTGCATGTAGTATTGCCAACATTTCCTTCTCATAAATAGCCTTTTGTAAATACTTTCCTTTGATTGAATGACTTTAAAAAGCAATGGGTCTTCCTTCTTGCATTAAAACATCACCAATTCCATTTCCTGGGGCATCACATTCCATAATAATGGTTTTTGTGAAGTCTGGCATAGCCAAGACTGGTGCTAGGCACATTGCCTCTTTAAGAGGTTCAAATGCCTTAGTTGCTTCAGGAGTCCATGAAAATGCATCTTTCTTCAATAATGTTGTTAGAGGTGTTGCTATTCTCCCATAATTCTTAAAAAACTTGCGATAATACCCTCTTAACCCGAGAAATCCGCACAAGTGATTTATGGTTGTGGGGACTTTCCATCTGTTAATGACTTTAATTTTGTTAGGATCTACCTTAACACCCTCGTGAGATACAACATGACCCAGATATTCCACCTCTTGTACTTCAAAGAAACATTTGGATGTTTTTGCATATAATTTTTTCTCCTCCAATAGTTTGAGCACCATGTCGGCATGTTGAACATGATCCTTCCAAGACCTGCTGTAGATTAGTATATCATCAAAAAATACTAGCACAAATTTTGTAAGGAAGGGTTTGAAAATGGAATTCATCAACCCTTGAAATGTAGAAGGTGCATTGGTAAGGCCAAAAGGCATGAACAAATATTCATAATGACCTTCATGAGTTTGAAATGATATTTTTGGAATATCTTCAGTCTTCATTCTGATTTTATGATATCTTGAACGAAGATCCAACTTGGTAAAATAAATTTCTCCATGTAATTCATCCAATAATTCATCAATCATGGGAAAGGGAAATTTATCTTTAATAGTGAGCTTATTGAGCTCCCTATAATCCGGACACATGTGCCATGATCCATCCTTCTTGTGCACCAATACTACTGGAGCAGAGAAAAAACTTTGACTAGGTTAAATTATACTAGCCTCTAACATTTCTGCAATCATACATTCAATTTCACTCTTTTGGACATAAGGATATCTGTAAGGCTGGATTTTTGGAGGAACACTTCCTAGAATCAAATGAATATCATGATCATGATCACAAATAGGTGGGAGTCCTTTGGGGAGTATCAAACACCTTGGAATGATTGTCCAAGACTCTTTGGAGATTTGGAGAAATAGATGATTTTGATGTTGGAACTTCTAGTGAGCATAATTGTGCAATTACACCTCATTGTTATTTCTTCAGAAGCTTTTTCATGACATTAGAGCTTATTATCTTTCCCGGCTTCCCTGTGATACCCCGTAATTCGATTTCCTTTCCTTCCGAAAAAAATTTCAAGAAAAGTTCTTGAAAATTAAAAGCTATTGTCCCCAAAGGTTGTAACCGTTGCACTCCTAGTATAACATCAACACCTCCCATTGGGATGGAAATCATTGGAATATTCAATACATATTCCCCCATGGATAGCGCTATATTATGGCATTTTCTAGAGAAATTTATAGTTTCTCCATTTGCAACCATCACTTGACATTCTGGTGTTGGGTATAGGAAACAATTCAATTCCTTGGCTCCCTTACAATGAATAAAATTATGGGTACTACTTGAATCAATCAACACTATTACCTTTTTCTTCTTGATATGTCCTTCTATCTTGAGAGTTTGAGGAGTGGTAATTCCTGTCAGTGCATTACATGATGTGGTCGGACTCATTTATTCTTCTTCTAGGGTTTCTTCCTAGTGTATATCCTCTTATTTTGAAGTTTCTTGTTCATTTTCTTCCTCCTCTTCACAATATATATAAAATAATTTCTTCTCAGCACACTTATGACCTTTAGTGTATTTTCTATCATAACTATAACAAATCCCTTTTGCTCTTTTTTCTTCCAATTTCTGTGGTGTCAACCTTGTAGGTTGTGGAAGTCTAGGAGTAGCAACACTTCCATCTTTATAGATGTGAGTGCTAGGCTTCCTTGTCGCCATAATTTTACATTCAATTTTTCTTTCCAAACTGAATGCCTTCTCTAATGAATCTGGTTCCCAAACATGAACTTCATGTTGAATGTTATCCTTTAAAGTCCCTATGAAGACATCAATCATGTGTTCCTTTGGAATACCAGTTACCCTTATATTCAATTTTTGGAAGTCCTCAATGTGCTCCACTGCTAAACCCTTTTGTTTGAGATTTATCAATTGGCTAAAGAAGGTGTTGCTCTTTGTATCCTCATAATGTGCTATCATTTCCTCCATAAAAATTGACCAAGTGACAATTTTTTTATGGGAGCAAAGCCATTGATACCATACAAATGTATTTTGTTCTAAATGTAAAGTTGCAATGCGTACCTTTTGTGTGTTTTGCAGATTATTGAGATAAAAATATTGCTCCATCTGTAGTATCCATGTTACGAGATCCATGCCATCAAACTTCCTCATATCCATCTTTGGAATATGGTGGTTCTTCCATCCAACCTTAGAGTTTATGAAATCATGATTAACATTTGTTTTTTTCTCATCATGAGTTTCCTCTACTATATTTTTGCCATTAGGAAACATATCTTGTATAAACTTTTCCAAACCTTTGATGTCTACTTTTAGATCATTCTTCATGTTTTCCATGTTGCCTTTCATTTTTTCATTGATATTAGCTTCCATGTCATCCATCTTAACTTCTATGACCACTTCCATGCCATCCATATTAGCTTCTAAACCATTCATCTTAGCTTCCATGCCTTTCTTCAAACCATCCATATTAGTTTCCATGCCTTTCTTCAAAACCTCCATTTCATTTTTTGTTTCTCTTTGCGATAGCGAAATTTGCACTTACTACCTTGATATCTCATTATATCAGTCTTCGGTTTCATGAGTTTGCGGAGCTCTTTTGAAGGCTTAATGGGTGTTGAATTATTTTTACGGGGCATTTTAGAACCCAATACTGATATCTATTCTTCAATATGCCCTTGGAATAAATTCAAACTAATTTTTTTCAAACGAGACTTATGTAATTCGAAAAAAATACACACATATTTCTTCCTTTTGAGGAGATAGATATTGAAACTGAATTATCTTTGTGATTTTGGATCTTCAATATATGAAATTCAGCCCTAAATTAGTCCTCTGAATCTTCTTTCGAATGCCATAGGTTTTACTTGATTTTGATTTTTCAAGACGGAGTTATGCTCAATCTCCCACAATGACCTAATCATGGACTAGTTCAGTAGAGCGAACTTGTACGATTTGCCACATATCACTTTTTCCTCCTTTGGATCTAAAATTGATAGAAAAAAAATATAGTCTGTGTACTTGTGGCCACTTTTTACAGCATTCGAATCCGATGCTCAGAGAGAGAGCTATGAAGAGTTTCCCACAATCACCTCTTTGAGATGAAATTCAGAAGCCTGAAAACGCCCTAACTTCCACAGACCATAACTCCGCAAATATTGCGAACCAATATCTAACACTTTGCGATGATGTTCCTCAGGATTTCGGCTTCCCACTCTAAAAATTTCAACTTCTAAACATTCGTAGAAAAATATTTATAGTGAAAATTTCACGATGACCTGTTTAGGTTAAATTCAGGAGCCTACAAAATGACCTATCTTCGACAGATCATATCTCCGAAATTATTGCGAACCAAACTTTGAAATTTTGCGATGATGTTTCTGACGATTTTGGCTTCTCACTATAAAAATTTCAACTTTTGAACCTTCGTAGAAAAAAATCTATAGTGAAAATTCCACGATGACCTGTTTGGAGCAGCAAAACCCTAGAATCCCAAAGCTCTGATACCAAATGTTGTGAAACCAGCTCCAAAAATAGAAGAAAAGAGATATCAATGCCTTAGAAACAAGACAATTCGAGGGGAAAACCTCAAATACATTACATGAATGAACAATTCTTGGATGATACAAATGACAAAACCTGCTCTCTACATATAGGAGACCATGGGGCCACAATGTAATCCTAGTGGGGCCCCAATGTAATCCTAGCCGACCTAAAAATAATAATGTAAGGGCACAATAATAACAATATGGGGGTTACAGGGGTACATGTTGTGAAACCAACTCCAAAAATAGAAGAAAAGAGATATCAATGCCTTATAAACAAGCCACTTTGAGGGGGCAACCTCCAATACATTACATGAATGAAAAATTCTTGTATGATACAATTGACAAAACCTCCTTTCTATATATAGGATTCCATGGGGCTACAATGTAATCCTAGCCGACCTAACAATAAAAATGTAAGGACACAATAATAACAATATTGGGGTTAGAGGGGGCTACAATAATAACAATAAGGGGCTAAACTAGTAATATAGGGACCTAACATGCCCCGATCCTTCAAAAAAGTTCTATCCTCAACGCTTGAGTAGCTCTGGGTGCTTATGTATAAAATTCTCATCCTCCCATGTAGAATCTTCAGTGGGTAAGTTCTTCCACTTGATGAGATACTCTGAAATTAATCGATTTCGTAGCTGTCGAGTTCTTGTTTCCATGACCGCTTCAGGTTCCAATATGATTTTTCCTTCCTCATCAAGTTCTGGCAATATTGTTTGAATTGGAAGATTTTCACCTATAACCTTCTTTAAGCATGAAACATGGAAAACTAGATGCACTCGCGAAGAAGCAGGAAGCTCCAATTTGTATGCCATAGTACCAATCTTTTGCAACACCTTGTAAGGACCATAGTACTTTGGCGATAATTTATTATCCTTCTTAGCTTGCTTGAGGGACATTTGTTTATATGGTTGTAGCCGTAAAAATACCCAATCTCCCACATCAAAACTTCTCTCGCTGCGATGTTGATCTGCCTGTTGTTTCATTCGATTTTGTGCCAAATTCAGGTTATCCTTTAAGAGTTGGAGAACTTCTTGTTGATGCTCGATGTGATCTTCCACTGCTTGAACCTTCGAATTTTCTCTTAAAGATGAAGTGATGGATGGTGGATGATATCCATAAAGTGCCATAAATGGGGTCATTTTTGCTGCAGTATGGAAGGAAGTGTTATACCACCATTCAGCGAGAGGTAACCACTTGACCCATTGTGTTTGTTTATCTGATACAAAACAACGAAGATATCCTTCCAAACATTTATTTACTATCTCAGTTTGACCATCAGATTGAGGATGATAAGATGAGCTATGAGCTAATTGAGTACCCAAACAAGAAAATAACTCCGTCAAAAAATTTCTAGTAAAAATGGGATCTTTGTCGCTCACAATAACCCTTGGGTTTCCATGTAGCTTTTGAATTGTGTCCATAAATGTAGTAGCAACTGTACTTGCTTTAAATGGATGAGATAATGCACAAAAGTGTGAATACTTGGTAATTCTATCAACTACCACCATGATGACACTCTTTCCTTCAGACTTAGGTAAACATGTGATAAAATCCATTGAAATCTCCTCCCAACATTGACTTGGAATGGATAAAGGTTGTAGAAGACCTGAGGTCTTAATTTTCTCAAATTTATTTTGCTGGCAAACCAAACATTCCACCACAAACTTTTGAATATCAAATTTAAGGCCATCACAAAAAAATTATTTCTTCACCCTGTGGTAAGTTTTTAAAAATCCTGAGTGTCCTCCTAAAGGAGAAGTGTTCAATTCCAAAAGAATATTTTGTTTTAGTTGGGAATTCTTACAAAGATATAAGCGATCTTTGTACCATAAGGAATAATTTTTCCAAATAAATGTATCAAATGTACTAGGATATTGCTGCAACTTTGGAATGAGTGTCCACACTTCTTCATCCCTCTTCCATTCATCCCTTGCTTCAGTTATCCAATCTGGTTGGATAATAGAAATTTCACAAATTAATGCTTCCACCTCTTCATTTTTTCTTGAGAGTGCATCTGCAACAACATTTAGCTTCCCTTTTTTGTAGATTATTTCAAAGTCATAACCCAACATCTTTGTGACTCATTTTTGCTGCTTTTCTGAAGATAGTATTTGTTCCAAAAAGTGCTTAAGACTATCTTGATCAGTTTTTACCTTGAAGTGTCTTCCCATTAGGTAAGGTCTCCATTTCTTTAGTGCATGTAGTATTGCTAACATTTCCTTCTCATAAATAGCTTTCTATAAATACTTTCCTTTTATTGGATGACTTTGAAAAGAAATGGGTCTTCCTTCTTGCATTAAAACAACACCAATTCCATTTCCTGAGGCATCACATTCCAGAATAAAGGTTTTTGTGAAGTCTGGCATAGCTAAGACCAGTGCTAGGCACATTGCCTCTTTAAGATGTTCAAAGGCCTTAGTTGCTTCAGGAGTCCATGAAAATGCATCTTTCTTCAATGATGTTGTTAGAGGTTTTGTTATTCTCCCATAATTCTTAACAAACTTGCGACAATATCCTGTTAAACTGAGAAATCCTCGCAACTGCTTTATATTTGTGGGGACTTTCCATTCCTTAATGGCTTTAATTTTGTTAGGGTCTACCTTAACACCCTCGTGAGATACAATATGACCCAGATATTCCACCTCTTGTAGTCCAAAGAAACATTTGGATGAGTTTGTATATAATTGTTTCTCCTGCAATAGTTTGAGCACCCTGTCAACATGTTGAACATGATCCTTCCAAGACCTGCTGTAGATTAGTATATCATCAAAAAATACTAGAATAAATTTTCTAAGGAAGGGTTTGAAAATGGAATTAATCAACCCTTGAAATGTAGAAGGCTCATTGGTAAGGCCAAAAGGCATGACCAAAAATTCATAAGGACCCTCATGAGTTCAAAATGTTGTTTTCGGAATATCTTCAGTCTTCATTCTAATTTGATGATATCCTGAACAAAGATCCAACTTGGTAAAATAAATTGCTCCATGTAATTCATCCAATAATTTATCAATCACAGGAATGGGAAATTTATCTTTAATGGTGAGGTTATTTACCTCCCTATAATATGGACACATATGCCATGATCCGTCCTTCTTGTGCACCAATACTACTAGAGCAGAGAAGGAAATTGGACTAGGTTGAATTATACTAGCCTCTAACATTTCTGCAATCATACGTTCAATTTCGCTCTTTTGGACATAAGGATATCTATAAGGCCTAATGTTTGGAGGAACACTTCCTGGAATCAAATGAATAGCATGATCATGATCATGAATAGGTGGGAGTCCTGTGGAAGTTTCAAACACCTTGGAATGATTGTCCAAGACTTTTTGGAGACCTGCAGAAATAGATGATTTTGATGTTGGAACTTCTAGTGAGCATAATTGTGCAATTACGCCTCGTTGTTATTTCTTCAGAAGCTTTGTCCTGACATTAGAGCTTATTATCTTTCCTGGCTTCCCTGCGATACCCCGTAATTCGACTACCTTTCCTTCTGAAAAAATTTCAAGAAAAATTCTTGAAAATTAAAAGCTACCATCCCCAGAGATTGTAACCATTGTATTCCTAGTACAACATCAACACCTCCCATAGGAATGGAAAGCGTTGGACTATTCAATACATATTCCTCCATGGTTAGCTTGATATTGTGGCATTTTCCAGAGAAATTTATAGTTCTTCCATTTGCAACCATCACTTGACATTCTGGTGCTGGGTATAGGAAACAATTCAATTCCTTGGCTACCTTACAATGAATAAAATTATGGGTACTACCTGAATCAATCAACACTATTACCTTTTTCTTCTTGATATGTCCTATCTTGAGAGTTTGAGGAGTGGTAATTCCTGCCAATGCATTACATGATATGGTCGGACTCATTTCTTCTTCTTCTAGGGTTGGTTCCTGGTGTATATCCTCTTCTTTTGAAGATTCTTGTTCATTTTCTTCTTCCTCTTCACAATCTATGTAAAATAATTTCTTCTCAGCACACTTATGACCTTTAGTGTATTTGCTATCACAACTATAGCAAAGCTCTTTTGCTCTTTTTTCTTCCAATTGTTGTGGTGTCAACCTTGTAGGTTGTGGAAATCTAGGCGTAGCAACACTTCCTTCTTTATAGAATTGAGTGGTAGGCTTCCTTGTCGCCATAATTTTACATTCAACTTTTCTTGCCAACCTGAATGCCTTCTCCAATGAATCAGGTTCTAAAACGCGAACTTCATGTTGGATGTTATCCTCTAAAGTGCCTAGGAAGAGATCAATCCTGTGTTCAATGTGTCACCCCCCCTAAACCCTTTTGTTTGATATTTATCAACGCTAAAGAAGGTGTTTCTTCTTTATCCTCATAATGTGCTATCATTTCTCCCGTAAAACGACCAAGGGACAATTTTTTACCGGAGCAAAGCCATCGATACCATACAAATGTATTTTTTTCTTAAAATGTAAAAGTTGAAATGCGTACCTTTTGTGTGTTTTGCACATTATTGAGATCAAAATATTGCTCCATCTGTAGTATCCATGTTACGGGATCCTTGCCATCAAACTTCCTCATATCCATATTTGGAATATGGTGGTTCTTTCATCCAACATTAGAGCTTATGAAATCATGATTAAAATTTATTTTGTTCTCATCATGAGTTTCCTCTACTATCTTCTATCTTTTCACCATTAGGAAACATTTCTTGTATCAACTTTGTCAAACCTTCGATGTCTACTTTTATGTTTTCCATTTTTTCATCGATCTTAGCTTCCATGCCATCCATCTTAGCTTCCATGCCCACTTCCATGCCTTCCATATTAGCTTCCGAACCATTCATCTTAGCTTCCGCACCTTTCTTTAAACCATCCATCTTAGTTTCCACACCTTTCTTCAAAACTTCCATTTCATTTTTTGTTGCTCTTTGCGATAGCGAAATTTGGTGCACTTGCTCTTTTAATTTTGATATCTCATGTTGTGTTTCTTCATCTTCATGAGTCATAGTAGAGCCTTCTGAAGGCTTAATGGGTGTTGAATTATTTTTAGGGGCCATTTTATAACCAAATACTGATATCTATTCTTCAATATTCCCTTGGAATAAATTCCAACTAATTGTTTTCAAACGAGACTTATGTAATTCGAAAAACAAATACACACCTTTTTCTTGCTTTTGAGGAGTGCGATATTGAAACTGAATTATCTCTATGATTTCGGATCTTCAATATCTAAAATTTGGTATTGATGTAGCCCTCTCAATCCTCTTTTGAATGCCACAAGTCTAACCTAATTTGGATTCTTAAATATAAATTTGTGCCCAATCTCCTACGATGACCTAATTATGGACTGGTTCAGTAGAAAAAACTTGTATGACTTGCCACGTGTCACTGCTTCCTCCTTTAGCTCTAAAATTGATAGATAGGAAACAAAATTCTGTGTGCTTGCATCCACTTCTTACAGAATTCCAATCTGATGCTCAGAGAAAGAATTATGAATATTTTCCCATGATCACCTCTTTGAGATGAAATTCGGGAGCTTGAAACAGTCCTAACTTCCATAGACCATATCTCTAAAAATATTGTGAAACAAGATAAAAAAATTTGTGATGATGTTCCTCAGGATTTAAAATTTTCACTCTAAAAATTTCAGATTCTGAGCCTTCGTATAAAAAATTTTATAGTGAAAATTCCGCGATGACCTGTTTAGGTTAAATTGAGGAGCCTGCAAAATGACCTAACTTCCACAAATCATAGCTCCAAAAATATTGTGAACCAAGCTCTGAAATTTTTCGACGATGTTACTCAGGATTTTGGCTTCGCACTCTAAAAATATCAGCTTCTGACCCTTCGTATAAAAAAATTTATAGCGAAAATTCCACGATGACCTGTTTGGAGCAACGAAACCCTAGAATCCCAAAGCTTTGATACCAAATGTTGTGAAACCAACTCCAAAAATAGAAGAAAAGAGATATCAACGCCTTAGAAACAAGCCAGTTCGATGGGGAAACCTCCAATACATTACATGAATGAACAATTCTTAGATGATACAAATGAAAAAACCTCCTTTCTATATATAGGAGTCCATGGGGCCACAATGTAATCCTAGCCGACCTAACAATAAAAATGTAAGGACACAATAATAACAATATTGGGGTTAGAGGGGGCTACAATAATAAAAATAAGGGGATAAACTAATAATATAGGGACCTAAAAATGCAACAATAACAATAAGGGGGTTAAAATAACAACAATAAGGGACTAAACTAGAAATATAAGGACCTAACAGCGAAGTGCGCATTCAAGAATCTAAGCGGCTGCGCTTTATGGGACTTTAGAGCTTTATTTTTATTGCTTTGTTGGCTCGTCGGGTCCACATAATCACAACTTATATCGAATTTCTTTATAATTTAGATCGTTTAAATGAGGCGCGATGCCATAAACAAATTATAATAGTGATTGAAGCATTTGCAATAAGATTTTAATATAACTTCAGAAATGGATTTGCGCATTTGGCAGCCCACGTGACTTAGTCAGTTTCAAGTCTTTTGGGTTGTAAGTTATGCGGTTTTCAATGCGCACTAAGGAATAACGTGGAAAAAACATAAATAAAATTTATTTCCTAAAGTTTTTGTTTTTAAAGATAAAAATAAATTTCCTATTTATTTCTAAAGCATCCCCATCTAGTTAATATTAAATGGGGGTTGTTTTATAGCACAACAGGTCCCCATATTGTTATATTTTGACCCCTTAGACTCGTTTATATAGAAGGTAGGTTTTTTTATGCAGGAGCATGAGGTTTAAGGGGCAAATTACTTCATTTTTATTCCAAAAATACAAAAAAAAGTTTATAAGAAAAGGAGTGGGTTCCTTCAGCTGGAAATTTACTGTTTTGGTAGATAAGATTTGACTGGTATTTAGGGATTTGGATAGCTTGTATGGATTCATTGAATTTAGTTTTTAGTTGAGAATTTTTTGGGAGAATATCGGGTAATAGGAATTTATCTAAAATTGGGAAAATTCTATCCGTAGAATTTGATCAATTTGTTTGTATGAACAATATGTATTTAAAATTTAAATTTGAAATGCATAGGGAGAGGAGGATTGGATGGAAGAAGGGATAAAATAGAAAAATAATTTCATTTCCTCTATAGCTGGGTGAATGTATACGTAAATGCTAAGTCTTAGAATTTAATTTCTTTCGACATATTTCTGGATTGTTTAATTTTAGAATGAGTCTTGTTTTGATTGCTGAGGTTATATTTCCTTGAAACTTATCCGTACACCGTGGAAGCGAAGTCATTCAATTATACCACATTGAATTAGAAGCTATCAGTTATTGATGTATAAAACTGTGATTTTCCTTGAAGAAGTTATGAATCTATCAGGGTTAAAGAAATTAAATCACTGTACAACACAGAGAGTTTAAAGTTTAATAATTTAAGTAAAGCGCCCAACACTTGGGGAATCTGACAGTCTTCGCATCTTGATTGATGATCAATGGAAAATGAAATATAAGTAGCATAAGATTTAGAAATTAAATTGGACCCAATAAATTATAAACTCGATTTAAATGAATTGAGTTGATTGCCAGTAGTTCATTTGATCGGACGACATTCACATTAAATGTTTTGATCCAACGAATATCGCATATTTAGATGCGTATGGTTTAATGTTGTGTTTGGATACGATAATTTATAAACTCCAATTTAGTTATCTTTAGTTCCTGGGTTTTAATGTAAAGGTTTTTTATAAGGGTTGGTCCATTGCCATAACTATAAAAAGAGAATTGCGACGGTTGATGCCATTATTGCGGCATTTCTTTTAATCATGATTTCATAGTTTATGAAAATGTTATGAATTGGGTTTTTAAATGAAATGTGGGTTTTGTAAAAGTAAAAGTGGAGATTGATGACAGATACTCATAAAGAAATAAAAGAAGAAGTACCACCTGAACTCGAAGACGTAGTTTTGATATTTGAGAGTTTATCACTTACACTTGCATCCAAACCACCATTTGTGGTATCAGAGCAGCCTTTAGACATTGAGCGAGATCTCAAAGATCATGAAAATAAATCCAACATGGATTACAGAGTTGGAAGAGGAGTTGGTGTTGGTCGAAGAAGAGGAAGACCAGTTGCAAATGCCGAAGTGTTCGAAGTTATGCAACAGATGCAAACTAGATTAGAAGCAATAGAAATGGGAAATGAAAGAGATACTGATGCTGGAGATGTTAGTGATCCTGAAGTTGAAGTCACGGAAGAGGGATAACCTACAGTAATTACTCCTAAGATGAGATTTTTTAAATCAGTGTTTGAATCCACATCTAAACCCAGACTTGAAGTTTCAGTTTTTACAAGAGGCTTAAACCTAGAGGAATTGATAGATTGGATTAATGACATGGATGATTTCTTCGATTATGAAGAAATTGACGAAGGGAAAAGGGTGAAATTTGTTGTCACAAAATTGAAAGGAAATGCAACGCTTTGGTGGGATGGAGTGTAGGTAGAAAGAAGGAGACTTGGTAAGCAGCCAATAAAGAATTGGAACAGGATGGTGGTAAATTTGAGAGGTAATTTTTTTCCAAGTGATTATCAACTTTCATTATTTAGACAAATGCAGAATCTTAGACAGTCAAAGAATACAAAGAGGAATTTTATAAAGTGAGCATAAGAGCAGGAGAAATTCAAGATACAGTAGAGAAGATTGCAAGATATATAAATGGTCTTAGAATGGAGATCCAAGATGAGATAATACTGATGTATCCTAAAACAGTGGAAGAGGCTTATCAGATGGCCTTGAAAGCTGAAGAAAAACTCATAAGGAAGCAATTTGCCAAAAGTAGAGGTACTTTTCGAGGAAAAGGAAGTCAAGGTGGTAGAGGAAGATCTACAGCACCCAAAGAAGGAGCTAGCAGCATCTCAAGTTAGCATACATCCACATAAGGTGATACAAGTGGCAGAAGGGTTTTTTCCAGAGGAAGAGGAGGAAGAGGAAAAGGAAGAGAAATCAGATTTTATAGATGTAATAAGCTTGGACACAGAACTTATGAATGTCCAGAGAATGTGGGGACAAGTCAGAGAAATATAATTGTTGCTTAGAACGAAGAAGAAGTAGCATAAGTGTTAGAAGCCGGAAAAGTGCCAGAAGTAGAAAATACACCAAAGAAAGGAGAATCTTTGGTAGTTAACAAAGTTTTGTTAAAACCAACAAAGGAAGTTGTTGAACTAGCACAGAGAAAAAATTTTCTTAGAAGTGTATGCAAAATTCAAGGGAAATGCTGTCAAATGGTAATTGATAGTGGCAGCATTGATAATTTGGTCTCTATATAAGTGGTGGAGAAATTGAAATTGAAGACAAAGAAACATCCAACACCCTACAAGGTGTCATGGCTTTAGAAAGGGCATCCACTGTTAGTGAATGAACAGTGTGAAGTAGAATTCCAGTTGGGCAGCTACAAAGAGAAAATTATGTGTGATGTAATGAATATGGATGTATGTCACATATTGCTGGGTAGACCTTGGCAGTATGACAGAGGAGTTATGCATGATCGGAAGAAGAACACATAAAAGTTTTTTAAATACTATATCAATCATACATTGTTGTCGATAGAAGAAGAAGATGCATCAAAAAGAAGATCTGATCTAAAAGCTTTGCTATTGAGTGGAAAAGAATATCTACAGTAGATTGAAGATGATGAGGTAAACTTTGCATTAATTTGCAAACCCAAGTTAGTAATTACTTCCACTAAAAATTCTGATCTACCAATTGAAATTCAAGAGATGCTGGAAAATTACTGTGATATCATTGTAGATGATTTGTTGGATGAATTACCACCTATTAGAAAGGTTAGCCATCATATAGATTTGATTCCAGGAGAAAATTTTCCAAATAAAGCAGCATACAGGATGACTCCCACAGAAAATGAAGAAATCAGGAAGCAAGTACAGGAACTTTTAGATAAAGAACTAATCAGAGAAATTTTGAGTCCTTGTGTAGTGCCAACAACGTTGAGTCCAAAAAAAGATGGAGGCTAGAGAATGTGCACTGATTCAAGAGAAATCAACAAAATAACAATCAGGTATAGATTTCCTTTACCCAGAATTGAATATTTGATGGATTTTTTAAGTGGGGCAAGATATTTTACAAAACTAGATTTAAAAAGTGGCTATCATCAAATTAGGATAAGGGAAGTAGATGAATGGAAGACAACTTTTAAAACAAATGAAGGATTTTATGAATGGATGGTAATGCCGTTTGGATTATCAAATGCTCCTATTACATTTATGAGGCTTATGAATGAAGTGTTGAAAGAATTTATTGGTAAATTTGTAATAGTATATCTTGATGATATATTAATTTACAACAAATATAAAGAAGAACACATGAGACATCTGAATTATGTCTTAAGGAAGTTACACCAAGAAAAGTTGCTGGTAAATTTTAAAAAATGTTCATTCATGAAGGAAGAATTGGTATACTTAGGCTTTGTTGTTTCTGCTGATGGATTGAAAATGGATCCAGAGAATATAAAGGCAATCATAGAATGGCCTTCACCCAAGAGTGTTTTTGAGGTAATAATCTTCCATGATCTTGCTAGTTTTTATAGAAAATTCATAAGTAATTTTAGTAAGATCAATGCTCCTATTATTGAAACCATAAAACAAGACAAACAACCATTTAAATGGACTGATGAAGCAGAGAAAAATTTCCAGTTGTTGAAAAGAAAGATAACAGAAAAACCCATTTTAGTTTTGCCTGATTTTAACAAACATTTTCAAATGAAATGTGATGCCAGTGGAGAAGCTATTGGAGTTGTGTTAAGTCAAGAAGACGGACCTGTAGCTTATTTCAGTTAAAAACTAAATGAGACAAGAAGAAAATAGTCTTCTTATGACAAGGAATTTTATGTAGTTGTGTAGTCATTAAAGAAGTGGAGACATTACTTGATGTCAAAGAGTTTGTGCTTTATTTAGACAATCATGCATTGCAGTACATTATGCAGCAGCCGAAACTAAATCAGAAACATGCAAAATGGGTAGAGTATCTTCAGAGTTTCAATTTTGTATTGAAACATATAATTGGCCAAGCAAACAAAGTAGCAGATTCCTTAAGTAGAAAAAGCATTTTAGTTCAAGAAAATCAATTTCAAGTGTTGGGTTTTGATTTTCTTAAAGAATTGTATAAAATAGATTTGGATTTTAAAGAGGCATTTGAAGCATGCAGTAATCTTGTTTTGTTGGACATAAGTAAGTGGTTGGATTTTTTCTTGCAATAAGGTTTGTTGTTTAAAACAAATCAGATGTGCATACCAAATTTTTCTATGAGAGAAAATTTAATTAAGGAGAAACATAGTGGTGCACTTGGTGGACATTTTGGTGCAGATAAGACTTATGAATAGCTATGTCATTTTTATTTTTGGCCAAAGATGAGAACTGAAGTGGAGAAGTATGTGCGAAATTGTAAATTTTGTCAGTATGCAAAAGGGAGTCAAAACACAGGTTTGTATGTTCCATTACCTATTCCAGATAGACCTTGGGATATGGTAAGTATGGATTTTGTTTTGGGTTTACCGAAAACATAGAGACGTAATGATGCAATTTATGTTGTAGTTGAAAGATTTTCAAAAATGACATATTTTATTCCATGTTATAAAACCAGTGATGCTACTCATGTTGCTAATTTGTTTTTCAAAGAGATTATAAGGTTGTATGGGTTACCTAAAAGCATTGTATCTGATAGGGACACCAAATTTGTTAGCCATTTCTGGAGGACATTGTGGAAAAATCTTGGTACTAAATTGAGTTTTAGCTGAACTTATCACCCTCAGACTGATGGACAGACTGAGGTGGTGAACAAAAGCTTGGGTAATCTTTTGAGAAGTCTTGCGGGTGAACATCCTAAACAATGGGATCAGATTTTAGCACAGGCTGAATATGCTTATAATGACTCTCCTAATAGGAGTACATGGCAGATTCCATTCCATATAGTTTATGGAATGCACCCAAGAGGAGTGTATGAATTAAGAAATTTTGGAAAAGAAGAAATGAGAAGTGCTAAAGGAGAATATTTTGCTTCAGAAATTCAAGCAATACATGACCAGGTAAAACAACAGTTACAGGACAGCAACATCAAATAAAAAAGCATAGAAGATTTGAAGAAGAGAGAAGTTAATCTTGAGGTTAGAGATTTGGTTCTAGCACACTTGAGAAAAGAAATATTTCCAAAAAGGGCATATAATAAGTTAAAATTTAAGAAAATTGGGCCATGCAGAGTATTGAGAAATTTTTTTGCAAATGCATATGAAATTGAATTACCCCTGACATTAGAATATCTCCAATTTTCAATGTTGTTGATTTGTACAGGTACGAATATAGAGACACAGAGGATAAAACTGAAAGCAAGGAAGAGATTGATTGGTTGAAACAATTACTTAAAGCAAAAATATTGTAGTCAGAGAAAATTTTAGACAAAATATTGTCTAAGAAGACAAGAGGACGAGAGTATTTTGAGTATTTAGTCTAGTGGAAAGATCAACCAGTTGAAAAAGCCACTTGGATGACAGAAACCATGTTACAGAAATTGGGAAGTTCTGTAGAGGAGCTCATGGATAGGAGCCATGAAGAATTTTGTCCTCGGGAGTCTAATGCAGGAGCACGAGGTTCAAGGTGAAAATTACTTCATTTTTAATCCAAAAATACAAAAAACGTTTACAAGCAAAGGAGTGGGTTCCTTTAGCTAGCGATTTACTGTTTTGGTAGATAAGATTTGAATGGTATTCAGGGATTTGGATAGCTTGTATTTTATTCATTGAATTTAGATTTTAGTTGAGAATTTTTGGGGAGAATATCGGGTAATCGGATTTTATCTAAAATTGGGAAAATTATATCCATAGAATTTGATCAATTTGTTTGTATGAACAATATATATTTAAAATGTAAGTTTGAAATGCATCGGGAGAGGAGGATTGGATGGAAGAAGGGATCGAATAGAAAAATAATTTCATTTCCTCTATAGCTGGGTGAATGTATATGTAAATGCTAAGTCTTAGAATTTCATTTCTTTCGACATATTTCTGGATTGTTTAATTTTAGAAAGAGTCTTGTTTTGATTGCTGAGGGTATGTTTCCTTGAAACTTATGCGTACACTGTGGAAGCGAAATCATTCAATTATACCAGATTGAATTAGAAGCTATCAGTTATTGATGTATAAAACTGTGATTTTCCTTGAAGAAGTTACAAATATGTCAGGGTTAAAGAAATTAAATCACTGTAGAGTGCAAAGAGTTTAAAGTTTAATAATTTAAGTAAAGCACCCAACACATGGGGAATCTAACGATCCTCGCATCTTGATTGATGATCAACGGCAATCAAAATATAAGTTGCATGATATTTAGCAATTAAACTGGACCCGATAAATTATAAACTCAATTTAAAGGAATTGAGTTGATTGCCAGCAGTTCATTTGATCGGATGACATTCGTATTAAATGGTTTGATCCAACGAATATCGCATATTTAGATGTGTATGGTTTAATGTTGTGTTTGGATGCGATAATTTATAAACTACAATTTAATTATCTTTAGTTTCAGGGTTTTAATGTAAAGGTTTTTTATAAGGGTTGGTTCATTTCCATAACTATAAAAAGAGAATTGTGACGGTTGATGCCACTATTGCGGCATTTCTTTTAATCGCGATTTCATAGTTTATGAAAATGTTATGAATCGGGTTTTTAAATGAAATGTGGGTTTTATGTAAGTAAAAGTGGAGTTTGATGGCAGATACTCATAAATAAATAAAAGAGTAAGTTCCACCTGAACTCGAAGACATAGTTTCGAGATTTGAGAGTTTATCACTTACACCTGCATCCAGACCACCATTTTGTCATTTGTATCATCCAATAATTGTTCATTTATGTAATGTAAAGGAGGTTTCCCCCTTGAAGAGTTTGATTAAAAAAATTTTGATCTATATTTTCTTCTATTTTGTGAGCTGGTTGCATAACATTTGGAATAAGAGCTTTGGATTAGAGGGTTTCGTTGCTGCAAACCAACCGTCTTGGAATTTTCGCTAATAATTTTTTTCTATGAAGGATACGAAGCTGAAAGTTTTACTATGAGAAGCTAAAATCCTAAGGAATTTTGGGTAAAAATTTCAGATCTTGGTTCACTATATTTTCAGATATGATTCGAGGAAGTTATGGTTTTTACAAGCTAAAAAATTTCATCTCAAACAGGTGACCGAGGGAAAATCATCATAACCTTCATTTCAGACATCAGATTTAAGTTTTGTAAAAAGTGACCAGAATCACAGGGATTGTAGTTTCTTGTGTATAACTTCCAGGAATGAAGGTAAAAACATTGACACATGGAATTTTGTATAAGTTAGTTCTACTGAACCATTCCATAATTAGGACATTATGGGAGATTTGGCATAACTTTAGCTTGAAGAATCCAAATTAGGTCTAACATGTGGCATTGGAAATAAAACTCAGAAGGATACCATAGGACTGAAGTTTAGATCTTTGAGATCTGAAATTACAGAGTTACAACCGTTTCAATATTGAGCTCCTAAAAGCAAGAAAACAATGTGTATTTAAAAAAAAGCTGCATAACTTTTGTTTGAAAAATCAATTTGAAGTGATTCCAAGGGCATTTTGAAACATCAATATCTATATTAGATTATAAAATCCCTCCAAAAAAAGAATTATATACCCATTAATCCCTCATAAAACTCTACTATGAAGCATGAAGAAGAAGAATTTCAACATGATATATCAAAATTATGGTACTAAGTGCAACAAATTTAGATCTCACAAAGAGCAACCAAAGATGACATAGATGGTTTAAAAGCATACATGGAATCTAATATGAATGGATTGAATGATGACATGAAATCTAATATGGATGGTATAGGAGAAAAAATGAAAGGAAAAATGGAAGATTTGAATAATGGTTTAAAAGAAGATTTGACAAAGTTGCTACAAGAAATGCTTCCTAATGGTGAAATTTTATGAGATGAAACTCATGATGAGAAAAAAAACAAATTTAATCATGATTCCATAGCATCTAGTGTTGGATTGATGACCCACAATATTCCAAATATTGACATGAGGAAGTTTGATGGCAAGGATATGATAACATGGATACTACAAATGGAGCAATACTTTGATCTCCATAATGTGCAACGCACACAAAAGGTACGAATTGCAACTTTATATTTAGAACAAAATCAATTTGTATGGTATCGATGGCTTTGTTATCGTAAAGCACTTGTCACTTGGTCAATTTTTATGAAGGAAATGATAGCACATTATGAGGATAGAAAGAGAAACACATTCTTTAGCCAGTTGATAAATCTCAAACAAAAGGATTCAATGATGAAGCACATTGAGGAATTCCAAAAATTAAATATAAGGGTAAATGATATTCTAGAGGAGCATATGATTGATTTATTCATAGGGACTTTAAATGAGAACATCCAGCATGAGGTTTTCCTTTTGGAACCTGATTCATTGGAGAAGGCATTCAGGTTGGCAAGGAAAATTGAAAGAAAATTTATGGCAACAAAGAAGCCTACCACTCACAACTACAAAGATGGAAGTGTTGCTACTCCTAGCCTTCCACAACCTAGAAGGTTGACACCACAAAAATTGGAAGAAAAAAGAGAAAAAGGGCTTTGTTATAGTTGTGATAGAAAATACACTAAAGGTCATAAGTGTGTTGAAAATAAATTAGTTTACATAGATTGTGAAGAGGAGGAAGAAAAGGAACAAGAAACTTCAAAGGAAGAGGATATACACCAGGAACCTACATTAGAGAAAGAAGAAATGAATCTAACCATATCTTGTAATGCATTGGGATGAATTACCACTCCTAAAATTCTCAAGATAGAAGGACATATCAAGAAGAAAAAGGTAACATTGTTGATTGATTCAGGTAGTACCCATAATTTTAGTCATTGTAAGATAGCCAAAGAATTGAATTTCTTCCTATATGCAACACCAAAGTGTCAAGTGATGGTTGAAAATGGAGGAACTATAAATTAATTTGGAAAGTGCCATAATATCAAGCTAACAATGGGAGAATCTGTATTGAATAGCCCAATCCTTTCCACTTCAATGGGTGGTGCTGATGTTGTACTAGGAGTTCAATGGTTACAATTTTGGGCACGATAACATTTAATTTTAAAGAATTTTTCTTGAAATTTTTTTGGGAAGGAAAGGAAGTTCAATTAAGTGGTGTTGCGGGGGAACGAGGAAAGGTAATCAACTCTAATGGCATGAATCAATTTCTAAATAAAGAACAATGAGGCGTAATTTCACAATTATGCTCACTAGAGTTTCAAACATCGAAATCATTTTTAAGAGAAAATTCTAAGGTTAAAGCACTAAAAGATCACATCGAGCATCAACAACAAGTTCTCAAAGTGTTGAAGGATAACCTAAATTTGGTGCAGAATCAAATGAAACAAAAAGAAAATAAACATCATAGCGAAAGAAATTTTTATGTAGGCAACTGGGTATTTTTACGACTACAACCATACAAAAAAATGTCCCTCAAGAAAGCTAAGAATAATACTAAATTATTGCCAAAGTACTATGGTCATTATAAGGTGTTGCAAAAGATTGGTACTATGGAATACAAATTTAAGCTTCATGCATCTTCTCGAGTGCACGGATTTTTCCATGTTTCATGATTAAAGAAGGTTATAAGTGACAAACTCCCAATTCAAACAATATTGCCCGAAATTGACGAGGAAGGAAAAATCATATTGGAACTTGAAGAAGTCACAGAAAAAAGAACTCAAAAACTACGAAATCAATCAATTCCAAAGTATCTTATCAAGTGGAAGAACTTCCTGGCTGAAGATTCCACATGGGAGGATGCTAATTTTATGCAGAAACATCCATAACTAATCAAGCGTTGAGGAAAACACTTGTTTGAAGGAGAGGGTCATGTTAGGTCCCTATAATACTAGTGTAGCCCCTTGTTTTTATTATTATTGTAGCCCCATTATTTTTATTGTTGTGCCCACGTAGTAGTTGTAGAAATTTAATACAAAATGTTTATTTATTGGATTCTCCTGATCTAACAATAATATGCTACAGTTAAATACAGCATCACTTCTACAAAATCTTTGCGGAATTTGAACGAAAATCACCAATCACAATATCATGAAGAAAGATCAATCACACATAACACAAATAATTTTACCGAGAAAGCATAAAGCTAAAAACCCTACTATCATCTGTTATGTATATATAGTGGATCATGAAACAATTACATACAAAGCTCCAATCCAAGAGCTCTTAGTACATGAGCTAATTGTCTCACACTGTCATACAAAAATTGCCAAGTTCCTTAGCCAATTTACTGTCTCTAGAAAACCTCCCTCCACTGCGTAATCCTTGATGGTAAATAACCCCTAAATGAATGATTCTTTCCTAACTTGACTGTGCAATCCTCATAGGCACATCCAATGTGTATGTGTTCGCTGTTGGGTGCTAGTTTTGCACACTTTTCCTACATTTGTTTTCCCTATTTTGCCTCATGACTATAACCAATGGGACTATCTTTGCCTCTTTTTCATACCTATATATCCTAACTTGTGTTGTTTTACCTTGTTTTCATTACTCTGTCATTTCATCAATTATTATGATATATCGTGCCTTTTTACGACTAATTGAGGAGAAATGTTTGGAAAAGATCTATGGTCTTCGTGTTGTCTTTCCAGTTGTCATTTTTAGCACCAAATATCCTGAGTACAAGGTACACAGGAGCAGCTAAGGGTGTGTTGTTACAACGAGTGATGTTGTTATAGACCCGCCGGCAAACTACTCTTACACTCTACTGTTACAGACTCGCTGGCGAACTGTTGATACAGTTGTACCACTGACTGGATCCCGTCAAAACCTATGTTGATCTGTCCTTTAGTTGTTACACTACAACTGTGGTGTTATTGCAATAGTTGTAGAAGTTGTTTTGCATTGTATTTTTGGATAATAGCCTATGGGCAGTTTTGATTGTAATCTATAATTTTCTAGTTAGACTTTTATTAAGAAGTGGTTATAACCATATGTATTATATTTCGATCAACATGAGAATCATATACATATCTATCCCTTGATTTTCTGAGATGTAACCATTATATAGTTCTCGACCCTAGAGGTTGAAAGGTTATCATAGAACAACATTATTTTGGCTCTGTAATTGTGCTCATATTAATACAAATTATCCTATTATTTGTTGTTACGTGCGTTATTCAATGTAGTTCCCGTTAAGTTATTTTCTCCACCTGCACCCTGCTAGGGAGGAAGGGCCCTCATTCTTAGCATGGATTGCAATGATTAAGGTAGTTGTGTATATGTGCTTCTATTTCAGTTTATGTATCAGTAGAGTTGTTGTTGCTGATGTTTAGTTGTGAATATATCCGCTTCAATTTCAATACTTTGTATGTTGTTACACATATGATATTAGAGATAACAGTTGGATATTTTTTGTATGGCGCGCTAGAATATATTAATTGAAGTTTGATTCCATTCTTGTAGATCATTTTATTTCTGCATGAGTTATTTACTTCCAGCATTTACTTCAACAATTATTTCTTTTCTTTGGAATTGCTTCTGGTTGGGTGTATCGGCACAGACAATGAAACTATCATTGGAATAAAAGACGTCGCTGGATTGATAATTAATGTGTACTATTTAGTCATTCAAGAGTGATTAATACAACCCAACATTTTGGCGTCGTTGCCGAGGATGGCAGTGATGATCCAATCAAACAGAGTTGTTTCTTAGAGGTGCAATTTCCATGTGTTTTTAGAGTGTCTCCAGTGACAGAATTTTCGTGCAGTAAGACAAGAGGTAAGAACCTGTGCAATGCTCTAACTAACTTGAGCGGGCTCACCAATGTCTTGTTGGGACACTTAGGAGAGTGAATTTCTGATCATTTTTATTTTCTTAGAGTGTCTCCAGCGACACAATTTTCGGGCAGTAAGATGAGAGGTAAGAACCTGCACATCGCTCTAACGAACTTGGGCGGGTTCACTGTTGTAGAAACTTAAGCACTTATAGGATGAATTGATACACATAGGGCCCATGTGTGCCAATAGGACAACATCAACATCTACAAACATCCCCCCACTCTACTAAATATAGGAAAGACGGGTCGTAATAAGGAAAAGAAGAGTGCATATTTGGGAAGAAAGACATTCTTTGGAGATTTGATCTCAAGGGAATAAAAGGAATAGTCCACTTCATACAGAGATAATAGGATGACAAGACCACAAAAAGAAGCTACCATATCAAAGCCTGGACCATCGGTGTCTTCTGTGTCTGGACCTCACCATTCTCTAAGCAAAATATCCACTCTTGATAACAAGACTCTAGATTCAAAACAACAGTGGAGAATCATTGATCAAGATCTGAGAATTGAAGGACACAGAGAGACCAATGGGGAGCATCAAGGGCCTGACGAACAACATTCAGTTGATCATCAATTAGACGTTGGTAGTGTTGTTAAACAGTTGGTCTTGGAGCAGCCTGATCCTTTTATTTTTCAATCTCCAGTACACTCTGAGGTCAGTTCATCCCATCAAGAAGAATCGACCATGGGGGATGATAATGTCAAGATAGATAGCTTTGTTACTTTTGAATTCCCAATAGTAGTAACACAGGATGAGGCTCATATGAATAATATTCCTTTGTCATCCCTACCATCCTTTCAAGGGATGGATTTTGAAGACCTTGATACCTTTTTGTTCGAATTTGTGTGCTGTGTAGAGGTTATGACTACACTTTAGATGCCCATAAGCTGAAATTATTCCCTGCTAGTATGAAAGGAGAAACATTAAGATGATTCATGAGACTGGGTGCTGACACGATTCGAACCTAGAATGACATGAGAGAGGCCTTCCTCTTTAAATATCAGGATTATTGTCGAACCAGGGATTTGAAGGACGAGATTTTTAGAATTGCACAAAAGGAGGAGGAAAGCCAGGAAGACTATATGGAGCGATTTCACTACAATTTACAAAGGTCTAAGTTCAATAACATAGACCCGAAAATTCTAAAGCAAATATTTTTAAGAGGTATAAGAGATGATTGTCTGGAGCATCTAAACCTATTGGGAAAATGAGACATGTCCCAAGAACCTCTTGATGAAATAATGAAGCTTTTCCTGCATAGATCAAGAGGATTGGTCAAAGGGAAATTTTTAGTTCGGGACCCTTCAGTCCGGACATAGAAGTCCATGAGTGGAGGAGTAACCAGAGTAGAGATCAGAATTTATTTAAGGATTTTAAAACCAACCTCCTTATCACTCTCTCTACCTAGATCACTATGGTTCAAGTCAAGAAAGCACAAGCAGAAGCTGAAGCAGCCTTAGCAATATTATGTCCCCTATGCAAAAAGAAAAATTTGGAAAGAGAATGTGGACTGACTAGTGTCATCCTGTTCAACATCTTTGAGTTAGTGCATTCTACAAATTAGTGTCCCGAATTTCCTAGACTGAAGGCAGCACTCCAAGAATCAAGCGAGGATGTTCATTCTTCTTATTTCATCGGATCAAAAAGACCATGGCAGCTGTGACCTATAGGTATGCCTTCATATTTTTCCTCTTTTAATCCTTGGAATAATGTTTATAATAGTCAACAATATCCATGGTAGTACCCTACTGCTTCCTCAGCATAGTTCCCTTCACCATGGAACTAGTGGTCGTCTCCTCCACCAATGCAATATCCTCCATCACAACCCAATCCTTGGGGTCGGAACTGGAGAAGTAATGGCCAAGTTCCAGTACCCCCTCCAATACCAATACAGCAGCAGCAGTTACAACTTCCTTCTATTCAAAATTCTACACCTTCTATCCGACCCCAATTACATATGCAAAACTCCAATCCAAATAATAAGGCAACCCAGAGAATGGATGCTCCAGTTACCCTCCAGAATTATCTTATTGCTCCTATTGGACTTAACAAGGTTCAACTTCGATCAGGGAAATTCATCATATCTGAGCACACTCCCATTATTACCGAAGAATGTGAATCACTTAGAAGGGTCATGGGAAATTCTAAGGTAGTTGTTACACATGTAACAACTGATACAACACCCACTGTTACATATGTAGCAGCTATCTCAGGAGGATCGCTTGTTTCTACAACAGCCAATCTGAGCAAGGCTAATGCATCTATGATAGCTGACTCAGTTGTTAGCATTCAGAATCCTCCATACCCTCAATGATTAACTAAAACTAGGCTAGTCTCACAACCTAAATCTGAATTCCTCAAGGAACTGCAATATTTGTATGTGCGGATTCCGCTGTTACAAGCTCTTAAGGAAGTACCTATCTATGCTAAAACAGTGAGGGATCTATGCGTCAAAATACCTGGAAGGAAACCTAAATACCTTGCTACTATCCATGTCATGGGGAAATTGTCCGATCTTATGATTTATCAGCCTTTGTTGACTAAATATAATGACCCAGGGAACCCTATAGTGACTGTCCATATTGACAATCAGCCTATAACCAATACTTTGATTGATCTAGGGGCAGCTATTAATGTCATGACTAAAGACTTCTTCATCTAGGACTTCATGGACTTCGACCTACACTCACAGTGCTTGAATTAGTAGATAGGTCCCGTGTCAAGCCTGAGGGAATGATATAAGATGTGGTTATCACTGTGGCTTCCTAGAATTATCCATTTGATTTTCTCATTTTACAAACCAAATCCAATCTGCGGGGTCATCCTTTAATCTTGGGAAGATCGTGGCTGGCCAATGCAGACACATATATCGGATGTAGTTCTAGATCTATGGTGATCTCAGATGGATAGGCCACTCAGAACCTGAATCTTTATCCCCCATCAAAACCTCATATGGATTTGAATAGTCCCTGGTGGGATGAATTAAGGATGAAACAGAGGACGATATCATTAATGGTTTTATTAGTAATTGACTCCATGTTGCCTCCATTAGAGATTTGGGAGAAGAAGATGAGGTAGACGATGCAATTATTGAACATTTGAAAACAACTCTGTATACTATCAGCAGTCCCATTGAAATCGAACCTGGGAAATGTTTAAACATGAATCCTAACCTCACTGCTGAACAAAACGGATTGCTGATACAACTATTATAGAAATACAAAAAGGAATTTGCATGGGACTATATGGATATGAAATGAATACATCCTAGCCTATGCACTCGCCGCATTTACCTTAAAGAAGACTACAAACCAGTTAGACAACTGCAGTGCCGAATGAATCCCGCACTTAAGGAGGTAGTGAAAGAAGAATTACATAAACTCCTTAATGCTAATTTCATCTACCCCATTTCTGACAGCCAGTGGGTGTCTTCGCTTATCATAGTTCCAAAAAAGAACGACAAATGGAGAGTCTATGTTGGCTATAGATAGCTTAACAATGCCACTCTAAAGGACCACTTTCCTTTACCATTCATTGATCAGGTCTTCGATACTCTTTCTGGAAATTTTTTTTTCTCATTTCTATATGGGTTTAGTGGCTATAATCAAATACAGATTGCCTCGAAAGACCAAGACAAGAAAACCTTCTCTTTCCTATGGGGTAATTTTGCATACAGAGTCCTTCCCCTTGGGCTCTGTAATGCACGAGCAACCTTTCAAAGGGCAATATTGGGTATTTTTTCTGATCTTTTGAATGATTGTCTTGAAATCTTTATGGATGATTTTACACCCTATGAGGATGCCTTTGAAGCATCATTAGTTAACTTGGTGATCCGGATTTATGTAAGAATGCAATAAAACATAGAAATAGACATAAACACAGAGATGGAGTGGAAACAATACTTCAGTTTATTTAAATCAAATGACTGAAATATGCTTACAGACATAATGGAAATAAAAATAGCTAGGGTGTTGGTAGCGTATCTATGAGAAGAGATGTGGCGGCGACAGACCTCTGAAATGTGTTACAATGAGGCTTGAGGGCCTATTTATTATTGAGAAACAATGGAAAACCTGAAATTTCCAAAAACCTAACCCTAGGAGATGAAGCACCAAAACTGTGGGCCCTATTTGGGTAAATTGGCGTTTCAACTTCCCTGGGACGTAACTTTGGCATCTGATCTCCATTTGACACGCTCAATAGCTCGTTAGAAATATTTTTCTGAGGACTACAACTTTTTCTGTGAGAGACACCAGTCCATGGACCCATGTTTCTCTCGGTTTTCCCAAAAAACGTATTTTAGGGCCTCAAAACGGCTCCAGAAGTTCAAGACCCGAAAAACTGCTAAAAATAGTAAGTTGTGCTACAAATTAAAAAATGAAAGAACTAATGGTGGGGGTTCAAATGGAATATGTGGGTGGCCACCAATATCCACCTGGATCATTAAGGCCCCAAAATGGTTCCGGGAGTGCCAGACTCGAAAACCTGCTAAAAATCGTAAGTTGTGTTGAATGTGAAAAGATGCAAGAATTGATGGTGCAGGTCCAAATGGAATAGGTGGGTGGCCACCGATATCCACCTAGATCATTCCCCCCTCCTTAGGAAGCAATGGTCCCCATTGCATTGAGATCCTCCATGAGATGAGGCAAATTCTGTTGCACTGGGTATTAGATTTGTCGAAGATGTAATGGACCTGCGGGCAGACATGATGGATGTGTTTAGTAAATTTTGTTTCTTTATTAGCCTTAGACAGTACATGTGTGGATTTTTCATGTGTAGTTGCAGGAGGTATGGCAACATCAGGCGATGGTGTGTCAGAGGTCAGATCAATGGAGTGCTTGTCCTGACAGTGTACTGTGAGTGAGGAGAAAATGTCCTCGTATTCCTCCATGAATTTGTCCATCTTCTGCAGCCATGCAGGGGAGCCCTATTTTGAGTTTGTGGCCACAATATTCTTCTTTCCCTATGAGCAATTTGTAAGGAAAATAAATTTCCTCGTTTGGGAAAAAATCTTACTACGTTGTTTTACAGTAGTCAAAGAGATGACAGGAGGCAGTACTACCTCCGGTATCTTGTACAAGTTATTTCCCAAAGTAATAATAACAACACGAGGCCTAGACTCATACACAGCATGTTGCCTCCACAAATATGGTTGGCCCAATAATACATCAGCTACATCAAGAGGAGCAACATCACATAATACCTCATCCATGAATGGATTGATGCTATAAAGAAGGCGACATTGTTGGCGGATGCAGATATCTCTCCCTGGGTGAAGCCACTCGATGGTATATGGATGTGGGTGTGCTATGGTCGGTAAGCTGAGGAACTTCACGACCTCTGTTGAAATGAGGTTCTTTTGGCTTCCGCTATCGACAAGGAATTGCAGTGGAGAACCCTTCACCCACATCTATGAATGGTAGAGGCACTCCCCCTCCTCTTGATCCTCAAGATCCTCCCTCTATATCTTGGTGGTGGAAATAATGGCACTGGGATCTACATCAATAATTTTCTTCCCTTGGTCATTACCTTTGTCTAGTTCTGCATCAGGATCAGAAAATGCATCTGATTCGGGTGCCTTTAGTTCGGCCACCAACGACTGTTTGGCTCGACACTCATTTGTACTATGAGTGGGGCTGTTATGAAATTCACACCACTTCCCCGTGTCCTTCTTTGGATTTCTGGTGTTGTTCTATGTCATCCCACTTTGGCCTTTCCCCTTGTTCTGTGGTTTGGGGGCACCTTTCCTTGGATTCGGATTCGCAGATCCAAAGTCTCACTTCTTCTGCTTAAATTTCTGCTCGATCTTGGCAGCATAGCGATATGCCATTCCAAGCGATGTAATGTCGAGGAACTCCATTTCCTCCTGAATGCGTTTTTGTAGACAGTTGCGGTACTTGAGCACCAAATGTCTCTCTGAATCTTTAATACCCAATTTTGTGCGCAGGGTATGGAACAAACTCGTCAGTTCATGCACATCTTGATCCCTTTGTTGCCGTAGCGTGGTCCATTGGATATATTTGTTATCATAGCTCCCCACAGGGTAATATTGTTCCTTGATGCCATCTCGGAACAAATTCCAAGTGGGTGTGGCTAAGAACAGAGAGGGTTACCCTTCATCCTCTTACTCACAGTAGGTTTCTCACCAGTCTTTGACATGGGGAGTGGCTTTAAGGAGTGCAAAAACAATCTTTTCTCGGTCGGAGAAATCATGGACCAAGAAATACCCTTCCAACAAATTTAACCATATATCTATGACGTCTGCATCTATTTGGCCTTCAAATACAGGAATGTCAAAGTTTACCTGTACCTTGAAGGGAGTGGTGCCTCCAGAGTGGTTGTTGGATGCGGATGCGTCGTAGGTGGGCAGTCGTTGAAGGATTTGAGCAAAGTTATCCATCATCGCGTTCCATTGTTTCTCAACGACTTCCCCGAGAAATATTTTGATAGGATCTCCTACTCCCTCATATTTCTTTTCTTCTTCCATGGGAGGTCGTCGGGGTTTGCGAGGCTGAACTTGCAAGGGTTCAACCAGATTGAGCCCTAACTCCTTATACCCTGACCGCGTTGGGGACATGCAAAGAAAAACAGAGAAAGAGCAGACCCACTCTGATACCACTGATCCGGATTTATGCAGTTACACAATAAAACAAAGAAATATACATAAACACAGAGACGCAGTGGAAATAATACTTCATTTCATTTAAATAAACTTACTGAAATATGCTTACAGACATAATGGAAAAAAATAGCTAGGGTGCTAGTAGGGTATCTATGAGAAGAGATGTGGTGGCTAAAGACCTCTAAACTATGTTACAATGAGGCTCGAGGGCCTATTTATTATTGAGAAATAATGGAAAACCTGAAATGTCCAAAAACCTAACCCTAGGAGATGAAGCGCCAAAATTGTGGGCCACGTTTGGGTAAATTAGTGTTTCAACTTCCCAGGGACGTAGCTTTGGCATCCAATCTCCATTTGACGCGCTCAATAGCTCGTTAGGAAGATCTGTCTGAGGAATATAACTTTTGGTGTGAGAAACATCGAACCATGGACCCATTTTGCTCCCAATTTTCCCATAAATCATCGTTTAGGGCCTCAAAACAACTCTGAAAGTTCAGGACCCGAAAAACTGCTAAAAATAGTAAGCTGTGATGCAGCTTAAAAACTGAAAGAACTGATGGTGGGGGTTCAAATGGAATAGGTGGGTGGCCACAAATATCCACCTGGATAATTAAGGCCCCAAAATGACTTCGCGAGTGCTAGACCTGAAAACCTGCTAAAAATAGTAAGTTGTGTTGAATGCGAAAAGTTGCAAGAATTGATGGTGTGGGTCCAAATGGAATAGGTGGGTGGCCACAGATATCCACCTGGATCACTCAGAAAAAGTGTTGGAACGTTGTGAACAAACTAATGTTTTTCTGAGCATTGAGAAATGCCACATGATGATGACCGAGGGAGTTATGCTGGGACAATTCATTTCGGCAGATGGAATCAAGGTAGATCTTGCAAAAATTGAGGTAATATCAAAAATCACAACCCCTAAGACTCCAAAAGAGGTACATAGTTTTTTGGAACATGCAGGATAGTATAGGAGATTTATAGAGAACTTTTCAAATATTGCATCTCCTCTATTTTCATTACTCATGAAAGATGCAGAAATTGTGTGGACAGGGAAGTGTGAGTAGGCCTTTTTAAAGTTGAAAAACTGTGTAACAGCAGCACCTGTTTTACGAGGACCAAACTGGGAATTTCCATTTCATCTTGCTACGGACGCATCTGACATCACTGTGGTGGATTTTTTGGGGCAGTTGGAGGAGAAGAAACCTTATGCCATTTAGTACATCAGTAAGAATTTAACTCCAGCAAAACTCAACTACACTGTTACTGAGAAGAAATTCCTAGCAGTAGTGCATGCTATCAACAAATTTTGGCACTACATTACTGGTTACCAAGTATTTGTACACACTGACCATGCTTGAATTCAATTTCTTATGAAAAAGCCTCTTATTAACAGTAGAGTTACATGATGGTTATTGTTGTTACAAGAATTTGATATTACTATTTTAGATAAACCCAGAAAAGATAGTGTAGTTGCTGATTTTCTTTCTAGATTAACTATAAGTGATGACTCCACTGCCATTGAGGATTTTTTTCTATATGAATATCTTTTTTCCATCTCTACTCACTCACCATGGTATGTAGATATAGCCAATTACCTTGCTGCAGGAAAATTCCCACACCAATTGTCTTCCAAGGAAAGGAGGAAGATTATACAACAAAGTGCTACCTACTCCTGGATAGAAGGAAATCTCTATCACACAGGGCCATATTTTCATATTAGGCGGTGTTTTAGAGAAGATGAGGTATTTGAGATCTTGAAGGCTTGTCATGAGGAACCTTGTGGAGGACACTTCGCTGATAAGAGGACAAGACATAAAGTACTCTCAACATGATACTACTAGCAAACTATATTCCAAGATTCCAAGAAGTTTGTGAAAGGATGTGATAGTTGCCAAAGGATGGGCTAGCCTCTGAAATCATATGAGATGTTGTTACAGCCTCAGATAGTGATAGAACCATTTGAGAAATGGGCCATAGACTTTGTGGGGCCAATTAATCCTTCATCACAGCAAAAATCATACATATTGTTCTGCACCGATTATCTCACAAAATGGGTTGAAGCAAAGGCACTAACTAGAGCAACAAATTAGGTTGTTTCAGACTTCCTGTTTGAAGATATTTTTGTTCACTTCAAGATACCTAGAGAGATAGTGACAGATGGGGGGTCTCAGTTCACATATCATTTGATCAAGAATCTGGTTGAAAAATATGGAATTCATCATAGAATCACTTCACCATATCACCCACAAGAAAATGGTCAAGTGGAAAGAACCAATCAAGTCATTGAGGGAATCTTAACAAAGACAGTAGCCAACCACTGAAGAAACTAGGACGAGAAATTCCAGAGGCAATGTGGGCTTATAGGACAACATGGAGGAATACTACAGGCTTCTCACCATATGAATTGGTGTATGGTAAGAATCCCCTATTACCCATAGAGTTTGAAATAAATACATTAAGAACAACATTGTAGGTCAATCTTGATTTGAGTATGGCACAGACACAAAGACTAAACCAACTCAATGAGTTGGAAGAGAAACGACTGGCTGTTATTCAATAGACATAGATTATTCGGCACTAAAGAGCTACATGGAATGATGGATTTATTAGGAAGAAAAATTTCCAGAATGGAGATTGGGCTCTTTTGTATGATTCAAGGTTCAAATATTTCAAAGGCAAGCTCTGCACCAGATGGCTAGGTCCTTACGAAATGGACACGGTCTTTGACAATGGGACTGTACAATTGGTCACTATCGATAGTGTTAAGACACCGTTATTGGTTAATGGGCACCATCTAAGGTTATATCATCAACCTACTTCAAAGGAATCATTTGTCAACATTGTCGTGAACTCTGATCTTCATGTTATGACAACAGGAGAACATTCTCCTGTGCAGCCTAAAAATTGGAATTCCAATAAGTGCAGTAGCTAAAAACCATCCTTGTGGCAATTTTTACACCTGTTAATATATATATATATATATATATATATATATATATATATATATATATAACAAAATAAAAATAAAAAGAAAAATAATAAATCTAATTGTGAAAACCCCTTTCCGGGGCGTAGTCAAACAGTTGGTAACAGCTGCAAGCCACTCTTGTGGCAGCTGTTAGACCCATGTTATCTTCACTCCGTGATCTATTTCATAGGATGATGGTATTCATTTAATTTTCTTTTTTGGACCAATTTCTCATGATTATTATGTTTTTTGAAGAATGATCTAAGGGTTGTCTTGGCTGTTACACATGTAACAGCCGACAGCCATGAACATTTCTTCTTATGTTTCATCCCATAATAGCAATAATCGTGCTAGCCAAACATAACAACACGAGCACTGCAAGCAGAATACTACCAATTCGAAATATTCCTCCACGTCACCTCATGTATGTCATTCAAAATCCTAACGTTATCATTTATGATTTGGTGATTAATTTCCAGAAGTAATGATGTTCTCGTGAAGGTGGGGGAATGGATATGTCTTTAAATCGTTGAAAAAATCTGTAGTCATAAACCCATATAAAATTTGCATGCACCCAATTAATAACACAAATTCCAATGATGATTGATCAGGAGATCATGTTCAAGTTAAGGAATTGCTCAAAATGGAAGTGCTCAGAAGTGGTTGCAATCTGAACGACCAAAAAGGCCTCGTCGCTGCGATTTTGGCGCCATGAACGGTTCTCAAAACCGAAGTCGTATGTGAAATTTATTGAGGTTTTAAGTTGTTTAGCAAACTAAAAATAATGACAGTTTGACCCATTTTGGACTTTGTCTAAAAAATTTTCAAAAAATAAAAAATTACTTTGGAAAATTTTATTTTATTAATGTTTTGAGGGCCTATCATTGGGCGCCATGTGGCCCTAGGTCGGAGTCCAAATGCATTGGAAAAAATTTTGTTAGAGGTTTGGGGAGTTGAACCCATGACCTCCGGGAAAGCGTGCACACATCCTACCAACTGGGCTATGAGTGGTTCTTGTAAACCATAGTTGGCGAATCATATTTGAAGTTTGAAGAAACTTTGGGCGACGGAAAATGGGGCCCAGACTTTAAGGGCCAAGCCCCACACAACATATTACTAGCAGATGGAAACCGAGGGCCTAACACCGGCAGTAAACTTGGCAACGGCTAACCGTTATCCATAACACCACATGTGACCACTCCTAGTTTTAATGTGGAGGATTGTTACGATGGATAAGAATGCGTCTTATCCAGCGGTTAATCCGCAGAGGCCACATGTGAACGTGGCCCCTAACATTAAATATAACAACTAGTGGTTCTGCCTAAATTGGAGCACAGTTCCGCCAATTCTACCTGTCCGACTATTTTGAAAGAGTTAACTGGAGTTCCTCCAGTTTTGGAGGAGGTTTTTTAGTGCCACTAGGCAAAAATTTGTTTTGGTCATAACTTTCTCAATTTTCAACCAAACAAGATGAAATTTTAGTCAATTTTGGGTTTCTTCGACCTTTTGGAGAGTTTGGAACAAGTTTTAGTGCAAATAGAGGTGATCTACAACATATTTTTCTTCAGGGAAGATGAAATAGCCATTAGGGCCATCAGGGAGATGGAGCTATATTGGGTTGTAATTCACTGTTTAAGGTGAAACAAAAGCCATTTTTAGCTTATTTATATCTTCTGAAGCTGAATTTATAACTGGGTTTTCCTATTTAGGTATATTTTTCACTGTATAACCATTTTGAGCAAATAAATAGAGCAAGGACATGCCATTGGGGAGCCTTGGACCAGCAGATGTAGCCCGGGAGGGGTGAACTGCCTCAACAATTTGCCATGTTATTTGATGGTGAATTTTACTTGCTGTGTATTTATGCTATGATATGTTAAACAATGAAATTAATTAACAAATCTTCACACATAAAACTCAAAAACATTACCAATACTACTTTGTTTAACCTACAAGACATGGTGAACACTTTGCACACTAAATTATATCAGAATGGATACTTTGCATAGCTTTACAAATAGTTCCATTTCAGATCAATTTGGTATCAGAACTCTAGTTTTGAGCATTAGTTTTGTGCAAAGATATATTTGACTATTTGCAAGTTTTGATGCTTACTAGGCTTAAGCTAAAGAGAGGGGAAGGACAATTGGTTAGAGCAAAAAGTAATCCTCAACCAAGGAGGGTCAGAGTGCCATTGTCTCCACCTTCTATTGCACCTCCAAGAGCCACAGAAGAAGCCTTAAGCATGTCTTCAAGAGAAGGATAAGATCCTGAAGACATTGATCCCAAAGAAGAAGAACGGGTGTTCCGAAAGGTGTTCTTAGACATGAATGAGATGGTGAGGATACTCTACCAAGAAAGGAATGAAAGGCTTTAAGGAGAAGGGTCTAAACACCACAAGGAAGGAGATGGTTCTTCAGGAGGAAAAAAAAAGTGATGATAAGTAAAATAAAGGACATGGAGGAAATGGTGATCCACCATAACCATCTTCATCCTCTTCCTCTACATCGTCACCCTCTACTTCGGTGAATCAATCTCACAATTCTAAAACCATTGGTAAAATTCCATTTTTAAAGCTTGATGTGAATTTTGAGCTACCTATGTTTAATGGTGAATTCAATGCAAAGAAACTTGACAATTGGATAAGGCAGTTGGAGGTTTACTTGAGGATACAGAACCTTCATGATGAGGACACCAAGATACAGTTAGCCTCTTTGAGAATGGATGGAGCAGCATTGGTATGGTGGGAAGCCAAGACCAAGGATGAAATTAAAAAACATGTTAAGATCACTTTATCATGGGCTGAATTTATTACTGCAATTAAAAATAAATTTTATCTATTAGCTCATTTACAAAAGGCTATCATGAATTGGCAAAACTTCAAACAACTTAAGGGACAAAATGTACAAGACTATACCCAAGAGTTTAGGAGAAGAGCACTCTTATTAGGGGTAGACTTACAAAGTCAAGATACTTTGTTGAAATATATAGGTGGTTTGCACAGCTACCCTATACATACTATCCTTATGTTCAATCCTACTAGTCTAGACGAGGTTTGTGTACAAGCCACACATTTAGAGGCTAGAGGGAAAAATACTTTTGATGAGGGTAGAAACAAGCCTTTTAAGGGGAAAAACAAAGATAAAACCTCTAAGGGAAAAGGCAAAAAGAATTCATCTGTCAAAGAGGAGGGTGAGAAAGTGATATGTAAACACTGTTCAAAAGAAGGCCATGAAGAGAAAAATTGTTGGAAACTTCATCCTGAAAAAAGAACTCATTTTAACAAAAACAAAGGAAAGAAGAAAACTATAGCTACTACAACTACACAACAAGACTTAGGAGATGATTCAGGTGACGAAACCAAAATTACAGCCATGGGTTTAAAGAGTATGAAGGGAAAGGAAACTGAAACTAAGCCAAGCACTAGTACTTCAAACTATCATGTACAAGCTCCAAATGAGGAAGAAAGAATTGAATTGTTCCATGTGAGGGCAATCTCAAAACATACAAAAATTGACACATTGTTTGACAGTGGGTCACAAGCGAATCTCATATCAGAAGACTTGGTCAAACAACTTAAACTTGATACCATTCCACATTCAAATCCATATCCACTTGGTTGGATATGCAAGGATGCAAACTTACAAGTCTCAAGAAAGTGCATATTGCGTTTTGCACTACACACTTTATTGACACCGTTGAACTTGATGTAGTACTACTTGATATATCAGGAATTGTTTTGGGAAGTCCTTACTTATTTGACAGGGAAGCGATCTTCCATCGCCATGAAAATAAGTATCATATTTTCAAAGACGGTAAGGAGTTTATTGTCTGAGCACATTGCAAAAAGACAAATATAGTGATGGTAAATGCGGGACAGGTAAAAAGGCTAGTGAATTCTAGTAAGAGTTTTGTACTTCTTATGGTTAAGCCTAAGGTTGATGTGAATCATGAGTCATTTGAAAATTGTGATTCCAAGTTAAAATCATATTTATATGATGTAGTTGATGCACATCATGAGATCTTTCAGGAACCAATAGGTTTGCCTCCTGAAAGGGAGATTCAACATGAAATACAGTTGCAACAAGATTGTCATCTTCCTAACATAGGCATGTACCACATGTCTATCATGGAGAATGCTAAAATAAAGAGGAAAATTAAGGACTTGTTGGACAAAGGTTTCATAAGACCAAGCACTTCGCCATGTGGGTCACCGATAGCGTTGATTACAAAGTAAGATGGAACTTGGCGCATGTGTGTGGACTTCAGGGCATTGAAGAAAATAATGGTAAAGAGTTGTTACCCACTCCCAAGGATAGATGATTTGTTAGATTAGCTGAAAGAAGCTAATTTTTTCACTAAGTTAGAATTATGTAGTGTTTATCATCAAGTTAGAATTGCAGAAAGTGACATTTGGAAGACAATATTTAAAACCAAATAGGGACTATTTGAGTGGCTTGTTATGTCGTTTGGTTTATGCAATGCACCTGCAACTTTCATGCGGGTAATGGATGATTTCTTACATCCTTTTCTTGATGATTTCAATATTGTCTACTTATATGACATTTTAATTTTCAGCAAGACTAGATAAGAGCATGTCATGCATGTTAAGAAAGTACTTGATGTTTTGAAGAAAAATCAGTTATTTTTTAAAATGTCAAAGTGTGAATTTGGAAAGACTACTTTGGTTTATTTGGGACACATGGTAGGAGGAGGTGCTTTGAGAATTGATCCTTCTAAAGTAGAAGCCATTGTGAATTGGCCTACTCCTAAATCTAATACAGAGGTAAGAATTTTTTCAGGTGCAACTCAGTATTGGAGGAAGTTTACTTCTAACTTCTCTGTCATAGCAACTCATATGCATGCAGTGACAAGTGTGAAGCGTGTTTTCCAATGGGGAGGCAAGAAACAGAAATCTTTCGAGTCTTTCAAAGAGAAGATAAGTTCAGCTCCAGTCCTTGCATTACCAAACTTGAGACAGCCATTCGAGATTCAGATCGATGCTAGTGATTACGCCATGGGTGCAGTTCTCTTACAGCATGGTAAGCCTATTGCATCTCATTCTAAGACATTTAATGGTGTTGTTTTGAATTATCCTACATATGATAAGGAGTTGTATGCATGGTACAAAGCATCAAAAATTGGAAACACTATTTGATGGACAAAGAAATAGTTGTTCATACCAACCATCAGCCTTTACAGTACTTACAGTCGCAAAGTAAATTACAGCAGTCACGACATTTCAGATGGATGAGTTTCCTACAACAATTTCACTTGATAATAAGGTACAAGAAAGGTATTTTCAATAAAGTTACTGATATGATTTCAAGGCCTATTATTAGTGCTACTACTTTATTTAAGAATGATTCTGTTGTACATGAGAGCTACATAGAACAGTATGCATCAGATGTTGATTTTAAGGATGTGTATGCTAACTTGAGTGAAGGAAATCATGTTGAGGAGAAAGATTATCACTTGCATAATAATTTTCTGTTTCATACGGGAAATTTATGTATACCACAGGGAGAGAGACTAAGTGTCATGAGAGAAGCTCATTCTTCTCTTATTGCTGGACATTTCAGGGTAAGAAAAACGGTGGAAAAGTTTACAGAGGTATTGTTATTGGCCTCGCATGGTAGATAGTGTTTCACATTTCGTTAGATGTTGTTCATTATGTGCTACAAGAAAGCCTAGCAATAGGACGCTTGGTTTATATACGCCATTTTCAGTACCTTCTAGACCATGGGAAAGTGTTTCTATGGATTTTGTGGGAGGACTACCATTGTCTAGAAAGAAGCATGATTATCTTTATGTAGTAGTTGATAGATTCAGCAAGATGTATATTCTTATGCCATGTAAGAAATTTATAACTGCTGAAAAAACTGTTGATTTATATTTTCAACATGTATGGCTTAATTATGGCTTGCCTACTTCTATTGTTAGTGACAGGGATTCCAGATTTGTTGGGAATTTTTGGTCCAATTTATGGAAGATGATGGACACCAAGTTGAAGAAGAGTATTGGTTTCCATCCGCAAAAAGATGGCCAAATAGAGGTAGTGAACAAAACCATTGTGCATCTTTTGAGAGGTTATTGCAATGAGCATCCCAAGCTTTGGGATGAGAAATTGCATTACATTCAGCATGCTTACAACCGGGCCAAGCACTATTCTACAAATAGTTCACCTTTTGAAGCTTGTTTTGGGTATTTGCCTAAGTCACCTATAGATTTCATTCTTGAGAAGGATGTTGCCATTGATGGGCATAGTGACATTGACAAAGCTCACATGTTCATTGAAATAATTCAGCTCATACATCAGTAGGTTCAAGAACAGCTTGAAAAAATTCAAGGCAAGTACAAGGAGAGGCATGACAAACACAGAATTGATCATAAGTTTCAAGAAGGAGATGACGTATGGTTTCATATTAGTAAGGAAAGAATGCAAGGAGAAGGTAAAAATCTGAATCATCTTCGTTATGGTCCATTCAATATTTTTAAGCAAGTTGGAAATAATGCTTTTCAATTAGATTTGCCTTCATATATGCAAATGTATTCCGTTGTGAATGTGGAAAATTTATGTTTGCATGAAACTCCTTTAATTTTTGTTCATGAAAGTGACATTCAGCTTCCATCCATAGAGGATTTCTCGCCAGAATATTTGGATGAGCTGAAAGAGGATGATATCCTTGACAAAAGGACATGCACTTTGAGGAGGGGAAGTGTTGATTATCTTCGGATTGGTTTTAAAGGCAGCAAACCGAGTAAGGAAAAATGGATGGAGGTGGAAAAGGTGAGGGATCTATACCCTCATATTCTGAACATGTAATTGAAGGCTTTTGGGGTCCAAATCTTCCCAATGGGGAGGTGTGATCAGGAGATCATGTCCAAGTTAAGAAATTGCTCAAAAATGGAAGTTCTCGGAAATGGTTGCAATCTGAACGACCAAAAAGGCCTCGTCGTTGTGATTATGGCGCCATAAACGATTCTCAAAACCGACGACATATGTGAAATCTATTGAGGTTTGAAGTTGTTCAGCAAACTCGAAAAAAAATGAAAATTTCACCCATTTTGGACTTTGTCTAAAAAATTTCCAAAAAAAAATACTTTGGAAAATTTTATTTTATTAAGATTTTGAGGGCCTATCATTGGGCACCACGTGGCCTGCCCGGAGGCTGCCATGTGGCCCCAGGCCGGAGTCCAAATGCATTGGAAAAATTTTTGTTAGAGGTCCGGGGAGTTGAACCTATGACCTCCAGGCAAGCGCGCACACATCCTACCAACTGGGCTGTGAGTGGTTCTTGTAAACCATAGTTGGCGAATCATATTTGAAGTTTGAAGAAACTTTGGGCGGCGGAAAATGGGGGTCAACCCCTAACAGACAGTCCCCACACAACATATGACTGATGGACGATAACCGAGGGCCTAGCACCAATGGTAAACTTGGCAAAAACTAACCGTTAGCCATAACACCACATGTGACCACTCCGAGTTTTAATGCGGAGGATTGTTACGGTGGATAAGAATGTCGCTTAACTGACGGTTAATCCGTGGAGGCCACATGTGAACACGGTACCTAACATTAAATATAACTGCCAGTGGCTCCACGTAAGTTGGAGCGCAGTTCTGCCAATTCTGCCTTTCCGACTATTTTGTAGGAGTTAACTAGAGTTCCTCCAGTTTTGGAGGAGGTTTTTTAGTGCCACTAGGCAAAAATTTGTTTTGGTCATAACTTTCTCAATTTTCGACCAAACAAGATGAAATTTTAGTCAATTTTGGGTTTCTTCGACCTTATGGAGAGTTTGGAATAGGTTTTAGAGTGAAAAAAGGTGATCTATAGTAGATTTTTCTTCAGGGAAGATGAAAGAGCCATCAAGGCCATCGGGGAGATGGAGCTGTATTGGGTTGTACTTCACTGTTTAAGGTGAAAAAAAAGCCATTTTTAGCTTATTTCTATCTTCTAAAGCTGAATTTATAGCCATTTTTTCCTTTTTAGGCATATTTTTCACTATATAACCATTTTGAGCAACTTAATAGAGCAAGGACATACCATTGGGGAGCCTTGGACCAGCAGATGTAGCCCAGGAGGGGTGAACTGCCTCAACTATTTATTGTGTTATTTGATGGTGAATTTTACTTGTTGTATATTTTTGCTATGATATGTTTAACAGTGAACTTAATTAACAAATATTCACACATAAAACTCAGAAACATTACCAAGACTACTTTTTTTAACCTACAAGACATGGAAAACACTTTGCACACTAAATTATATCAGAATGGATACTTTGCATAGCTTTACAAATAGTTCCATTTCAGATCAATGACTGAATCCAGTTGGAAAATACCATGTGTACTAGATCCCATTACTTTCCATAACGAGACATTTATGAAGATTAGTGTGAGGTACGATTCGGTAATCTGTAAAATTTTTCACCTCCCATCAACCTCCTCAATTGAAACCTTGCATTCTCATTGTAAACTTGTCAATTGGGATAAGTAGAGACGTCGAGAAGCCGTGAGCAGTGTAGTGATATTACACTGGGGCTAAGCAGCAATAAGCGAATTTAGAAACAAACATCAAGATGGTTGGAGCAGCAGTCAGGCACGAGCTGGATTCTATCGACGCCTTACAGAATTGTCTAGAATCCTACCATATATTCAAAGATGTTGGATGGATTGAGTATTTCCAGAAGCTAGAAGGCTCAAATGAGGCAGTGGCAATTGAATTTTTTCAGAATTTGAACAACAATTAGACCCGAGTTAGGGGTCTGAAAGTTGAGGTGACTGAAGAGGTAATTGCCTGGGTAACTACATTTCCGGTAGAGGGATGGAGGTGGTTTAACAAAAAAATCAGTGACCCCTCCTTGAATGAAGATTTCCTGGAAGGAGAAGAAAAATTGGAGAATAAAAGGAGAGGAATTGACAGGTTGTCACTTCCTCATCCTTGGGAAGATGTCGCCCTAGGTTTAATTAAATATATCACTTGTGAGGGAAGATCCACGATAGTGTTTAACTATCACTTTCCTCTACTTAATCACCTTCGGCACCAGCAAAATATTAATCTTCCATTCTACTTGTTAGGGAAAATCAAGCATATGGTGGCAATAGCAAAGGCAACAACACACCCAGAGGTATGTGTGACTAATCACGGACTCATCAAATTAATTGTGCTAGATGCCCTAGTCCAGAAAGGAAAAATTTGGGAGGAATTAAAGCGAAAGAGGTCAATGACAAGCTAGGGGAAACAAACAAAAACTTCAGGAGGAAGTAAGGCAGAAGTGGAAACCTAGACTCAACCTGCTGGAGTTAGAATTGCTAAAGAGCCTACTAATGAACCAATTGGGGATAGAAGGCCAAAAAAAGGGTAAAAGTAAGCATACCTGCAGAACCTCTTCCTACGGCCGGAAAATAGACAAAAGCATAAGTATTAGAAGAAGAAATGAAACCCTCCTCATCAGGTAAGGACGAAACTAATGTCCTGTTCTTAGAACTCGAAAATCTAAGAAAGGAAAATGAAGAATTAAAGAGAAAATTATCTAAGGGGAAGGAAATACTGGTGTTTGTATGCATGACATGTTTTCAAGACTTAACAGCAGTAGGATATAAGGTCTGTAGAGAAAATATCAGCCCAATGGAAATAGAAACAGAATGTCACGAGGTTGTTACACAAGAAACTAATGAGGATATTGATGTTACACAAGAACCAATAGTTAAAGCAAAGAATCCTGTAATAATTGACCTAGAATCCGACCCATAAGAACCTATGGAGGCCACTCCTATTGTAGAAGAAACAACAATGGAAACAAAGGCTACTCTAGGTGGAAACGAAGGGGATAACACACAATAACCCACCGAGGAAGCTATTGTTACACAAGAACCAGCAGCGGAGGTGGAACAAACCCATTTAGAAGAGGTTGTTACACCCATTATTGATGTGGATATTGAATGCAGAAGAATGTTGGGTCCCATATCGGGATGGATTTCTGAGAAAATCTTGTTAATTTCTGAATTACAAAAGTGGAAACAGGAAGCAATTTCCCTTCGAGAGGGGACGATTTCGTTGAAAGAACATTAGAGAGAAATAGACACTTTACATGAAAGATAGATGAAAGAAGAGTTTAAGAAATGATGGTAGAATTATAAGAAGAAGGAAGCTCTGAAGAAACAGGAGGAACAATTTCTGCTATTACAGCAGCAGCTTCGGGATCTTACCATAGACAAGCAAAATATTCATGATCTCACCCTCAATCTGCTAGGATGCAGGCGGCCTTCGCCATCCTATCCTATTTTTATATGGGAACATTACTTCCTATTCCATATGAAAGTTGTTATGGAGGATAGACCCTATTTATGTTCTTTCACTCACACATTTTTAGATGTGTTATGTGCCTCCGATTTCAACGAGCAAAGCCTTATGTGTGAGTTATTCTTACATAATATCATTTGTGAGCATGTGAGTATGCAGATGGTTGTGACAATATTCTCCTATATGGGGGATCTTCAGTTGCGAGCTTTTGTGTCCTTCATGAAGAATTAGATTGAGTGGCATTTGGCCATCAAATCTATTGATGCTAATGAGAAGAAGATGGCATTATGGGTCCGGGCAGAACCGGGACGGGCTACCGATTTAAGGTGAGAATTCAGGAGAACACTGAGTACTCCTAGATTAAAGGAACCAACTGCCACTTATAGAAGAAGGATTGTGAACTTCTACCTCAATCAGTTCTCAATGATGAAGAGCCCAACCTTGACTGGGTGCTTGGAATGCACGGAAGCCAGCAGTGTTGAGATACTGAAGGGGGACACATTATCATTCCAGAATTTTGTAGTGGTTGTTACACATGTACGAGTATATGCACAGATCGTACAATCCCTTGGTGCTTTGTGGCTCGGATTAAGATTGAAATTTCCTTTGATCTGGCTACCAATTGAGGATTATCAGAGTAATTATGAATTGAGTAAGTATGAGTCAGAGTCCTGGGTACGACAGCTGATGGCCAATTAGGGGTACAGGTCTGCAGACAAGGATATAACTGCCGCTTATTATTTCACCGACCTGCACCGGAGATATTCCCATGAGAGATGAGTTTGCATGAGGACATGTAAGTATTTCAATTGAGGGGAGATGTTGGGTGCCAGTTTTGCACACTTTTCCTACATTTTTTCCCCTAATTTTCCTCATGAATATAACCAATGGGACTATCTTTGACTCTTTTTCCTACCTTTCTATCATAACTTCTGTTGTTTTACCTTGTTTTCATTACTCTGCCATTTCATCAATTATTATGATATATCGTGCCTTTTATGACTAATTAAGTAGGAATGTTTGGAGAAGATATATGGTCTTTGTGTTGTCTTTCCAGATGTCATTTGTAGCACCAAAGATCTCGAGTACGAGGAACACAGGAGCAATTAAGGGTGTGTTGTTACAGTGAGCGATGTTGTTACACCTTGCTATTACAGACCCACCGATAAACTGTTATTACAGATCCACTAGTGAACTGCTGATATAGTTGTACCGCTGATTGGATCCCATCAACACCTGTTGATGATCTGTCCTTTAGCTATTACACTACAGCTATGGTTTTATTGCAATAGTTGTAGAAGTTGTTTAGCATTGTATTTTTGGATAACAACCTATGGGCGGTTTTGATTGTAATCTATAATTTTCTAGTCAGAACTTTATTACTAAGTGGTTATAACCATGTATTATATTTCGATCAGCATGAGAATCATAAGATTCTCATGACTGATCTATCCCTTGATTTTCTGAGATGTAACCAATATATAGTTCTAGGCCCTAGAGGTTGAAAGGTTAGCGGAGAACAACATTATTTTGGCTCTGTAATTGTGCTCAGATTAATACATATTATTCTTTTATTTGTTGTTACATGCATTATTCAGTGTAATTCCTGTTAAGTTTTTTTCTCCACTTGCGCCCTGATAGGGAGGAAGGGCCCTCCTTCTTAGCAGGGATTGCAGTGATTAAGGTAGTTGTGTATATGTGTTTATATTTTAGTTTATGTATCAATAGAGGTGTTGTTTTTGTTCAGTTGTGAATATATCCGCTTCAATTTCAATACTGTGTATGTTGTTACACGTATGATATTAGAGATACTAGCTGGATATTTGTTGTGTGGTGGCTAGAAGAGATTAAGTGAAGTGTGATTCTAGTCTTGTAGATCATTTTATTTCTGCATGAGTGATTTACTTCCAGAATTTACTTCAGCAATGATTTATTTTCTTTGGAATTGCTTCTGGTAGGGTGTATCGGCACAGACAGTGCAACTTTCATTGGAATAAAAGACGTCCCTCGATTGTTAATTTATGTGTACTATTTAGTCATTCAAGAGTGATTAATACAACCCAACAGTCACATGTGTGCAACCACTAATGTCACAACTGATAGTCAACTACTCCTTTCACCTACATCTCAACTGGGTCTCCACTGGATCTGACATGCATGCAGTTAATAGTCGCAAATCTTCAGTTGCATGTGAGGCCATTGATTGTGAATTAATTAATAATTAATTCACTTGATCTCTCACTAGTGTATCTTCTGTTACAACTAGCACAACTGATTTTAACTCACTTAACTGAGTTAAAATACTTTACAACTTTCATAACTCATGCACCACTGCACTTCCAACTCTGTTACAACTAGAATCACTTTGTTACAACTCAAGTCAACCTGTATGTCCCACCAACCAAACACTTAACTTGAAATTCACCTAGCTAATTGATTTGACACTTCAGTTAACTATTTCTAAGTGCTCATTGAGAATATATTATTGTTTATTGTCCAACTATTATTAAGGGATAATAATAGACGACATGCATCTATAAATAGACATGCAATCTATAAATAGAACTTCCAAACACATCTATAAATAGAACTAATCTATAAATAGAATTTTCTCATGCATCTATAAATAGAAATCCACCTAAAAATAGCTTGTGTGGGCCCCACCTAATGTAGGTGCTTAATTTTCACTAGGATCAAGGATGTTGTTTCCGAATGCCAATTTCATTGTTTCTTGTTGCAAACTTCAACACTCCCTCTCAACAAGAAAGGAATGTCTTTGCATGCGACGTGAAAATCCATGCATGTGCCTTGCAATCTTTCCATGCACCATGCAAATCCATGCATGTGCCCTGCAACCTTTGCATGCAACATTTCTGAAAATGAATAGCCTCCAAACAACTGAATCAATATAATGCATGTGTCATCAAAGTTTTCTTACTTCTGCTGGTACCAACTGCACATGTCTTCTAGATCCACTGCACTGTTAACCTCTGCATCCATGCACTCTGCACTTGCTGTCAACTTTGATCCGCACTCCAGTATCCAATATTGTCACTTTGATTTCATGTCCTCGCGAAATATGACTGCATCAATCCAACTGATCATGCTACTGGTACTCTGTGGGCTCCTCATAACCAGGTTCAATTCATGAGATCCACACCATCTTAATGAATCCTGCCCAAAATTTCTTCGTGGGATTATTCATGCATGTCACCCCACCTCTCACCTGGTGGTATAGATGCATGCACTCCCTCTACCCATTTTGCTCAAAATTTTTCTACATGAGTGGTTAATCCCACTCCATGATCCTTCGCATGTGGTTGCTCAACATCTTGAGGTTCACTCTTACCTGCATGCAAATCCAGCTCCCTCTCAAGGGTCAATTGCATGGATTTCTCACACTTCCCAATAGTATTAAAATCTATATAAATCCCATCTACATCAAGTATATAGAGATTCTTAACTCGAATCCCAACCTTCTTTGCTTTCCCTATTTCTTTGTGTCGCAGGAAAATTTTTCCTTCACTAAAGACAACATCTTAGCCTCTATCCTCTAAGATTGCGACTGAGACTAAATTTTTCTTCAAACATGGTACATGCATTACATATTTTAAATGAAAGAGTTTACTTGATGCCCTCTGAAAGGTAATGGTACCAATGCCAGTCGCACTGTATCATCCATTGTCGCCCAACTCAATATTCTTATGTAGATCTTTCTCCTCCAAGTCACTGAAAAGTTTCTTATCTCCCATCATATGAAAGGAAGCACCACTATCCAAGGACCACCCCGATCCTAATGCACTTGACACCATGCATGCGATCAATGAGAAATCAAGTTAAAATTTCGAGGCAAGAGCCTCACCAACTGAAACTCCAGAAGCCATCTTGTTCTTCTTCTTTTGCAGACAATTTGTGGCAATATGTCCATGCTCGTGACAGTGAAAACACTTCACTTTGGACATTTGTGCTCCTTGCCATCTTCACCAGCCTCAGATTTAGAATAGAATTTCTTTCCCTTCCCCTTCTTCGCCTTGGAAACCAAAGCACATTCCTCTTCATCATCATACTTTGATTAAGAGCCATCTCTGGTGTTCTACCTGAACTCCTCATGCACCAGATCCGACCACAGTCGTTCCCAATTCGGAAATTTTTCCCATTCATTGACAGAGTCTTCATAACTATGCCATCTCTGAGGAAGTCCAAGAGTGCCAAGCTCACAAAATCATCATCAGCAACACTTATTCCTACACTCCCAAGTTCATCCCGACATTGGACAAACTTTGTTAAGTATACCACAATAGTGTCGTTCTTTTCCATCTTGATCTTCCTAAGTTTATCTTTGAGTGAAAATTTCCTATGGTCGTTGTTGCTTTAGAATAGGTCCATCAAAACCTTTCACATAGCATATGGTGTGGCTTTCCCATGGAGGCTTGAGACAATGTGGTCTCGTACTCCCTCCAACAGGATCCTTCTCACCCTTGCCACTTTTTTTTTCCATGCATCAATATTTGTAGCATCTCCAACATCTGGCTTAGGAAAATCATTTTCAATGAATTCCTTCAAACCATTGTCTTCAAGTATTGCCTCCATCCTGTCCTTTCAAGAAATGTAGTTCGAGTTGCCTTCAAGTGCATACTCTAGCCACAAGCCATTGAAAGCCATTTTGATATTGAATCAGTTTTAGCACCAAGAAAGCCTTTCTGCAAATTCGAATTCTTTCCACCAACAAACTCAGCTCCTGCTTCAAAATTGCAATCTCCTATGCTTTGATACCATGTAGAAATTTACTAGAAAATGTGTAATGCCTGGATTCTCCTTATCTAAAAATAATATGCTACTGTTAAATACGAAATCACTTCTACCAAATCTTTACGGAATTTGAACAACAATCCCCAATCACAATATCATGAAGAAAGATCAATCACACATAACAAAGATAATTTTACTGGGAAAGCATAAAGCTAAAAACCCCACTATCATCTATTATGTATATATCATGGATCATGAAACAATTACATACAAAGCTCCAATCCAAGAGCTCTCAGTACATGAGCTAATTGTCTCACACTGTCATACAAAAATTTCCAAGTTCCTTAGCCAATTTATTGTCTCCAGACAACCTGCCTCCACTATGCAATCCCTGATGGTAAAGAACCCCTAAATGAATGATTCTTGTCTGCCTTGACTGTGCAATCCTCATAGGCACATCCAATGTGTGTGTGGTCGCATGTGTGCAACCACTGATGTCACAACCGATAGTCAACTGTCACTTTCACCTACATCTCAACTGGGTCTCCACTGGATCTGACATGCAAGCAGTTAATAGTAGTAAATCTTCAGTTGCATGTGAGGCCACTGATTGTGAATTAATTAATAATTAATTCCCTTGATCTCTCACTAGTGTATCTTCAGTTACAACTAGTACAACTAAGTGTAATTCACTTAACTGAGTTAAACTATTGTACAACTTGCATAACTCATGCACCACTGCACTTCCAACTCTGTTACAACTAGAATCACTCTCTTACAACTCAAGTCAACCTGCATGTCCCACCAACCAACCACTTAACTCGAAATGCACTTAGCTAATTGATTTTCCACTTCAATTAACTATTTCCAAGTGCTCATTGAAAATAGAATTTTGTTTATTGTCCAACTATTATTAAGGGATAATAATAGTCTACATGCAACTATAAATAGACATGCAATCTATAAATAGAACTTGCACATACATCTATAAATAAAATTTGCTCATGCATATATAAATAGACATCCACCTAAAAATAGCCTGTGTGGACCCCACGTAGTATAGGTGCTTAATTTTCACTAGGATCAAGGATGTTGTTTCCAGATGCCAATTTCATGGTTTCTTGTTGCAAGCTTCAACAGTAGTCCCCATATTGTTATTATTGTGCCTCATAGGTGTAGCCACATTATTGTTATTGTTGTGCCCATCTGGCCCCCATATTGTTATATTATGACCCTTTAGACTCCTATATATAGAAGGTAGGTTTTGTCATTTGTATTCTCCAAGAAATTTTCATTTATGTAATGTAAAGGAGGTTGCCCCCTCGAATAGGCTGATTTCTAAGTTGTTGATCTATCCTTTCTTCTGTTTTATGAGTTGGTTGAATAACAAGGAGGGCCAACTGTACCCTTGATCCTGAGTCACTCAAGCTAGTTATTCTCCGAGGGACCAGGGAGTAAGTGTTAGAAACCCTCAACATGTTATCTCAAGGATATATCTATCAATTATCCTATGATGAGATCAAAATTGTGTTCAAAAATCACTCTAGGGTTGCTAGGAAGAAGGGTAGGGCTAGTCAAGGTTTGGTCAATTCCTCTCCCTCCACAACATCCATAAAAAATGAGATAGGGAACATGTTGGATGATTTCAAAAGTGAAATGATGGATGTCTTTTCATTACATGGATACTGTTGTAACTTTTAACCCCTAATTTACAATTTTTTAAAATCCTATTGTTTTCTCGAAGATGGAGAAGGATTTCATGTAACTCAATGTTTTCACAATGACTATTGTCATTTCTCATGTTAATATACACCAAAAAATTCAACGAAAATTATGCAATCCATCAATTCATAGAACATGAGAGGTCATGGGAGAAGCCACAAGAGACATTACATGATTTACATGTTGAAGATTAATCACAACAATGGTGTATACCAAAACTATTATGTCCTTCTATTCAACGCATATGGGATATATTTCTCAAGAAAAACATCAAAATGTGAAGTATTAAATGCATGTGTCACTGGTCAATACATTTATTAATGTGTCAAAGGCGATGAGCTTAGATGTAAAATGAAAATGCATTGTTTATGGTGTACACCAAAATCTCTCTACAAATTACGATGTAAGGTTTCACTCCAATGTAGAGCACATTCAGTGAATATAAAGAGGGAATTCAAATGATTAAAATACCAACAGTTTCAACAGTGCAAGCGCCGCCCTTCAAAATACCTCTTACCACAGACTCCCCTCCGCATACCATTTCTGGCTTACAACCTTAGGAAATGAGTGATTTCGATAATTGAATTTCTTCCATTTTCATGCATTTTGGGTGCATTTACTTCTGCAAAGGTTTTGTACATAATATTAAAAAACATCCTTTAATGGATTCCACATGAAAGCTTGTTATGCAATATCTAGCAATCATTTTGACAATCGTGGAATCAGTTTAGAACCTGTACAAGTGTCCATAAAGCCTTTATCAGTATCAAGTGCCAACGAACAAAGCCTTGATCAGTTTGAAATTTTAACGTCTCTTATTAAATTTCCATCTGTTAGTTGTAAACTATGCCAGGAAGCTTTGCTGCTTATTCAAGACAAATTTCTATTTTAAGATTTTATTTGTAGGTCTACATCAAGAATCAATAAGGATAAATTTATCACAACGCACACTGCCTTAATGAGCCAAGAAACTCTTAGCATATATATTAGAGCTTTAAATTATTTTATCCATTGCATGTGAGATTTTTGTTATAGAGCCAAATGCACCAAGGATATCTCAAGCACCATGTCAAAGGATATTCTAAGTCTCAACGTAAAATGGAGCTTGGTTGAATATCAATGCCCAGCCAAAAAACGATATGCAGCCAGATGTTTCGCACTATATAACAACATGGTTATAAAATACAAATGGGATTGCCTCATATAAATGTTTTTATTCGATATGCAGCCAGATGTTTCGCACTATATAACAACATGGTTATAAAATACAAATGGGATTGCCTCATATAAATGTTTTTATTCTTAATTTACAGGATTTGGGATCATGGCATTGAAGTTACAGGATTTGGGATCATGGCATTGAAGTTTTTCTTTTTTGAGGCAAATATTATTGCAGATAAATGTCCACAACACACTGATCAAATGGAAACCAATTATTTCTTTGTTTTAGCTTTAAGTGCCAATGAAGATGAGCACTTTCAATGGAGCATATTAATGCCAAAGGCTAAATCCTGGCATACAAAAGTTTAGAGAACAAATGCCTACCAATGCACAAACTAGAATGTCAACTATGAAAACTCGTGGTTGTTTCACACAGTGATTTTAAAGTGCAGATTCCAGGAAAATAAACACAAAATTGAAAAATATGAGATGTGGGTTTTTTTCAGGATGGTACCAATTGAGTTTCTTGCGAGAATTTCTGCAAAAGTTTGAACAATTTGAGATATTTTAATGGTTCTCTCAAGAGTATACATTCAGATTGCGTAAATGGATGAATTTCTGAAAATATACAACTGAGATCTGTCGACAAAAATACATAAATGCAAGAGTTGAAGACAAATAGATATGGGATAATTTTTTCTTTAGTCTTCTAAGATCAGAAGATGCAACATGACTGGAGAAAATTGAATGTCAAACCTTTCATTCACCAAATAATTATAAAGAATTGTCCATATGATATGCCCAAATCTTGTTTTTGCAGGTGTTTCCTTCTGTACAACATTGGGGCTTTTGCTTTATGGTGACAAATTGTTTCTCATACTCAGATATTTTTCAGTTTCAGTTGAATCAACAGGACAAACCCTAGAGAAAAAAATTAATAATCAAGCAGCTAGTTATGATTCTTCCTCTGTAGTATTGGAGCCTCAATAAATTCTATGATACCTCAGTGGATGAAGCTACAAATTTGGTACATGCTTTATTACTATACGTCTTATTGAGACAAGGTGGAAATTAGGGTTTTACATTGGGTAAATATTTTGAACTGGAAATTTTTATGATTTCTCGAACACGATTTACTTCATATTTCTCGAAGTTGCAAAGTTCTTGGTGGAAAGGAATAAGAACACATGTCCACATGATTCTAGCTATTGGAATAAAAAAAATAAACGGTTTGGAACATATTTGATACAAGCTTGATTAAGTTTGGTGTCGCACGGGAGGTTCTTGGAAAATAGAGATTCAATGTTTGAACAATGGATAAAGAGAACACCATCCTTAGCTTAAAGAATTCAGTAGGAGATACTTTTTTGATAACAACGAGAGGGCCCATAGATTGCTAGCCAAAAAACCAATGCTAGAAAAGATATTGTTGGAATGTAGTGTGAAAATAGTTTCCTAATTTGTTCTTCTATTTTCAGTGAATTCATGGTTTGAATGGTTTGAACTATCCCATGATTAGAGGTTTTTCTATAATGAATTTCTTAATTGTATATGATGAGCAATTGTTTAATTCACAATATGCATTTTTCCTTTCATTCTTTTGATAAGGATTTCATCATCTTTGTTGCATTAAGGTAATCTGTGATAGAAATATATCTTAGAATGTTGGTTGAGTTCTTGTGTAAGATGAGCTGCTGGAGAACAAGTGACAAGGCTTGCTTGTTTGAAGGGTAGTTTCCAGATTTAAAGGACAAAATTCAATAGTCAAGTAAAACAGATCCATATTTCCGAAAATTCAATCAAAATATTTTGCCATATTTGAAACATTCTGGAATACAGGTGGAAGATTTTTCAACACATATGGATTTGATAATATTTGAAGGCTAGTAGGAAGTTTTCTAGTGAATAGTTTCAATAACCCCAGAGGTTTTGGTGAGCACTAGTATTGCACCAAGAATGTTGCAATTCTCAGGGTCTGCCCTACTTTACTTTATCAACCTGGGGTTTGTACAAACTTTGAGGTGACAGTGCTATATACACATTAGATGCATTCTGTTCATGTCATCCTCTTATGCTTCACAAAAGGGTGCTATTTCTTAAATTATGAGAACAATTGGAACGTAAATTGCTGGAAGGAAATGACAGAAAGGAAACTGAACTAAATTGCTGGAAAGGAATGCCAAGAATGAAACTAATTTAATTTGCAGAAAACAGATAGCAGAGAGAAAAATAATTTTAAAACTAACTTAACTTGGCCAAATGGCTAAATGCACTTGACCTATCTTATGATCTATCTACCATACTCCAATCCATGCAACTAAACTATCCATGCCTTAATTTTAATTAAAAATAAATAATTTGCAGCTTAGAGGGGAGAAAAAGGGCTAAGAGGGCTAATGGGGGGTTTAACACATGAAATGAGGTTTGGAAGCAGAAGGAGGGGGTTAAACCATTAGAAAACTTTATGATAGCGTGAGAAATGGCTTTGGAGCGGACAAAGGGGGATAAACCTTATTATAATGCAAGAAATTACTTCGAAGCAAGAAGAACTCAGAAATGTGATGGCGGAATGCGATGGAAAACAAAAGTTGCAATGTGCGATATCGTAATCGCAACTTCACAAGTTTACAAGGATAGCGGTAAGGATTAATGGGAATAAACTAAATGGTGCGCAGTGCAAAGTGCGAAGAGTGACGTGGCAGGTTGCAAATTGCAATATCGCAAGTTTACAAGGATAGCGATAAGGATTAACGGGAATAAACTAAATGGTGCGCAGTGCGAAGTGTGAAGAGTGATGTGGCGGGTCGTGAATCACAATATCACAAGTTTACAAGGATAGCGATAAGGATTAACAAGAATAAACTAAAATGTGTGAAATGTGATTTGCGCTGTGGTAAAGGTTGCGGGCAGCGATTTGTGATGTGATAAGTTTCGTGGGATGTGATTTGCGATGTGGTAATTTCTGTGGGATTTGATGTCCGATGGGGATGACATGGTGATGGAAAAAGCTAAGAGTTGCGATTTGCGATTTCGCAATCGCAAAGAGTGAGCGGTGAGTGTTAACAGTAGAAGGTAACTAGTGCGAAGTGCGATTTGCGATTTCGCAATATCGCAATCGCAAGGAATAGGCGATAAGTGTGAAGGTAATTGTTAAATGTTGCGATTGCGAAGTGCGACATATGGTGGCGGGAGCCTTGAGGAGAAAAGGCGAAGGTTAGGTTTTTGGTGGTTTGATATGGTTTTTCACATGTTTTTCGTAAAAAAGGGTAAGGCGGCTGTGCACGAAGAAAAATAGAGAAGTAAGGGTGTTCGAAAGAAGGTAAGTGTAGCACTAAGGTGAGAAGTAAAGGAGGGAAATGGAAGTGTAAGGGCAGTGCTCATAAGTGAAGCGCACTTGCGGATTCATGTATGGGAAACAGATAGAAATGTGGAATGAAATAGTGAAGGAAAGGCTTGGACTTGGTAATACAAATTATTCCCCGAACTTGAACAGAAAGAAATTTTGGCCTATGGAAAGGTCTGCCCCTACTCGAACTCTATTGACAGAGATGAGAGGGGGGATACTTGACCACAGTTTTGGATTTTTCGCTCTATTTCACTATGCATAAGCAATTAAAACTACAACAGCACAAAAACTAAATAGCAATGAATCTTATCAGAAATAGATCTAACTTAAATGACAGAGGCAAAACTAGCTAAATGACAGAAAGGAAAAGATAATAACAAAAAAGAAGCTGAGGCACATGGATTGGGCCCTAACCCACGAGCCTAGCCCTTTGAACTTAAATCAATCAAATGAAATTAGTCTGCTCATTTCATAAAATAATAACTCCATACATCTCTGAAAGTTTCGATCCTTGAATAAAAACAAAAGCTTCAATATTTCACAACAATAATTTTGAATGAAAGCGCGACTAGGATAGACTAACTCTTCCTAGCTCTAGCTCTACTCTATTTATTCTACAGGGAAGCTACCAACAACTCCCTAGAAAATGGTGATTGAGTCCACTGGACTCCAAGTAAACCAAGATTGGGTGATCTCCTCTTTGAGTTGCTCGGCTGCCTCTAGAATTTAAATTGCTGGAGAGAATCCTCGGGGATCCTTCAGCTACTTGTGGAATTCGAATTGCTGGAGAGAATCTTTGGGATCCTTCAGCTGCCTTTGAGGGTGGACAATCCTCCTATAATTTATCCTTGTTGTCTCCTCTAAGTCTTCGTGATAAAATATTTATAAAAATGCTTAATAAATCATGATTTTCTGCACTCAACCTTATATTAGGCATTCAAATTATGTTAGCCTTAATCACCACCTATACTAGCATCATAAACCCAAATAATAATAAAAATGCAAGAAAAAAAGATCTAAGAAGGCAAAAAAGGTGACTATTAATCCCTCCAAATATGTATAATGATGGAGCTCATCATCACCCCCTACTAAATGGTTGCTCATCCTCTAAGCAACTGATCCTCCTCCTCCATTTCCTTCAAAATCTTTGACAACCCCCTGATTTCCTGAGGAAGAAGTGTGGGAGTTTCCCCAAGGGGGTAAAATCCATCATTCTTTTCTACATTCCTCCATTCACTATCTTGTGCATTTGTGTCCTCTTCATCAGTCAGTCCCAGTAGCAAAGGTGGGTTGAGCTTTAGTCCCAACCATTAGATCTTTTTGTCCTGCATGGCCCTCTTGTATAATGGTGCCCTTTTCAATGCACCCCTTAGTCTTTCTGGAGTATGACACTCCCTGTTCTTGAGGCTATGTGGGAGTCTGTTCCATCTCCTCTAGTTGGCCATAATGCACTCCTCTTCTATCTACCTAGAAGCATCATCAAAGTGGCCTATCACATGGTTTTGAGTCCGAAGGTAGCTTTCAACCAGTGTAGGGTCCTTTTCAATCTCTCGATGGTTAAGGATGACTCCTCTTGGGCTGAACACTTCTGGTCTGAGATATAAGGGTTCTCTATTTCTTCTTCCCATGACCTTCCATATCTATTTGGCTCTATTGTCCTCATTCACCATCCAATATGCTAGAGCCATTAACTGCATATCCCCCATTGTAGGATTGGGGTCCCAAATCTCCATATTTGTCAGCACAAAGTTATACATACAAAACTCTGCCATCTTTGCCTGATCAACTATGTTGGCTTGCTTGTAGAACTTCATGAATTGCGTAAAATCTTGGAAAGGGACTGATCCATGGAAGGCTAGAGTGTTGATTTGAAATAGAAGCCATTTTTCTTTGAGGTACACAGCATATGAGTTAGAAGGGAATCTGTGCTAAATGGATTCTATGCATAAGTCTGCCATGGTGGCTACTTGCTCCTCTTTTTGATGCAATTTCACCTTTAACACTACATTCTCTGCCTATGCCTTCTACAACTACTCCTTCAGAAATATTTCTTTGATTCTCTCCCCGCCCCCCCCCTTGGTGATTATTAATTGATGATCAGTCTTATGGGAGAAGTTTCTGGCTTTCTTTGATTCTTGTCAACTCCAGAATACCTAGAGGTCTGTCTTTTTCTGTTTTCGCTCAAAGGAGCCATGGTGGCAGTTATATTTTTTTAGTGAGGAGATGTGACACTAGTTTGTGAGTCTGTGTTTCACCCACTTTCTGCTATCTCTACAACTTATATGGGCATCTCTTTTGTTTTTATTTGGCCCTTTGTCTCTCTCTCTTCTTCTTCTGGTTCTTTTTGTTTCTAATGGTTCTTCCTCCCCTTCTTCTGGTTCTTCTTGTTTCTTCTGGTTCTACCCCGAGTTTCTTCTTTATTTTTTCTTTCTAGTTCTTCTTCTTCCTCCTCAAGCGCTGCGTGCTTTTGTCGGTCCTCTCCCTCTAAAAATTTTCAATTTACTGGTTTGGATGAGACGACATCTACTTTTATTAGATGACACAGCTAAATTTGGAGTGCCAATATAACTCTACTAAACTCCAGTTCTGTCGTAGACAATTGGTTCCTCCACCCTGTTAATTTAGGATGGACTGCGCATTTTCCTCCCCTCGTTCTCCTCTACTCCACTGATTTAAAATTTTTCTTTTGCATGCCCAGGTGGCGTGTACTCCCAGTTTTATTCCAGCCATACCTCACGATGGTGGCCGAGTTAGCTAGCCACCTTTCTGCCCCTCAAACTCTAAGTCTGAAAATTAATTATTTCTGGCTATTATGAATGCATAGCAAGGGGTGAGAGATTATACCTGAGTTTACCTATTGTTTCCAAGGCAGTTGCAGGAGCTGGAGGTTTGAGACAAGCCTTTTTAGATGTTGCATTCTTCACCATATTACTGTTCTCTAAGTGAGCAACTCGCTGAAGAAGCAGCTTCCTGAATGAGCTACTAATATTTGTCTGTTGTTTCTCTCTGTTGTGGATGTCGCGTGGGGTGCTTGAGATGCCATGGGTGGCATTCTCATTCTCATGTAGTTTTTTATGCAGCTACCCTTGTTTTTCTTCTTGGCAATCCATGAACACATTTGTTTTTGAAGGAACTTCTTGATGTTTGTAGCAGTCTGTTTGTGTGCTGCTTCTCTTGCTATATTGTGCTTAGGAATGGAGGAGTGTGGCATTTGGAGGTGATGGAGGAAGTTATGAAGATGAATGGAGTGAATGATGGGATGGGTGACATGATAGAAGAAGGGAAAAGAAGATGAATGCTTCCAAGTGAGCTGACTCCATCAAGGTTTTCAACCCACAATCTTATGTTTTTTTCTTTTTTCTTTTTCTTTCAGGAGGTGTGGGAAACTATGGAGTTTCCCATCACATGCACCTCTTTGCTTATTGAATTGATGAATTTTTCCCTTGACAAAGGCTTCTTGTAAATTTTAGGTCTGTGACCATTGACAAGCAGGAGGATCCCTTCCTCATCTATGGTCCTGATTTGAACTGCGCCATTATCAAATAATTTCTCCACTATGTAAGGCCCCAATCATCTTCTCATCAGCTTGCCTTTGAATTCTTTAAACCTTGAATCATACAACAGTGCCCAATCTCCTTCTTGGAAGGTATTTTCTTTGATGTTCTTGTCATGCCATACCTTCCTTTGCAGTTGAACTACCTCTGTGTGAAGAAGTGCTTGCATTCTGAACTCATACAGTCCATGTAGTTGTAGCAACCTCTCTTTTTGGGCATTTGTTAGATCTAGATCTAATTCAGCTGCCATTCTTAAAGTATTTAATTCAAACTCAACTGAAAGTAGAGCTTTCTTACCATAGACTAGTTCATAGAGTGAATCTCGTTGTTGTCTTCCAAGTGGTGTTGTAGGCCCAAGTAGCTTCTACCAATCTATCTTTCCAATATTTTATGTTGTTGCTCACAACCTTGGTGAGGATGCTATCTAAAGCTCTGTTAGTTACTTCTACCTGGCCATTCACTTGAGGGTGATAGGCAGTAGAAGTTCTATGCTTAATCTTGTGCTTCCTCAAAATATTCTTAATGAGGTGAGAGGTGAAATGTGATCCCTTATCAGTGACTCTTTCTCTAGGATATCCATATTTGTAAAACACATTCTTCCTCAGAAATTTTACTACTTTTTCTTCGGTTGCTACCTTCACTGCTTTTGCTTCAACCCACTTTGTCAGGTAATCAATGCAGACTATGATATACTTCTTTTGTCTGGATGGTGGATCGATGGGTCCAAAAAATTCCATGCCCCACTTGTCAAATGGCTCAAGAGCCACCTGAGGGTGTAAAGGAATTTCATCCCTTTGTGTGAGTTTCCCCATCCTTTGGCACTAGTCACACATGCTGGTGTATCTTCTGGAATCTTGGTGAAGGGTAGGCCAATAGTAACCCGCCTGTAAAACTTTGTAAGCAGTTCTCTTTGTAGCAAATTGGCTACCACATGGGTTTTCATGACACTCAGAGAGGATATCAAAAATTTCTTCCTCCCTCACACATCTTCTTAGGATTTTATCAAGGCCTAGCTTGAAGATATTCCCCCCAATCCATGTGAAAGGGGCACTTTTGCTGATGATTCTGCGCCTCTACCAGAATGAAAGATTAGGAGGCAGTCTTCAAGCAACCACCTAGTTGGCTACATTAGCAAACCACGGTGAGAGTGTTGATATGGCAAAGAGGTGTTCATCTAGTAGTTGGTCATCCACCATTCCTTATTCACCTGTAGGGAGAACTAACCTAGACAAAAAATATGCAACAACATTTTCCTTTCTAAGTTGATCAACAATAGTCAAATCAAATTTCTAAAGTAACAACCATCTAATTATTCTAGCATTAAAATCCAGTTTGTTCATTAAATACTTTATGGTTGCATGGTCAGTGTGAACAAAGGTCTGATATCTAGTGACATAACGCCGGAATTTGTCCAATGCATGGAAAATGGCCAACATCTCCTTCTCAGTAACAGTATAATTCATCTCGGCTTTGGACAAATTATTGCTGATGAAATAAATGGCATAAGGGATTTTGTCCTCCAATTTTCCTAATGCTACCCCTACAAATTTTTCGGATGCTTCAGTGTGGATGTGGAAAGGCAGAGTCCAATTTGGACCTCAGAGGATGGGGGCAATAGTCAAATGCTTCTTAATGAGCTCAAAATCCTCTTGACAAGGACCAGACTAAATAAACTCAAAATATTTGGCCAATAAGCCAAATAATGGCGGAGCCATTTTGCTGAAATATTTGATGAACCTTCTATAGTAATTGACTAAGCCTAAGAAACTCCTGACATATTTTTTCTTTTGAGGAGAAGGTACCCTTTTGATGATAGTGATTTTGTTCAGGTCTACATGTATTCCTGCTTGGGATATGGAGTGTCCTAATACAACCCCTGCTTTCTTCAGGAAAACTTTTCTAGGCTCAAGGAGAGATGCATTTCAATGCACCATCTTAGTACTTTACCCAAATTAGAGAGAGCTTCCTGGAAGTCATCCCCATATGGTGTGAAATCATCCATGTAAATTTCGATAAAGTCATGGACTAACTCAAAAAAGATGCTTAGGATAGCTCTCTGGAATGTGGTTGGGGCATTGCATAACCCAAAGGGTGGAACTCTATAAGAAAAGATACCCCAAGGGCATGTGAAATTAGTCTTATCCTGGTCTTCAGGGCTGATTTGAATCTGATTGTACCCACTGAACCCACCTAAGAAGTAAAAGAACTTCTTCCTTGCAAGGCCATCCAAGACCTGGTCTATAAAGGGCAAAGGGAAATGGTCTTTCTTGGTGGCTTTGTTAAGCTCTCGATAATCAACACAAATTCACCACTTCCCATTCTTCTTTGGGACTAGGACAGGAGGAGATACCCACCCACTGTTGGATATAGGATATATGAACCCTGCATCCAATAGTTTATGCAGCTCTTCTTTGAATAGGTCCTTTAGAGCCAAGTTCATCCTTCTTTGGGGTTATCTCACAGGCTTGCATCCTTCTTTGATGTAAATGTGATGTCTGCATACTAAAGGATGCACCCCTTTCACGTCCTTGTAATCCCAAGCAAATGCTTCAATATTTTCTTTCAAAAGTTGGCATAGTTGCTTCTCTTCTTCATTTGATAGGTTTGGGTTGATTTTTAGAGATCTGGACGGGAAAAACTCAACAGCCTTGGTGGTTTCAAAGGTTGTCTCAACTGATTGCACTTCCATCCAAGGTTGGCTTTTAGACTTTTTGACTAGGGTTTCTAGAGTGTTAGTGGAGGACTGGTTTTGAATGGTATGGTTGATGAGTTCATCTTCAGCAAGTTGCCCCCCTCTAAGGATAACATCTATGGTACACATAGGGGAAGTGCTATATAACTCATATTCTTCATCCTCCAACCATATAGGGAAATCATGATCAATGGAAGGTTGGGCTGGAGGATATAACACTAGTTGTTTAGACAAAGGTCCATTTTTCATAGTCATTTTTCTGACCCGACAACTAATATAAGCATCTGTAGTGGCTAACCAAGGTCTACCTAAGATGAGAGGATCACCATTAAACTTGGTTTTTGGCTGCAGGACTAGGAAATCTGTAGGATACTCCCAAGAGTCAATGGTAACCATAACATCCCCAACAATTCCTTCCAGAGTTACTGTGGACCGATCTGCAAGTTGCATAATTGTTGTGGTTTTCTTCAAAGTCCCTTGGAGATTAAGTTTCACATAGTTTATGTTGTAACTCCTAGAGACAGCCTTGAGTTGTAAAAGACCAGTGCCTAGGACATCTTAATTAGCAAGGAGAATATAGTTCAACTTGTAAAGGTTGTCAAGAAAGGGGCTCTCATGCTATCATATATTAAACAGGAAGGTTTGGTTAAAACGGAACCAAAACTCTCAAAACTTCAGCACAACAAAAGTAACATTATAACGGCAGAGTGTGAAATTTGACAAAAACGTATCCGACAATTTTAAGATAGCTTTCTATGAAGGGGGCAAGATTCTAAAATGGTTCACAGAGGTAAATAATCAGATGGCAATAACTATGTAAGAAAATGGGAAGGATACTAGCTGTAACAGAAATGAGATCTAGAAATGAATATCAACATGTACTGGGCTTATGTAGTGACAAGAATCCATACATGAAAATAACTTTAAAGATAACATTTCGTTGCTGCTAATACCGGAAGAATAATGGTAGAAGTGAAAGATGAAACAACATATCATACCTGAGCCATATTTAAAGCGCTAGACATGAGTTAGTATGAGTATCGACAATGATAAATTCACACCAAGACATGAGAGCACTCGCATTCCAGAACAAGATATAGGAAATGTGGATGTAAATGAGATGAACATTTAAACTATAAAACACAAGAGAGAGAGTTACAGACTATGAAGTATTCAGACCAGAATCCCCAATAGAGATGAAACTCCTTATCACCGAAACCCAATGGGCTCTTCAACTTTTATATCAAAATTTCAACAAAACGCATACATAGTTCTTTCTTAGTGTGTTCTTCTGAAAATCTGGAACCTTTTTTTCATCTCAGTTTACTACTTATATAGAATTACAAGAACATACACGGGAAGATATTTCGGGAAAATATCTTCTCCGTGTGCTAGTGAGCAATTTCAACTCCTAATCAAAATAACAAAATTCATGATGAGGTAGAACGCTTCTCATCATTTACAACCGAGCTCATGGCCGTTTCAAAATAAAATATTAAAACTGTTCTAATAGAAAGTAAATGCAAGAGTGGAATGTGAGTTTCACTCAAAATTTGAAAGTAAAAGTAAAAGTAAAAACTAAAGGCCACGAGGGCCGAATCATGAGTTAATAATCTTCACTGGTGAGAAGGGGTCGAAGCAGTGGCTGAAGCAGGTGGCGGGATGTTTGCAGAAGAGCTGGCTAACAAGCTGGCATAATTTGTGCACCTCTACCAGGTGTCCACTGCAGGTTCGGGCATCGCTGTGAAACCTTCTGCTCTAATGTAAGCTTTTGTAATTTCATCATAATTTGCATCGACAGGAATTTTATGTTTAACTTGGTGCAGGATTGAAAACTCTTTACCGAGGACAGAAACTATAGTCTCAGGTTTGAGCCGAGTAGATTTCTCAGAGGGTATGTTGGTCAGATTCATTACCTCTTTCAAACGGGCCTCGTACACTGGTAACAGTTGTAGGACTGCATTGGTGGGCTCCCAGCATGATGGGAGTCCCGCAAGTGTTATCTCATCCCAATCCACCTCAAACCGTTCTAGACTGGCCGCCACTTTCTCTAAGACATTCAAGGCCATGCTACGAGCAGACTCTTTTTATATTACCTTTTGACACTCCACGGCTTCCTTGAACCTTCTCTTGATACCATGCTTTACCACATCCTCTAGTTTTAGTTCTTTTAAGAAAGAGATATACCTTTTTGCACTTTGAACTCTATTGGATGCATCAGTATTTCCTTCGTGAAGCTTCCTTCTGAAAAGGCGCACAGCTGACTTCATTTCCTCAACAAAATTTAAAAATGCCCCGCGCTTTTTCACCTCTGTGATGATCTCAGCCCAAATCAATCTCCTAGCGTCCAGGAGGGTAATATTTCCTTTTATGTGACTTGTGAGCTCACGGATGGTTTTTTCGTGCTGCGCCTTTTCTTTTTTCCCCTCCTCGATTTCTTTCTGCATAGCGTTAATATTCTTGGAATTCTCGGCAAGGAGGGCTTCCAGCTCACTGATCCTTTGACACGCTGTCAAGACTTGTTTTTCCATTGCTTCGGTTGTGGCTAGTGCAGTGGTCAACTGCTCAGAAAGTGAACTTGTCCCTTCTGGGGCAGGTTGAGCGCATACATGAGTGTCCTAGGTTATCTGCAATTCATTCATTTTTCCTTGTAGAACGGCCATCTCTTCCAAAATCTTTTCCTTTTCCTCCCTCTCCTTTGCAAGAGAGTTGGCCAAGCTTGCCTTGTCTTTTTCTACCTAGACTAACTCAGCTATCTGCACATGATGAGAGCCTGGTATATTCACTTTGTGTTTCAAGGCTGCAACCTTCTTTTGCAACTCCTTGATAAGGTGACTCTGGGGGTATATTATACCTTTTTCTTTCCCTTTTATCACCTCTTGGAGAGTGTGTATGTCGTTCGTAAGTGCGTTGGAATTGATCTTCTCCTTTCTGAAGTTATCCAGTACTTGGTTATGTTTACTCTACAGTTTTCTTAGAGTAATGGAGAGCCACATTACTTCGTCTTTGAGCATGTCGCCAAAGCACTGAAATAAATTGCATTTGTCAATTGTTGGAGCCTTTAACATGTCGATTGCTATCTCCAATGCCCTGTAGCCGGTGGTACCAGCCTCTAGGTTCAGAACGGCTTCAGTCATAGCCATTACTAGTTGCTTTGTATCCAAATTTATCACAGATGAAAACCTGTTTTGGTATTTTTCAACATACCCTTCAAGCTCGGACCAGTGTTTATCTCTGATCACTCTGTTCCTTGTCCTACCCTCGCTTGCTCCCCAAGAACTGCTGGCTAAAATGGCTTGTGAAACTTCTGAGAAGTCAGAAGAGGCAGTACTATCCCGTAGCACCTCGATTCTTGCTTTACTCCTGTCTGATTTCCCATAAGGTATTTCATCCTGGAGAAACATTTCATCTCCCATAACTTCTGCTTCACTGGTCCCTATTCTTTGCCTTTTGAAAGGGGGAGAACCCTTTCCTGATGCACCTGCCTCCTCCACTTGCTTTTTTCCTGCTTCTCTGGTTGAAGCAATGTCTGCTTTTTCCCCAGTCGCAGATGAATCAGTCTCCATCTGCGAAAGCAAAGGCCAATTTTCGAGATTAGCTCGCCATTCGATGAAAGGCCTTGTTTCATGAATATAAGGGGTTGATTTATTCGTCTTCCTTCTGTTAGAAATGATGCCCTTCGGATCATAGGGGAAAGCTTTCCCTTGTCTCAAATCCATGTCTTGAAGAAGCTTTTCCACCATGGGAAGGGCGTGCCTTGAATTAACAATGAAAGGGCCAATGGTGGTGGGAAGTTTGAGAATAAACCCCTTTTTTGCAGGGAGGAAATGAAGTTGGTCAGCTTTTAAGGTTTGTCAGAGGTATTCCAAAGCGTAAATCTGCCTGGCAGGAAAAATGGGCAATTGGTAGGGAGGGACTTCGACTCCATAAACCCTGATTTCAGTGTAATTATCAAAAAGATACTAGTCCCCAGTGCTTTGAGCTTCACTGTACTATAACCATTTCCTCAGTTCAGGAAAAAACCTAGGCGGCGGGGAATCATGGATGATAGTATAAGCTATGGGCATGAAGTCATTCAGGAAACTTGAGTAACCCACCCCATTGGCCAACTGATGTGTTGCGGGACTCCAGTCACAAATTGGTCTTGGCTGAGAATTTATCTTATAAACCTTATTCAAACCCAAACCCTCAAATTTATCAGCATGCTAGAAGAGGAAAAGATAAAAGACCATGGAACAAAAATGAAAATGACTCATGTCTGAGAGCTCCTGGAACTGAGTTTGAATGGTGGAGGCTAGAAAACCAGGAATATCTAAAACGACCCCGAGTTGGGACATTAACCAAATAAAAGCTATGCATTCTTTCGAGGCTCGCCCAAAACCTTCCACACCTAGAAAACCTGCAATAAGAGCAAGGATAGGCTGAACGTCTCCCTTGAATAAGGGCAAGGGCACTGAATCTGCGGTGGGGAGAGTTCTGAAATGGGAGTCGGTTATGGAGGTGATGAAATCACTCTGTTGTCTCCATGGTAGTTTCGAAAACTGATGAGACAGTGTTATTTCATTAAAACTGGCATAGTTCGAACTGGTAGGAAAACGAAGGGCTTTTCTGATGGTTTCAGGAGAAACAGTGAATATTTTGTTCCCCTAAGCTGAGAGGAACATGCCCTGACGTTCATCGTAAATGTCTCGGAGCCAACAGATGAATTCGACCATTGGGTATACTGGGGGAGTTATTTGATGATACAGACCAGACAAAACAACACAGAACCTATCTTTATTTTCCACATGTTTTCTAAACAGCTCAGGCTTGACGCTGCTAATGAGAAATGGGTATTGCGGATCACAGATGTCGGCTTGTAGATCTATGAAAGGTTCAGGCCTTGGAACAGCTTTAGACTCACGGGCTTGGGGAGTTTCCAGCTCTAATTTATTGGTTGTGATTTTACCCATGACCATCATGAAAATTTAAAAACAGAAGGAAACTAGATGGAATGAGAGGGATGGAATACCTACGAAGTAGGAAATTGCTTGGGAAAGCAATGCAGGGGTACTGACAACGACTAGGCAGACCTGGTACTGGGTGCCCACTTTTGCTTATACAGTAGTCGAAAAACTGAGAGTATTTTACCACAGTAAAAGAAGGAAGACAGTTATACAGGCCCGAGGCAGCTTGGGTAAATAAGGGGGGGTAAAACGAGTATGGCTAACGTCATAAGGACGCTGACTGTGAGACACGCGGCATAGCGGGATTGGGTGTGATACTTTTGTTAGGTGAATACCGTGTGTCGGGTTAAATGCCGGTACTAGTCTTGGTACCGGGTGTCCTAAAAACTTACCTTACCTTTATATCATGGTGACAGCTGTACCTTAGAACTTGGCCCTCGAAGGACGCGAGGTGAATTCCATGATAGCTCTAAAGCCCATGCCCTTTTCTCCATAAATCGCTCGCCTCGTGTCATGCGCCTTGACACGTCATCAGGATTTCGGGGGGGGGAGGCTTCGCCTTATCCCTCTCATCTGTGACCCCCCCGAAATTGTGCTTACGAGCTTCGTCTATGTGTGTATAGAGTGTAAGCAGGCCCCGCCTTATATCTATTTCCTTCGCACTTTCTTGACTTTCATTATTTAGACTAAGGCTTTTAGCATACTCCCGCTCAATTATAAAGTGCGCTTTTCCTCTTTTCACATGTGACTCCTCTTAATTTTATTTCTCCTTCACAACCTTGAAACTCTTAGTCATTTAAATGATGTTGGGTAATCTTCTCCTTATGATACTCTCAAATAAATTTAAAGGGTGAAAGATATAATCAACAGTTTCCTTGTTCATGATATTGATGGCAGCCCCTAAATCAATCAAAGTGTTGGGGACTATGAAACCATCTATATGTACATCAACAACTGGACTACCAGGGTCCAAGTATTTTGGAAATATCACCTTCCCCGGCATCAGGTTAGACAGTTGTCCTACCACATTGAGGGTGGGGGTATCTCTCTTCCTCCTTCCAGATTTCTTGAAGCACTTTTCTTTGATGAGACTATTTTAGATAGGGCATCCTTAATGGCCTGGAGAAGTGGTATATTTACACACAAATTTTTCAATTCTCCCAAGAGTTCAATCTCCTCTGGGGTGTGCTGACTAGGGTGGATCAAGTGCTCAGGAAAAGGAGGTTGTTGGATCTGAGTGTTATCTTCTTCCTTTTCCTCCTCAGCCTCTACAAGTGGAGATGGGGGATGTTTGTCTAGGAGTAATCTTCCCGACCTGAGATTAACCTCTTGTATCTTCACAACATAAGTTGGATGGGATGTTTCTCCACTGGGAGCCTGTTGTGCCTGTCTGTTGTTCGTGTTCAGATTGGGCTATGTAGGTATAGGTAGCCTAGGTGGAGTAGCATGAGTAAGCTGAGGTTGAGGTTGGGGTGGAGGCATTAGAGTAGGTAGTTGATTTCATTGAGACATCCGCCCTTGATTTGGATTGTTCCACTGAGGTTGTTGTGGAACATACTCCTGAAATGGTTGGCTTACTGGCTGAGGATGATATGAAGGGTTGGAAGGCCAAGTAGGAGGTGTAGACTAGGATGTAGGAGTGGGGGTGTACCAAGGTTGCATGGGTGAACTTTGATTGTTGTAATAGTAAGAGTGAGGTGCACCTTAAATACCTTGTTGATATGGTCGAGGGCCCTTAGGCCTTCTCTAGTTGATGAAATAGATTTTCCCTGGCATTGTTTCCCCACCTTGATATACATATTTAAGTCCAGGTAAGGAGGGACACTTGTCTGTGGCATGATTCTCTTCACATAATAAGCAAACCTCTATGAAATTAAGTGGACATTCATTTCTTAGGTGTTTCCTAGTACATCTAGGACAAAATATGGCCAGGGCTCTCTCTACTTCCTCTTGCTTCCTTTTGACCTGCATTGTGTCCATCTACAAAGCAGAGGTGTGCAGCATGTCACTCTTGAAGTCCTCTAGCATGTTTCCAATCTCATGTTTTATGAAGGTGGAAGAGGAAGGGGTATTGGATGTACTTTGGTTAGCTCTTCCCTTTTTCCTAAATTCCCTAGAATGGTTCCGGAAGACATTTTTTATTGTTTCATAGGGTTGTTGGTAGATATCTCCTCCTGATAACATATTCAAGGTTTCTATCATCTCTTCACTGATCCCTCGAAGAAATACAAGTTTAAGTGAGTCATGATCAAGAGTACATTTGGCTCTTTTATAGTTCAATTGAAACCTCTCTTCATAATACTCTAGGGATTCATCATGCCCTAGATTCATCCTAAATATCTAATCCAGTTAGTTTCCTTGAACCTACAGTAGTATTTTTACTTGTTGATGACGGTATCTTCCATCTGTGCCCATGTAGTGATGCTATCCCCAGACAAACCCATGAACCAGCGCAAGGTTGCATCCATAAGGGTGGATGGGAATAGCTTCAACTTATGATCATCAGAGGTTATTCATTAGTCCTACAGACAACAACAAATTCAAACATGAATGTGTCAGGTTCCTCAGAGGTAAGTCCATGGAAGTGTGGAAGAGCTGAAGGGCTAATGTTTTTCATCTTAGTGTCCCCATATGCCTCTCTTATGGGAAAGGCTCTCTAGGTCCCAACCATGGTTAAGATAGGTGAAGTAGGTCCCTCAGTTGAAACAAGGTCTTCTTCTTCTTCCCCAATAGGATCCTCAAAATATTCAAAAGGCTCTCCTATAGGGGGTTCAATCTCACTGCCACTAAAGAAGAGTTAAGGGTGGCTAGGAGGTGATGTGGGTGTTTTAGGTAAGGTTTGTCTTTTCAAGACACCAATAAAGAGCAACTAGTTGAAGACCAAGGAAAAGGCAAAGATTCCAAAGGTATGAATAAAATTTATTTCAAATAGCATTGAAAAACACATTTTTATATAGTTTTGAACCATAATCTCTATCCATGATGTGCAATGATTATATTGACAATTCCGTAACCTTTCACGATCTCCATATTATCCTCTCGCATTCATTCTCAAACGATTCCATCATTTAACCCCCGATTTTCACTCATGTTCCAATATTCCACCGGTGACAATGAGACGTATTTGATTTGACCACGGACTCTTACAGCCGCATAAATCCATAATCGTTGTTTAAACGTGCTCATATTTATTGTGCAGCCACCAAAATTCAAAACGCTGCCGGATGTGTTATACTTTGTTAATCTCTCTGTCGTGTCTCTGCCGTGTTTACGAAACCCCACTCTGTTCTATCTCACTCCATTTCGCTCATTGTGCTCATTCCCATTCTCTGATATTTACCCACAGTCATTGCACTTATCTCAGTGCATTTAGCCGTTCTATTTCCATTTGAACCCTCACGTAGGCAAATTTGTGAAGAGCAGAAAGAAAAAAATTGGTAAATTGCTAAGAGCAGAACCAGAAGGACCTAAGTTTATAGAGGGATATCCGCAAGTAAAGGAGATATTGAAGAACGAAAATTGGCTGCGGTTTATCCAGAAATTCAGAGGTTATCATAAAGAAGTCACGAAGGCATTCGCAGGGTCGTTTAATGGCTTGGAAGCAGAGATTGGAGACCTTAAGTTTGCGGTCAATGAAGCATCTATAGCAACAGCCACAGAACTTCTTCAGGAGGGTGAGCATTGGTTTAAAAATAAAAGCATCAGTGATGAAGCATGGAGGACAATCTTACGAAATCAAGGTATGGACATAACTATTTTTAAAAGAGGAATTCATGTTCATGCATTGAAAGAGGAATGGGCTACTTTGCTGCTAGTTGTTCAGAAATTCATTACATGTGAAGGCCGTTTTGGGTCCATGTATATGTACCATACCAGGTTATTGATGAATTTTCTAGATAATCAAACTCTCAATCTCCCATATTTTCTATTCAATAGTTTGAAGAAAATGTTTGTGATTGTTCAGAAACATTTAGGAGATGTAGAACCTCATCTATATCACCACCGCCTTGTAAAAATTTTGATTGAAAAGGAGTTAAAGGAAAAGAAAGACACATGGGAACAATTTTTGGTTAGAAATTTCTTTGAGGAACCTCAGGAAATTCCTGAAGGTAGTATAACAAGAAGGAGTAGAAGAAAAAGAATAAATGATGAAACCCAAATTACTCCTACTCAGGAAATTCCTGAAGGTAGCACAGCAAGAAGAAGTAGGAGAAAAAGGACAATTGATGAAATTCAAAATGCTTCTACTACTACAATTGAAAGAACTGATAGAGAAGAGAGACTGTCAAAGAGGAAGAAGAAGGAAATCAAGGGTAAGAAGCCAATAACACCAAAAGAGAGAAAAACTATTGAGGCTATACATAAAACCCCTTCTTCTGAAGAAGAAGATCATCAAGTGTTATCTGAAAGATTAGTTTATCTTCAAAACAGTCATCTATGCCCAAGAAGACAGAGAAAGGAAAACAAAAAAAAAAGGATAGTGTACCACAGCGTGTGAGAAGAAGCAGCAGACTAAAGGGGAAATTGAGGAAAACACAAATTAAGGGTCCTCATTTCATTGATTTGGGAGAGGAGACATCTTAACAGTCCCCATCTGACCATAGTCCATCTCAATCAGTTAGTGAACCTGGTTCATTTCATTCCCAGTCAGACATCGAACATACTCCATCCTATTCTCAGCAAGATGTTGATGTAAGCCCTTCTCAGCTAGGTTTTGAAGATAACTCTCCTTCACGACATTTTGGGGACAGCCCAATAAAAATGACACCTGAAATAGACCCCAAGCAGCAAGAAGTATATGACTATATAGAATCTTTGGAAAAGGCAGCTACAGGTCCCAGTACTTCGTCCATTCAGCCTCATACAGTACAGGATGATTTAGTCCAATCACTAAAACAGGAAATCTTTGAGCTAGAGTTTTTAAATAGGCACATCAAAAATGAAAATGAGACATTGAAAGAACAAGGCAAACTGGACAAAATCATCCATGATAATACCATGCTACATCTGGGAATATGGCAGAAGAAGAACAAGAAATTGAAAAGGAAATGCCAGAAGTTGAGCAGAGCACTGGTTAATATCAAATTTAGGCGCTTAATGAAGAAACCCAGAATGTTGGTAGCACCAAGGAAGAGGAGGAGAGGATTGGATGTGCTGGCTGAAGTGTCAAGGCACATGAACTAAGGAAGGAATATCAAAATTTTGGTTGCATGAGGACATGCAACACCTTCACGGTGGGGGTATGTTGAGTCTCAATTCTGCATCTTTTCCATACACTTTTCTATACCTTTTTCACTCACCTGAACCTCCCAAGTTGTCAATATCATTGTATGTTAATTGCAAAAGAGCATCTAACATGGTTTTTAACTATATTTTTGTGTCTGTTGTTTGATTTAGATTTTGTTCATCTAGCTGCGGAATCTTGCCACTTTCCGCAGCTGCTGCAACTTTCCGCAGCTATTTTGTGAAACTCTATGTTACAGGTGTCTACAGGGAAAACGAGCCACATGGGCAGGTCAGAAATGATGTGGACATGGTTCGTGTCCTATTGGCTCGAACAAACTCATCTAAAGAAGCCGCGGTCAAAGGCGTCCACATGGAAGTCAACCATGGAGTCTCACGGTGACAAGACTCTGTTTCGTGTCACGTAAAGGTTCATATGGCTGTTTCTGAGCTTGCGGAGGACAAGTCGACATCTGTACATTTCTCCATAGCCGAATTCAAGCATCCACTCCTCACAGATTTACTTTCCAACACGGCCATGATCCTAGATCCGTGGACGTAATGGTCTACGTGTTTTGTATTAGCATAAACTTTAGGAAGACAGTTATATTTCTTTTGTTATATATAATGCGTTTGCATACGCATATAGAGTTAGTCGATGTTGGTCTCTGTTATCTCTTATTAGTCTGCTCTGTAATGTAATTACGCTGCCTTTGAGCCGTAATACTACCTTACTGTTATGACTACATTTTAATATAAGAAGACTATGTTTTCAGACTTAATTCGTACTTGAGGATTGTTGCCAAGGCTGGTGTAGAGGGCCCCTGCTCAGCTGAGGTTATGTGCATTATTGTATAGTTCTTATTTCATTTCTTTAAAGCTCATTGTACCATAATCCATTCACATGTTTATACATTGCATTTTTCATATGCTTCATTTCTGTTTATAAACTTTCATGCTTTCCATTTCACTTCTGTCTTTCATGTTTTATGTTGTTAATCACTGATCAGTGTTCTTGTTTCAGGTTATAGATAGGCAGCCCGGGCATTTTCATAGCTTTTTGACTAATGACATGGAATTAACATTGTTCTGCTACTAATGTGTTTTTCTTAGTTTCTGTTTCATTTCAGTATTGCTTTGTTTAACTCAGTTTTGCTTAATTGTTTCAGTAGTTAAATTTAGATATATTAAACTTCTCATAGCATCTTCAGTTGCCTCCGAAAGCCACAGCTGGACTGATGGTGAGGGATTGTATTATGAAATGTGTAGTTTAGTATTAGTTTCCTTTCTGCAAATTTAGATATATTAAACTGCTCATAGCATCTTCAGTTGCCTCCGAAAGCCACAGCTGGACTGATGGTGAGGGATTGTATTATGAAATGTGTAGTTTAGTATTAGTTTCCTTTTTGCAAATTTAGATATATTAAACTGCTCATAACATCTTCAGTTGCCTCCGAAAGCCACAGCTGGACTGATGGTGAGGGATTGTATTATGAAATGTGTAGTTTGGTATTAGTTTCCTTTATGCAAATTTAGATATATTAAATTGTGCATGACATCTTCAGTTACCTCCGAAAGCCACAGCTGGACTGATGGTGAGGGATTGAATTATGAATGTATGATTTGATATTAGTTTACTTTCTGCAAGTTAGATATCAGTTACTCAAGTTGTTTATGGTTACTTCCGAAAATCATAGTTGGACTAATGATGAGGGATCAGAAGACAAGTTGATGTAAATTGATTTAGATTTACTTTATTGCAACTTTTGGATTTCTTTCAGCATAATTTATTTTTTGTTTAGACAGCAACAAGAATAGTTTGGTTTCATGCTCACTAGTTCATTGTTTTGATTCATTAGACTAGCAACCCTTTTCATTTCAGCAGCATATTTTCATTTCCTTCCAAGTTTTGTCATTGTAATTTTCAAATTCCTTTTTAAGTTTCAAGTTGGTAAATCATTATAGAGGATATCATTTCCTTGAACAAACATAACCATACTTGATTTTATTTTTAGAATTTCCATTTCATCTTAGAAAACCAAAAACGACAAAAAGTTAAGAAATAGGTTATCTTGCACATATAGTGCGCCGCACTTCATCAGCTTACGAATCCCGGATTGACAAATTAAATGCAGCAATTTAGGACACACTAAATTGACCAAACAGGATAGCTATGTGGTTGGAAGTGGTGGAGACTGAAAAATGACCTATAGTGGGCTAGGAATTAGATCAAGGTCTCCATCTCGTAGCTTCGGACCCAATTCCATGTCTGCGACCTCAATTAAGTCTTCAATATGCTGAGCAAGATCGTGATCCTACATCTGTTTTCTCTCTCCCTCTGTTGTTGGTTGACTTTTTTCTTGATATTTGACTTGAATTGACATTGTTTCCTCTCTTGTTTCTCCTTGCCTTGCTTCTTTCTCCTGCTTCTAATTCTCCTCTTGTTCTCTCCTTATTTTCTCTCGCTCTTCCCTTAATTCTTATTCTTCTCTCTACGCTCTCAGCTCTGATTCCTCCAAGATTTTCTTCTCTCTCTCTTCCTCTGCTCTTCTCTCTGTAGCCTCTGCTTCCTCTTTTCTTCTGCTACCAAAGATACTTTCGTAAGGATGGGATCTGCTTTCATATTCCATATTTTTTCCTCCTTTGCACTACCAACAACCTTCATCTTTCTACTAATGCTTCTCCTAGAATTGCTTCAATCTGTGGAGTAGCCTGTGAAGTCCCAGTTATACTGATCAATTCACGAGGTCTAGAGTAATTGTAACAATTCTTCCATGGTTCCTTCTTCAGCCACTGAAAATCCCCACTAATCTAGCTGTAGTATATTCTCGCACAATGGTATTTTCAAATTCCCCTTAGATCTTATAGATTGAAGTTTTTTATACTGAACTCAAACTTCACTATGAATTTCACTTCAGTATCTACAAATTTGAGATTCTTGATCTCGTATAATCCAATCTACAAAGGAAGAGTGAGCCATGGTGCTTTCTTCTTCCTTTACAATTTTGCTGACAACCTGGTGGAGATATGATATGATAACTCTTGCATGAAATTTTTTTCGGTGGCATACCTTGGAAAAAGATGTGGCAAATTTTACCCACCAAACACTTTAATAAGTGTTCCATTCGGTAAGGTGAACCAATCTGCAATATCTGATATCGCCTCCATTGCTCCTTGCAACATGCAAGGTGGGTCCTCCATGATGACTGCATTCCGATAGCAACTTGCAATAGATATGCATAGTAGTTTCTCGGTGTCCAGGTCCAGTTCATGCCAGGTGTTAGTATGAATCTTAATTCAAAGCGTACAAAAAAATACCACTTTAGTTGTGCATAACAAACAACCCTAACAAAAAATATGGCTGCCAATATCCTTAGATCTACAGTTAGGTGATCAAGATAAATGCTGAAAAAAAATCTAGATTTATGCATTAGAAGACATTAAGCAGTAGAAAAAACAATATTTACTCCATGCATCCAATAGACAAGACAAGAATATGTTGAATGAATTTTGTATTAATGGCACCTAGGAGGAAAACACAGGAGGATGTTCCCATTTCTCCTCAATGGGATGGGTTCTTGTAAGTCCTCAGCACTTCTGATCTAAAATTCCTCTCTCTTGATGGTGTAGAAAACCCATACAAAAATGGTAGCAAAATATGACTATGATGGTGGATCAATAGTCAGACCAAAAGTAGAGATCCCGAGTGATCTATAGGCAACAAAAGGTGGTAAATGAATGGGAAAACCCTTTTATTTATAACAAAATATTGAGTTAGTCTAGATATTGGTGCATAATTAAAATATTATTAACCAAATCAAGATCCAACTTTTATGGAATATTTTATTATATTTTTTGGAAGGAAAAGGAATTTGACTTCGGTCAAATCCCTTTATTTGTAAAAAATAAATAAATAAATGATTTATTTATCATTTTAAGGATGTAGTTGAGTAATAATCAAATAAATAATGATTTATTTAATTATTTAAGGGTGATTTAGTCATATTCAACAAGGAATATTATTTAAATAAGGTTTAAATAATTATTCTTAGGAAATAATAAGATAAATAATGATTTATCTAGTTAATTTCCCTGTTTTGGGTTAAATATAACCAGGAATATTAATTAAACTATTGTTTAACTAATTATTCCTTGAGGAAAATCAAACAAATGTAGATTTATTTAATATTTCCTCATGGGGTTTCCTTTTTAGACCATAAACAACTTAATAAAGGTGGTTTACTAAGTTATTTTTCATAGTGAATGCATTTTTACTTAGGTTAAAATTGGTCTTACATGGTGTACTTGGGTCCATCTAATAACAATAATTTATATGACCAAAAAATGGTGTAACGGATTGCCCCCCAATGTGCCATCGTTAGGGGCTAATCGTATGACCGAAGTATGTTGTAAGAACTCAATCACTAGACACCGAAGGGGAATTCAAAGAGAGAGAAGTATAAGGTAGACCAAAGTGCTGAAGGACTAGACCCTTAGGAGGCGAGACTTACAGATGTGACAAGTCTCTTTTATGAGTGAGTACCTGTGCTATAGGCGGCGGGGGAGGCATACCTATGCCCACCGAGACAAAGTACAAAGAATAAGGTGTCCAGTAAACAATGGACTGAACAATATAGTATATGTTGGCATAAACATGAGCTAGATAAACAACAAGATAATGAATCCCACATATATATTGTGCCTGGGATAACAACCAGGACTTGTACAATAATATCTGAGTACATGAGATATAAATACAACCCAGATGCTCCTGAAGACAGGAAAGGGCTCTGAAAATCTGACTGATACATGCAAACAAAAAGGCGTTGCAAGCAGCTGAGGCCGACATCATCAAATGTATGGAGCTGCATCAAAGGCTGTAATGAAGGGGTCATCCGGGTATGTGGGGGGCTACCTGTAGGGCTACCCCCTCATGAGGGCTGAGACATCTCACACACACCTGGGAATCACCGATATTAGCTGTTGCATCACTGAGCTATCAAGTATACGAATCTCAATCATGCTGAAAGGAGCTGGAGCTGAGACAATCAAGTCAAAGGGAAATGAGGAGTCCCTTTGCCTAATCTGAGGCATCGAACAAGAGTGGAAGCTGGAACCAAGGTACACCGCCCTCTAGACCTATCTTCTGGAATGAATGAGCTGATGTCAATAGAAGTAGGTCCACCATAGGTGAGGCAATGAGGGATCCTCAACTAAGGCACGAGAGAAAATAGTAGAGCGACTAATAGACAAACACCAATGATGATGATGAAATGGGGGGGAATAAGTATCCTATGGACAACTTCCCTTGTTAGAGCATAAAGGGAATGGATGACCTGGAAGCAATTGACACAATATTATGAGGGATAGGGGACAGTGGGACTGGAGGCCATAATGTGCGACACGAGAGAGGGATCAAGCAATGAAGGATGGAGGGCTATAGTAGGAGGCAAAGGGACTCGAGATAGACTCCATGAATGCAATGATGACTCAACTCAAATGCTCTAAAAAAGGTGACTCGATGGTGCTGCCACACAGAAAAGGTCCAATGGAGACCATAAAAACATGAGTACATAGTGGTTACTCATGACAAAATTCAACACGAGCATGGACAAGTATGGAGGCAAAGTGGTGCCCCCAAGTACAAGTGTTACAAGTGAAGAAATTCAATTTTGGGGAGTATTGAAGTGACGCTTCATGGAAAAAATGTGTCATGGTGAAGTATCAAATCATAAAAAGCACGAGTTGGCTACCTAAAGAAAATAAAACATGCATTTTTGGAAGGAAATGCTAAGGGTAATATCTCTTTAGATAGAGTGCATTACGAGGATTTCGAAGGAGATGGCCTTCGAAGTCCTCTAATAGATATGCCCCCTTACCTAAATCCTTATTGATGATGTAAGGTCCTAGCCATAATGAGTCAAACTTCCCATGACCAAGGACATCATGGGCCTGGTCATACACCAAAACAAGATCACCTTCGTGAAAAGTACGAGGGTGACCTTTTCGGTCATATTGAGCTTTGGTGCATTTCTTAGCTGCCTCAATGGTTTGCAATGCAACATGACTGTCTTAGAAAGCGCGCTCAAGCATGAGAAGTCATTGTTCTAAAGGTTGGGTGTCAGGGATAAGTTTGACGGCTAGACGAAGGGAATGGATTTCACACTCGATCGGTAAGACTACCTCCTCTCCAAAAACAAGGTGGAAAGGAGTAAACCTGGTGGCGGTTTTAATAGAAGTTCTATAGTTCCACAAAACAGGAAAGAGCATAAGGTGCCAGTTGGTTTTGTGCTTATCCACCATCCGTTGAAGCTTGGTTTTAAGGATTTTATTGACTGCTTCAACTTGGCCATTACCTTGGGGGTAATAAGAGGAGGAATATTGGTGCTCAAATCCCAACAGTGAGGATAGCTCACGCCATATCTCATCTTCAAAATGTAGGCCATGGTTAGAGACCAATTGTTTCAGAACTCCGAATCGAGCGATCACATGGTTAAAGAAAAAGAGGGTTGCGATAGCTGCCGTGTTGTTAAATGTTGGCATGGCCTCATCCCATTTGGTGAAATAGTCAACCGCCAAGATGATATACTTATGATTACCAGTCAATGACAGTCGAAACTCCATAAAGTCTATGGCCCACTTACAGAAGGGACCATCTAAGATGATAGGATGGAGGGGAGCTGGAGAGGCTCGTGCCATAGGGGCAAAATGTTGGAAATTGGGGCAGTATTTGACTGCCTCAATGCAATCACCAAAGAGAGAAGGCCAAAAGTACCCAGTGCACGTGATTTTCTCAGTAGTGGCCAAACCAAAGAGGTGGCCACCACAAGCGCCGCTATGACAGGAATTGAGGACTTGCTCTACTTCAGTGTGTGTGAGACAACGACGAAGGATAGAATCTACACTGCGACGATAAAGGTCATCACCGATAAGAAGGTAGCGGGGGTCTAGTGTCAGATACGTCGTCGAGCATCATGGTCAAGATGGAGGGCAAACTTTTGGGTTCGCAAATAAGTGAGGATTTCCCCATACCAAGGGTCATTGGTGGTAATGGAAAATAAATGTTCATCGGGGAAATTATCATTATCTGGAGGATCCTACATACCTGTAGGTAGTTCGGAAATGAGTTCAACGAGGGCTAAACCTTTCTTACTTTTTGGTGTGACAAATTCAAGATCGAATTCCTGGAGGATCACAATCCAATGACCGTACTTCCCCTTGATGATTCGACGAAACAATAGGAAGGCCATAGGGTTGGAATTAGTCACGACCTTGGTGGAACACATGAGGATGTAATTACGAAGTTTATGGACCAAGAACACAATAGCCAGTGCTAATTTCTCTTCATGTGAGTAGGATACAAGAGGTCCTACCAGGTTCTTACTAACATAATAGATAACATATTCAATTCCATTTTCATCTTCCTGAATGAGGACTCCAGCGACCGAGTGGGTGGAAGCAGAGATATACAAGATGAAATCCCTATCAAAGTCAAGTGGACGAATCAAGGGAGCGAATGTGAGAGCATGCTTCAGGGCATTGAAAGACTCTTGAGCATAGGTATCCCAAAAAAAATGGATATTAGAGCGGAGGACTCTAAGGAACCCATGCACAATGGTGGCATAGTCAGGTACGAACCGACGAAGGAAATTAGCTTTACCTTGGAGACTTTGTAACTGGCGTAAAGTATGAGAGATAGGAAGCTCAAGGATGGCTTGAAATTTCAATGGATCAAGTGTGATACCATATTTAGACACAATGAAGCCCTAAACGATGGCCATGGTACAATAAACATTAACACCTCAACAGTTAAGGTGATATTATACTTGGTAACATCTAGAGAAAGATGGTCCATGCATCATCAAGGTGATGCGCCCGATGTTTAGAACATGTGGTACAAATGTTCAAATAAGTAAGGATAATGTGAGCCAAAGTCGCGGAAACAATAAGACATAGCCCGCCGAAAAATGGCTCTACGTTTTTTAAATCCAAATGGCATGACTGACAGTAGTGTTGTTCCCTACGTACTAATGAGAACGTGGTTTTGAGTTGATCGGGAAGATGATGATAACAATTTGGTTGTATCCGGTGAGAAACCATCCATAAAAGATAGAACCCTTGCGTCTCGCACACTCACTAATTATTTGGTCAATGAATGGTGTGGGGAAGTTGCCTTTGGGAAAAGCTTTGTTCAAATCACAAAATTCAAAGCAAGTATTACCTAATGGTGCCTTGTTTCTTGAGAACGGAACTGGATTGACACTGCTGGTGTATTCAATGACAGACAGTCCACCACCGAGTCATCGATTTCGGCTTTGACAGCCTTCCTCATTTGGCGATTAATGGTCTCACTCCGACGGACAAAAGATTGGCATCGTCGGCGACGATATGGTGTTCGACAATGGCAGATCAAGTCCAAAATGTATTTAAGCCAGGACTGTGCGAAAAATATCGTGAATTATTCCGTCAGCTTGGTGTAAGCTTCAACCTCTTTTGTGGTGCAATGGACGCCTAAAGTGATATTTTCTTCAACCCCGGGTTTGTCGAAATGTCAATATTAATGGTAGGGAGAGATATTGGCCATATTTTCCTTCCTTGAAAAAAAGCATTTGGGTGCAGTGGATGGGATTTATAAACCAATTGACTTCGTTAGGAAGGAATTCTTTAGTTTCCACAACATATTGGTCATGGGACCTGCCATTAGATGAAGTACACATGGTGGTGCATATTGTCTCCACTGAAAGTTGACTTGCTAGTGCTTCCATAATTTATTCAACGTAGTGAAAGATGGGTTGACTAGAGGAAGGGAGGCCACTTTCCTCGCGTATAGCTACCCGACTAATCATCATGTGAAGAAAGCTGTACGTGCGCAACATCATGGGGAATGACCGAAGAATAAGTAGATAGAGGATCTATTGATGTTGAGCCCGTGGTGATCGCCTGGGAGGCTGGTGATCATCGTGGGAAGTCTCCATGGGGGCTTCACTGTGGGTCTTATGGATGATGATAGTAGAAAAAGGTGGCCGAAAGCTCGCCATGTTGGAATCGGGAGGATGGCAAATGGAAAGTAGTGCAGATCCGAAGCAACACGTGAATAGGGAAAGGGGGTACTTATTCTTGTTTCTAGCTGTCTTTCTTACTCAGAAAACAATCGCAATTAAAAGGTTCTTCAATGGAGATGACCGAGGCAATCGTTGGGTGAACAGGGGGAACCGCAGAGACTCGTTGAACTAGGGCCAAAGAAAGATAAGTGTCTGGGGGTAGTGGCCAGAGGATCAAGGAGTTCATATACGAGCGAAGGTAAAGGGCTAGGGAGAAGGAGGTTCAGGAGGTCGATCGTAGGACACTGCGAGCGTTATGGTGATTGGGGAACCGCATGGGAGAGGTTGAGTGGCCACCGACCTTCAGTGGTTGGGTAGCCACAAATCCTTGATGAGGGAAAGGATCGGGTGAGCACAACCACTGACTAGGTGTGGCCGGGAGGAACGAAAGGAATGGCTTGTTGTGCTCTCAAATTTTTCGAGACTCCCATACCGGTTGTGATCTATGGTAGAAGAGGACAATTATGCATACAATGACCATAAAACACCACAAAAAGAACAGGCTTCGTTCTTACGAAGAGACCTATCCTCCCTGGCCGAGTAGTGTTAGAGCATTACCTTTATTAGGCTCAGGATTACTGTAAGGCTGATTCTGAGTGCTTCTTCTCTTCTATTTTTGAGGGAGGAGGATTAGTCGCGCCTCACTCTGCATACACTTGTCCCCGAGGGGGTAGCATTCACTGCGTGCTGAGAAGGCAAGGGAGAAGGAGATGTAATTTTGGGAGGAGTTGGAGCACCGTGCTCATGGATGATTTTATTAAAATGAGGTTAGTAGTAGTGTGGTAAAACAAAGAGGTTGGGAAAGAGGAGGCATGTCAGCATCCTAGACACGTGCTACCAGGAGGGGGAAATTGTAGGAGGTGTTGGCCCCTCCCCGAGGAAACCATAGCCCATGGAAGGTTGAGCATAAAGATTAAAGGGAGCTCCAAAATACTTTGCAGTAGAGATGCCCCGTTGCATTGGCACCGGTTCAGGAAGATCGGTGTAAAACTGATATAAACATAACCCGACCGAGCATAGATTAGGTCATATTTTAACGCAATTTGGAGAGCGGCTTCTTCGACGGAGGAAAGGTGATGCGATGTTCCTTCCGATAGTAAGAAATTCTCAAGGAACTAGTCCATAGACATGGTCTTTGAAGGTAGGGGGTCGACATAGCTCCTTCTTCTCTCGCCATTCTTGAACATGGTCGAAGGAGGTCAAGAGCCTTTACCCGCATCGTAATTAAGGGGAAGCTTCTGGAATAAGACAAAGCTCTCAAAATATTTTGGTTGGTGTGTATGGAGAGGAAGGGGGCCTGATCAACATACCACTTAGAAGCTTCACCAGAAGATTTGTTGGAACAATCGAAGATTTGTGAGTCATCGGTAATGGAATTAGACGAACAATACATGGGAAAGACCGAAGATGATTTGAGGGATCTGTTTCAGCAGACCCTAAACTTTCTTGATGTCCGATGGGAGCCACAGACAGCTTCGCCAACTACGCTGCGTGTGTATAGGGTCATTTATCAACTCCGGTCGATGCTTGCAGGCCGAGGCTCACTCTCGTTGTGCGAGCAGGCATCCGGGTAGTTTGCTGTAGTCCCACTAGTGGTATTCCCGTGGAGGGGTTCTGTTAAGTAATTAATAGGTCCCGAACCAAACATGGTTAAGGTGACAGGGAGAACCGAAGGTGGAACGAGAAGGAGAACCCAAAGGACCAAAGAAGAGCTGTGAGGTGTGGACTGGTTGAGGACCAATCGGAATCCTATGGGAGGAGGAAGTCTCCCTACCTGGGAATCCCAGGATAGCGTCATGGAAGTCTCTGATGAACACCTTGTCATGCAATGGTGACGACACAAAGGAAAAGAGACCGACAAGGGTAAGAGGTGCAGGCTTCAATTCGATTACAATGTCGAAACAAGGGAAGGCAGAGATCAATTGATTTCAATATTTAGAGATGGTTTGGAAGTGTTGACTGTTTCCCCTTTTTCGCTTAGGGTGTGTGTGTGAAGTGTGTGTAATTTTAATTTTAAACCTAAACATTTGTAGAGAGAAAAAGAAAACAGTGTGTTTATAGCCGTAAATACCCATAAAATGATAGTATATAAGCCTGTAAAATAGAAAATAAACAACAATAATAATGCAATAATATAAACCCAAGGAGGTGGGTTCCCCAATGAATAGTCTGTAAGTGTGTGAAAAAACTAATCTAAAACACAACAAAAAAAACCAATAGGATCTAAGGCCAAGGGACAAAGGATCTAAAGTGACAAAAATTTTGCTTTAAAGTGGCAAGTAAACAACAAATAACCAAAGGAGATTATCAAAAGAGGGCGAAAGGGTTGTTCCCAAAGAGGCGAGAGTGCACCCTAAAAGGAAAACCAAAAAAAAAAGCTAAATGAGGATATTTGGATGGATAAAAGCTGGATCTAAAGTGGATCCGAAGGTGAGGTATCAAATCCGAAAAATGTCAAGACCTTGGGTCCTAGACAACCTACAACAAGAAAATCTTCCCACAAAAAGTGGAGTGGCACGAATTCCTAGAGCTAGGTTCCCGCCTTTGTTTTGAGTGAACAGAACAAGTGCAGGTCCAAAAACAGCAAGAGATGGAGGTCGTGACAACTCGAACAGAGAGGCTCGATAAAACGAAAACTTTTAAAAATCCCCGCAAAAGCTGCTCAAGAAGCCGACTCCGATTAAAGAAGTAGCACTTTTTAAGAGAAGTGTCACCTAGAGGTCCAGGTCGCCAGGTTTCCATACGAAAAGTGTGGACTCCGAAATTTTTTAAAGACTCTGTGCAACAAACATTTAAAATTTTCCGTCTCACTGTGGCTGATGCTTCAGCCACCTGCGTTAACAGGGTCCGGAACACACGAAAGTCGACCCTTATCATTTTAGGGTTTTATAGGTAAAAAAACACCATCAATAAAAGAAAAAAAGGGGGATGAAGAGGAAATCCTAGGGCTTGAAGTAAAATGATATGCAAGATCATAAAAACGATAATGGCCATAATCGTAAACCTTGTGGAGTCGCCATTGTTAGTATGAACATGATTTGAGGTACGAAAAGATACCACTTAGCTACACATAACAAATAGCCCCACATCAAAAATGACTACCACATTCTTCGCAACTGGGCAGCTAGATGATCAAGACAAATGCCTGCACCCAGATCTACTTGACAGACACAACGTAGAAAAATAAGATTTACTCCATATTCAGCGACAACATAAGAATATATCCAATGAAATTTTACACGGCAATTCCGGAGGAAAATACAAGGAGGGTGTTCTTGTTCTCCTCACGTGGATTGGTTCTTGTAAGTCCCTCACACTTCGTGATTTAAAATCTTCTTTGGCGTGGTAGAAAACCCGTACAAAATGGAAAGTAATGGCTATGATAGTGGATCAACAAACCAAGAGTTGAGATCCAGAGTAGATCTTTAGGCAAAAAAGGTTATAAAATGAATGGGAAACCTCTATTTATAACAAAATATTGAGTTAGTCTAGATATTGGTGCACAATTAACATATTATTAACCAAATCAAGATTCAACTTTTATGGAATATCATAGCTATTGGAGGGAAAAATAATTTTACTATAAACTCTTATTTGTAAATAATAAATAAATAAATGATTTATTTATTATTTTAAGGATATACAAAATAAACAAATAAATAATGATTTATTTAATTATTTAAGGAGATTTAGTCATATTTAACAAAGAATATTATTTAAATAATGTTTAAATAATTATTCTTAGAAAATAATAAGATAAATAATGATTTATCTAATTAATTTCCTTGTTTAAGTTACCATAACCGTGAATATTAATTCAACCGATTTTTAACTAATTATTCCTTGAGGAAAATCAAACAAATATGGATTTATTTAATGTTTCATGGGTTTCCTATTTATACCATAAACAACTTAATAAAGGTGGTTTAATAAGTTAATTTTCATAGTGAATGCAATTTACTTTGGGTAAAATTGGTCTTACTTGGTGTAGTTGGGTCCATCTAATAAAATGGATTAGATGACCAAAAAATGGTGTAAATGTTATGGTTTAGAAGTGTTCATTCCTTTTTTTCATTTATAATTTTCTTATTGCTTTTTTTATTATCTTATAAATATATTTCTAGGATTTATAATTTATGAATTTTGTGTGGTGTTTTGTTTTGTATTTAAGGTTTAGATTGATATGTGTTTTTATGTGTATTAGACAATCCTAGAGATTCATGAGGTTTTACTTTAGGGTTAGGGTTAGGTCATCATGGAATTTGGGTTTTTCTCAAGGAAAGCAGAAGTTAGCTTGGAAAGTTGCTTGCTTATAAATATGAATTATTCTTAGAGTTCCATGGGCCTTAGACTAGGCATCTTGAAATCCATATTTTTTAGGGAATATGTATCATCTTCATAGTGTAATGTTGTAACATCATGCACCACAAGAATATTTGACATCTTCAACTATGCCATATTAATATCAATGACAACCTGGACACCCTCCTTTGTCATTGATGGAAATATTCATGTCCTTCCAACATTCTCTCCCCTTCGACATCAATGTGTGTCAGGTGCCTGCGGTGGCTCCCCCCGTCATGTTGGTCCCCCCAATATACCGAACTCCGACATGTTTCTTGATTTAATGTGATGCAAGAGCAATGACCCCCATATTTTGGCGAAGATACTAAAAATATTTATCGTGGAAGGGGTTTTGTAAAGATATCCACAATTTGTTCTTTTGTGTTGACGTATTCTGTCTCGATATTGTTCAAAACTTCTTTCAAGAAGAAAGTGGTATTTGATTTAAGAGCAGTCCTTGCGTGTATCACTGATTCTAGCATTAATGACACCGTATTTTCATACAAAAAATAGTACTGTCTGCTTAGTTTCTATGTTGACATCCTTGAAGGCCTCCTTCTATCCATATAATTTGTGTACAGCAATCAAGAAAGTGGCTATATATTCTGGCCTAATTGTAGAAAGGGATATAGATGATTGATTTTTACGAGCTAAGATACAAGACACTCTCCCATAAAGAATGCATTTCCAATAGTATTTTTTCGATCATCCATGCTTCCAAACAATCAACATTAGAGTAAGCTATCACAATAAGAGTTGAACTCTTAGGATACCAAAGACTAAAATCACTGCCCTTTCGTATATATCGTAATTCTCTTCATAGTCACGAGATGGGATTGTTTACCTGACTAAAATCTTGCTACCATTCCAACTCACCGATTTCATAATATCCTGGCCCTTTGTAGTAGTTAAGTATAGGAAAGCTTCCAATTATTGACCAGAAAGAGCTACTATGAGAGGGGAACTCATCATATTTACTTAATTTTCAATCCGTGGTCACCTTACCCACAGTGCAATCCTCCCATCCCATACTTTCCGGAAGAAGGTTTTGGCATATTTTGGAGATATAAACATTCCTTGGTAGGAGCTGATATTTTTAGCCCAAGAAATTAATACAATGCAACAATCATTGACATCTCGAATTTTGGACATATTTAGAGCAAATTCATAGTTCCTTTTTCATCATTTCTAGCAAAGATTAGATCATCAACATAAACAAGAGCATTAAAGTTTTTCTGTCCATATTCATGTAGAGATTAAGTACTGCCACTCCCTTTTTGAAACCTTCGTTGGAGATAGTGATCCAACATTGCATACTGTGCTCTAGGGGCTTGTTTTAATCCATACAAGGTCTTTTAGTTTTCATACAAAGTATTTTTCCTTCAAAATGATCAAATCCTTCTGGTTTCTCCATGTAAACTTTGAGATCTCCATTCAAGAATTCTACTCTGCATCCATTTGATAAACCTTGAATCCTTTTGAGAAAGTAAATGCTAAAAGCATTCTTATGGCTTCCATTCGAGCCACTGCAAAGGTCTCTTTGAAGTCAATCTCTTCGATTTGCAAGTATCCTCTTGCAAACAAGTTTGGCTTTATTTATGATGATTTTTCCATCTTCATTCATCTTGTTTTTGAATACCCATTTTGTTCCAATTATATTTTTATTCTTTTGGTGAGGTACCAAATTAAGTCTCATTTTTTTCGATTTGAGACATTTCTTCTTCCATGGCCTTTTTATCCAATAAGGATCTTTGCTTGCTCGAGAAAAATTTTTGTACTATTAAGATAATAGAGTTAAACACTATCTTTTCTGGGTGTTTATAATCCTTCTTCGAGTTTGAATTTTCATCTATATTTCCGATGACCCGTTCCTCTGACAGTTCTTGAATAAATTTCTGATCTTAGGAGTATCCTATAAAATGTTTTGAGGTTCATCGAGGTTCTCCATTATCCTCTTCTTTTCAAAGTCTTCTTCACTTTACTCAAAGAAAGGCTTCAATTTATGATCTTCAATTCTTCTTTTTTGGAAGACCTTCATCAATATTTACATCAATACTTTCCAATATTCTTCGTAGATGATTGTTGTAACATTTGGGGTTTTTCTCCTAGTGGTGTAATCAAGAAATATTCTTCCGTCATCCTAGAATCAAATTTTCTTGGTGAGTCAATATTTATTTTTATGAAACATTTGCTTCCAAAGACCTCAAATATTTCCATCGAAGCAGTGTCTTCCTTTCCATAATTCATAAGGATTCTTTTCATTATTTGCCCCAAGTTTGAGTTTGAATTAAGGTATCACATCGTTGAAGGCTAAATTACTTTCCTAAATTTTGGTTGCAAATAGGCCGCTAGTAGCATTATCCCCCACATTTTTAAAATGGTTCGCTCTTCTTTCAACTACTCCATTTTCATGGGGTGTCCCGGGAGTAGAGATTTCTCTTTCAATTCCATGCTATTTACAATTCATAAAATTCTTTGGAGGTGAATTCTCCTCCTCTATTCGTTTCGTACGTTTTAACGAAATATTTCTATTATTACGGAGAGCCTTAAGATTCTTAAAACAATAAAATGCTTCGGATTTATATTTTATGAAATATATCCACATCATTCTAATATAGTCATCAACAAATAGAGCAAAGTACCTTTCACTCATGAGCTAGGTGAGCTATAGTTTCCGCTCCACACAAATCCGCATGGAATGATTTCAAAGGTTTTGATGTCGAGAACTCCTGCTTTGTATGTCTAGTCATTGTCTTCCATGTTGGCATGGGCCACATACAACTTGATTTTGTTTTCACATTTCCGGAATGTCCCTTAATACATTAATTTTGCTGATTTTGACTAGTTTATTAAAACTTGTATGCTCCAATCGTTTGTGCTATGTCTAAATTTCATCTATTTGACTTCAAGTAATATTTATCTTCTTGGATTCTACCGAGAATATAAACATTATTTGGTGTTCTTATTTCTTTCACCACAAGTTCTCCCGAGGATGAGTCTCTTGTTTCACAATTTTTGTACTAAAGACATCATTATGTCCTTGGTCGCAACTGCTGTTAACACTTTAGAGATTGTGTTTGAGCCCCTTCTACCAAGCAAGGTATTTTGAGCCTTTCCTAGTCCATTAACAAGGGTAGCCTTTCCGCCTCAGGATCCACTTCAAAAATATACATTTCCATTTTTCTTGTTCAATGAGGATAAAATTCTTTTGGTCACCTATCATATGTCTTGAGCATCCACTATCCACTTAACTAATGATTTTCTTCACTATGAGCACATAGAGCTAGGCCATAATATTTATCAGCTTTGAGATTTTCATTTTTAGATTTTTTCCTTTTGAGGGGAAATTTTGTTCATTATGATCATACTCATCACATAATGAGAAAAACAGACTAAATTAGCTAAAGATAAAAGGAATTGTAAGTTTTTATTTTTCCTTTCTTTAGGACCACGTAGTTGGTTTGTTTGACTGTCCAATCTTGAAGTGCTTCATTCTATGAGCCTCACAATGCTTAGCTTGATGCCCAAAGTTTTTAAAATTGTAACAATTCCTAAGAAAAATAGTTTCATACTTGTTGTAAGATTCATAGCTTGAACTAACATTATTCCTTGGAGTTTTTCTTCATTCTTGGTTTTAGAGATCTAACTTGTTCTCGGCAAGATGACTTTTTCTTCTTTTGGATGGAAAGAGAGTACATCAAAGATAACTTTGGCATTATTTTTTTGTACTCGATGATTCTCCTTTGAAAACCACAATCTTGTGACTTGTCATGTCTGCGTTTTGAGTATTAATGTTGTCATGAGCTAGAGAGCTTTGATAACTCCGACTTTCTCTAGTTCTTCTTAGAGATGTTATCACTTTCACGTTTTTCACAGATGTCATCCTTCTCTTTTTAGCTTAATGTTCAAGAAGTCTTCCCTTATTTTTTTCTTCCTCTCTTCTATTTTGGAGAGAAATTATCTTCTTTGTAGATTCTAATTTTCTTCAATGGCACCTTTATTAGCAAAACTATCCATGTTTCTTTCATCTTTCTAGTTTTAGAGTCATCATCATTTCTGTAAATGCCATAATAACGTTTTGTTTTCAACATAATTACTTTCCTCATCCGATTCATCCTCACATTCTTTGTAATGACACACATTTCTAGTTGATTTTTCGATGACTACAAATTCATCTTCATCGTACTCATCTTGTTTGGAGAAAAGTTCTTCATTAACCCTTTCTTTTTTTACATCATTCTTTTAGAGTCCTTTTCTATCATTGTCATGTTTATATGTATATTTTGCAGCGTAATGACCTATTCTTCCAAAATTGAAATAAATAAGAGGGTACTTACCTTTTAGATTAGATCCCCTTTAGTCTTCGTACAAATTGAGCTAACTTCTTTTTAGTATGTTGTTGAAATTACATCCTTTTCCTTCTTTTGTTGATTCGAGGCTTTGAAAGCCGCTTCTTTTTGAAATTTAGACTCCTTTCATCTCATAATCAATTAGTATTCCATGAAGTCTTATCCATCTTGAGAGTATCTAGGTCCTTCATTTCTTCTAGAAAATTTACTTTGAGCTAAATCATAGAAGCGATCTCAATTTTTTGAACAATAAGCAGTTTTCTTCGATATTTTCTCCTTGTCCTTTAAGACCGTTAACTACTTCAAATACCTTGAGAAGTATGATGCACCCTTCTTCTTCATCCATTTTCGTGTTTCCCGAATTGTCTTCTAGGTTTGTTTTGTTTTTAAATTTGAGTCCCTAATTACATAGTGTGAAACCAAATTATCCTATACTTCTTTTCGGGCTCGAGTCACAATTCATGATTTCATAAATTCGTAATCAGAATTGTACTGACATAGAATTTAAGGCTTTTGGCATTATCAATGTAGTTTTTCTTTTCTTATCCGGATTAGTTGAAGACCGAGGGAACTTCGTACCCATGAAAAATAGTTCCATGTCAGTACAAGAGACATTAGATAGTAGACATCCTCTTTTTCCAAAAAACTAAAATTTGTTCCATCAAAGATAGGCAATTTCCCATTGCTTCTATGTTCTTCATTGTGCTCAAGAATACTGTGCGCTAGGATGCTAATGAAGAAGCTAGCCTCGATACCAATTTTTAAATACCGAGAGGGGGTGAACCATGGCTCGTTTCAAATTGTTAATTATTTCCGCTAGATTCTTCACAATTAAAGATAGAGAGAGGTATAAATATTATCGAGGATTAATAAGAACTTCAATCCTTTTTCAAATAATTGTAGTAATATATGAGTGAGGGCACCAACCCTTTAATAAAACATGCACCAACCCGGCTTCCAAGTACCAACTTGGAATTTGATGAGGTTCGACCTCCGTACTTCAACCCTATCTTCTCAAGGCACCAACATTGGTGTTAAGAGCCCCTACTCCAAGGGCACCAACTTGCTTCTTCAAGAGACTTGCTAGTTCACAAAATGCTCGTTTCTCTCACTCAATTAGCACCATCTATTCATTGCCACTTCTTCATCAATTCTACACCACACCAAGAATTCAAATAAATTTCCAACATGCCAAGAATTTAGCACTACACCATGCCAAGACTTACCTAATCCACAATACCTTCGTGTTCCACCGAGGCTATAATATCCACTGTTTCGTCCATCAAGTCTATAATAGTCTCGTATCTAAGTGATATACCAAGTCCAACCCACAACTATTTCAAATAGGACCGAGGACTCGTAATTTCAACATAGATTATCGCAACTTCGAGACAGATGCCACTAAAAAAGTGGTCCTAACTACAGAGAAGTTTATTTACCGAAATGAAGATTTTGTAACAATGTGCATGTTGAGCTTCTAACCACCAAAATATCCGAGCCTCCTTTGCATAAAATCAAATATTAAATATAGTTCGAGAATGAATAATTATTGCATAAATAAGGGCCGCCGAGGTATGCACCGATTTTGGACAGTCTAAGACTATTGTGTTTCCAAATATGTTCGAGCCATTCCAAATACCAAATGAATCCAAGTTCGTAGTGTTCTGCAATGGTACCGAGATTTAAATGTGTTTGAAGAGATTTCAAAGCCCAAAATATATTCGTTCTTATTCTCGTTTCTTTAGGTTCACGAGATGTGAATTGCAACCGCTTCCCTTTGGAATCTACAGCCGAGTTGAAAAAATATCAAAATCGCTTTTTCTAACCGCATCTTCATTTTGACTTGCGTTTTTCCTTTTATTTCGATGACCACGCTTTTCAAATCCTGTCGTCGGAATAATGGAAACCAAGTCGTATTTATATAAAGTGTGGTCGCTATATGGTCACCGACTTCAAAAGAGTTAAAGCCAACTTGTATAGTGGATCCATTCAACATAGACCATGAAACATCTAGCATACATTTTTTCATCGATGTATCACTTTGGAAATATTTTATTAAGTAATGTCCCATTATGTGTGGTTTGGGAGCAAGTGTTCATTCCTTTTTCATTTATGATTTTATTATTTCTTTTTTATTATTCATATATATATATATATATATATATATATATATATATATATATATCTAGATTTATAATTTATGAATTTGGTGTATGTTTTTAGAGCTTTTGTTATTTAAGGTTTAGAGTTGTATGTGCTTATGTGTATTGTATGCAATCTCAAAGATTCATGAGGTTTTACTAGGTTAGGGTTAGTCATCATGGAATTGGGGTTTTTCTCAAGGGAGTTATGTTTAGCTTCAAAAGGGTTTGCTTTATACATATGAATTAGTCTAGAGTTCCATGGGCATTAGACTATGCCATCTTGAAACTAAGGTTTTTAGGGAATACATCATCTTCATAGTGTAACTAACATCATGAATCACAGAATATCGATATCTTCAAATATCCCATATTGACATCAATTACAAATCCCTACTTTAACAATTTCGTGTTTCTGAGTGCAAGTTTTACATGTTGAATTGACTCTTTATGGAGAGACTCGGATTGAATACAGCAAGCGTTGGACTTAAGGTAGGAGCATCTCCTCTTACTTAGTTGATTAATAATTTTGAATCATAATGGTCTAGAGAAAATGGCTTGTGTGGTTGTTTGTTTCAGATATCCTTAGGATACTAGGGAGATCATTCGTCATAAGAAGGATTTTATCCACATAACAAAATGGTGACTCCACTAGGGAATCGATGAACTTAGTTTTCTTTTTTAAATTTTAGTTATAATTTTGAATAAATTTTGATTTTGATTGCTAGTTCAAAATTGGGTTGGGCAGATAACTTATCGAATCCTCAAAAGAAATTCGAATTTTCCCGCCTACGCTTTAATTTAAAGTGATATGTAGCAACCTCCAATGTTTAGTTTAGGAAATGTGCTACAGACCCACTTTTCCATTGAAACTGCGGACTTTGTGGAAAATTTTTGAAAAATTAAGCACTCCTTTAGGGAGCCGTATTGGCCGTATTCTTTGCTTCTGCTTTTCCAATTTGTCTTGACTATCAAAGTCTTATGTGTGAATTTGTTTACAATCTCATCTGCCTCTCATGGTTAGTTGGGTGTTTTGGAGTTTATTTTTTGAGAAACTATTAATTTGATTTCCTTGGTCATTACTTCAAGGTTTGTCTCGCCTCTAAAAATTTTGCATCTTTTTTCTTTAATCATGGACCGTGAATATTTTTAAATTGTTAATAAAATTCATCAGTTGAATCTAATGGCAACTGCTAAGAATTTCACTAAATCAAGGAATCCCTCTTAACAAGAATCACAATACTTTTCCTTGCTTTTAAAAATGTTGGTCCTCCTTATATGGCTACATTGTCATTACTCGGATTTACCATAGGTTTACCGATGTGGTTATTTTTTAAACTTCGTTGCCCCCACATACACATATTATTTCATCTCAACCCCGTGACAAGCCATATCAAGAATTTTGAGTTCACTCTATCCCTAAATTACCTTTCATCAACCTCATGTTGACCCTTTACATTGTTTTCTTTTCCTCTAATATTTCTTCCTTTTCTTCTTCTTCGCTTTGCAAAAGCCTCGATGTTAGCAACTGCATGAAGAAGAAGAAGAAAGGGAAGAAGAAGAAGAAGAAAGACAGAAGTCAACCAACCAATAATGGCTATGTTAGTAATGTTGAGTGAAACTCAACATGCATCGTAAACCCAAATTCCTCATAAGCTTTGTAAGGGTGATCACTTTCTTATAAATTGCTCCGGTATCCCTAAGGTCCCCAAGTATGGTATGAAAGATTCCACGTCTAACGTTGATACATCAACCAAAGGATTGTCAAAGTTCTTAAAAGGGTAAAGTTAGCTTGTAGGTTATGTAAAGGCAACATCATCTACATTTTCCCTCATATGATGTAGTTTCAAAACCTGAAAACCTTACTATTCCACAAAGAAACTTCCAACTATTAACATAAAATTTCTCCAACCTACCGTCAACCGACAAAGTGATTGATCTAATTCCAAGTACATTCAATCCCTTTCTTCCATTGAAGAGTGATAATCATATTTCTCAGGTTGGATATCCATTATTTGATCATGGTCGACTTGATTTCACATTTAGTCGATCCCACTCTCCTCTAGGAGTGAAATTCATACCACCAAAGTTCTTCTCGTTACATCAAATTATTTTACGCCGGTGGGCATTAAAACCCGTTTCCGTTTAACCCCCTCCAAGTACCGAGAATTTTCTTCGATTTTGGCGACTTATAGAACCTTGTCTCCTTCTTCCATCCCTTTCCAAATCTGGTTATGAAGGATTCGTAATGTGTGTCGCACAAATATAGTCGAAGGTGCTTCACATTATTTTATCTCAACTTCTGGTAAGCTTTGGGTTCCCCTCAGCTTGTGTCCGTTACGTAACTGCCGCCTTTAATAGAACAACTAGGTGAACCTTAGGGATCCTTCCCACTTTTCCTATTACCTTGGAAGGTAACCATTCGTATTGATCTACAAGAGTTCCGAGGCCTCGATTTCAATTTGTTCTCTAGAAAGACTATGTTCATGCAATGAAAACATGCTATCTATTACCCCCTTTCATGTAATTTCTTTTCCTCATAATGGAAACATTGTGATTGTGACCAAAATTTTTCGTTCATTAGTCTCGATTCGACTCTCCAACAATCTCGCATCCCCCGAATTTTCCTTATATGGAATTGGTATCACTCGCCATAGTCAATTATATGGCAAACTACCCATGTTTTCAATTACCGATGCAAGAAAGCCTCTCATTATTGTCTTAATTATTTTGACTTAGATCCAAAGAATTGACATGGCAAACCCTATGGGGATTATTTTAACATGATGTTATTATCCCTTTCGAGTCCCTTGACATGTGTTCCTTCCAGAGAATTATTATTTATCCGATGAAGACTTTTGAAGCTATGATCGAGGTGTGTCCCTTGACATGTGTTTCTTCCAAATGGAAGCCATGATCAATGTTCCCTAAGGATATTCTTTACTTTGTCAACCTGGCTAAAAAATGGCGCTCTCCCTCGAGGATAGTTATTTTACTCGTGTCCATCTCATTAAAAAATGAAATAGGGTTCCCTTGAGGATAGTTCTTTTACCGTGTCAATCTCATTAAAAAATGAAAATGTGTTCCCTTGAGGATAGTTCTTTTATCACCTTAACCTCATTAAAAAATGAACAGCTCCCAAGGAGGATAGTTCTTTACTATGCTCAACCCTAAGTAAATGAAACAGTCACCATGAGGATAGTTATTTTCTTGTGCCAACCGAAAAATGAAACAGTCACCCCGATTATGGTTCTTTCCCGTTTCAACTTCGTTAAAAATGAATCAAAGTCATGAGGATATTTATTCTGCCAACTCTATTAAAAATGAAACAGTTCTCCGAGCATGCTTTGTTTTCTTTTGCTTCAAGCCTAAAATGAAACCAATTTCCATGAGGATAGTTCTTTTTACCGTGGTCAACCTCGTTAAAAATGAAACAGTCACCTTGAGGATAGTTCCTTTATCGTGTCAAGCTCTCATAAAATGAATCAGGGGATGAGCATAGTTCTTTTCATGTGTCAAGATCATTTAAAATGAAACAACCTCTCCTAGTCAAGTCGAGTCTTTCATCTGATTCATAATGAACCTTCATTCCATACAACTATCTACTTAGTTGAATGAAATGAAGTCGGGGAGGCATGCGCTCTAGTGTTACGCTGGGGGCATTATCAAAGCATTCCTGCTAAATTTTTCCCCTTTTCAAGCTTGTGTAAAAATGAAAATTATCTCAAGCATGATTTTTTCCTTCACTTCAAGCCTTCGTGTAAAAATGAAACATACCTATCCTAAGCATGGTTTTTCCTTTTTGTTTTGCTTTCCGTAAAATGACAAAATAAACTACTCTCAAGAACAATTTTCCTATGTTTCAAAGCTTTTAAAAATGAAAACCACTCTCAAGCATAATTTTTCCCATGTTTCAAGCTTGTATAAAAATGAAACCTATCTCGAGTCCATTTCATTATTATTATTTTCAAGACTCATTAAACTCAAGTGAAATAGAAGCTCATTTCAGTGGCAGAGAGTTGCAGGGATTTTTTCGTGTAGTCCGCTCTCGATATCTTCTTTGATCTTGAGTAGAGAAATCGTTGCTTCTACTGCACCAAGGATGTGAGCTCCTTCCGACCGCGTGCGGGGGGTGACAGTTACCACCTCTTCCTCCTATGCTCTCGAGGAAGGGGGTACGACATAAAGCCGTTGGTTTGAGTTTCCAAAGGGTTTATGATTTATAGTCTAACCTTCAAGTGCTTCGAGATGAATTTGCTATATTTCATTTTATAAAACACATGAAATGCCAACTTCTTCTCGTCTTTTTTCTCGCTAAATTAAATTGAAAGTTAGCCATATGAGTATACTTTATCACTTTTGGGCTCTATAAAATCATTTAAAAAGGAACCCTAGAGTTCTCTTTTAAGCCCTTTTCGTACTTCTAAATATGAAAATATCGCCGAGTACTTGATTATTCGAACTCGTTAAATGAAATGAAATATCCCTTCGCATAAGTTTACCCTTCTGCATCGAAATGGGAATATTTACGAAAAGGTATACGTTGACTAACTTAATACAGAGTTCTCTCCTTACATTATTTTATCCTTTTTTGGGCTTGGGAGACTAAATTACGAAAAGTACACCCACGAAGTTTTCGAATTTTTCTTCCTCCGACTCCCTAAAATCGAAAACACCAAGTTTCACCTATACTTCGACTCGTTAAAAACTTAACAAGAAAGGACTCGTCAATTACAAAACAAGAAACGAACGAATTTCTTTCTCAGGGTTTGATTTACGACACAGTTGACCCATCCGAAGGATGGGTTTATACAACAAGAAAATGTTATCCTCTCATTATTGTCAAAAATAAAGAGGTACTTTAAATGGTGGTAGGGAAAGAGAGAAAATGAATCGAGTTGTCACACTTTGTTCCAAAAAGTATACCACTCTTGAACACGACACCTTTGTCACACTCATAATTGCTGGGGAAAATCCTTTGTCTCGCGCTAATCAAACCACATTGAAAGTCTCTGCCTGCTTCATTAACTTTAGGTCAATCGTAAATTCCAAAAAAATCGTAGTGTCGTTATGTGTTCAAGAGAATAGTTTAAGCAAAACCATTCATTGCAAAAATTTGTCTCCATTTGCATTGACCATCGTTGAGTCACTTTGCAAATATTTTCGAAAATGATCTAATAGTTTTGTGTCGTAGGCTTTCCTTATCAAGGTCACTTTCATTGACGAAAACTCATCATTTAGAAAGTTGATTCAAAATCCTATCGTACCTTGGGATATACATGCTCTAATGGAAGGTTTCTTGCCTTCGATGACAAGTTGCATCATTGCTATCTTCAATCGAATGATTTCGTGAAGTGTCTTTCGACCGCAAATTATTCATTCGTTCTTCGGATTGTACCGTATCTTCGAGAACGATTATCATTATTGGTGTAGTATTTTCCACACTTGTTACCAGCTCACATCATTGACTAGTAATCAAGTGGTTTCTACCATGTTCGACTTCGACACAATCAATCGCATGGATAGAATCATACCGCGAGAAGCAAATCAAGACCTCGGATCTAGTTTCTACCATCCAGCCGAGAGTGTGAGTTTTATTATTCATGATATAGTAGAATATTTATGACATATGGATGTGTCCATGCCGTGTCTACTATTGATGTAATTTAAAATTGTTTATGTATCAAAAGATGTGTTAGTTTTGATCTGAAAAATATGTATTCCTACCTCGCAGATGATATACATATGTTTGCATTAATGTTTTTAAGGTGTTTTGACAGTATGTCCGCAACCTAACTTTGGAATGAGGAAGTTCTTCACTCTTTCAAAAGTACTTCGACTTTGTGCTTTAGGGGAAACGGTTATACTAAAATTTGTCACCATGACATTTATCTATCTATATGGGTTCATTATTACCTATATTATGCTCCCTTAGAGGCACAAACCATAAATTTCTTAAAACCAAGTTCCCGGAATTGGGAGAAAAGCCTAATAAAACCCACAATCCTAAATCTCGCACTTTTCCTAGTTCTTACCTATAGATCGTGGTTTCTGCTCTATAGCCTATGACACATCCCACACGTTCTATCATTAAAACCCACGTATCCCCCGTAAAAGGAAAAATAAAAGAAAAAGTAAGTTCTAGAATCCCCATCTAGTCAAATATTCTCCCCGTTGGAGGCTTCTAGAAGCGTAATCCGATCGAATTATCCTTCATTCATGAGCTCTATCCCTTCACTCACAAAAGAGAGTTTATCCCTTGCCTTATAAGCTCAAATCCTTCACAGAGAGTGAATCCATCCCCTTCTTCATGGAACCGAAACTACCTCCATTTCCTTATAGATTGAGCTCATGTTTTAGTCTCATGGGTAGATCGTAGAATCCTTAACATATAGAAATATAGGCCTGAAGAAATTATACTTACACTGCATCATTGGTATGAGAACGATCACATACTCATATCCATGGTTTTATGCTAGTTTAGAGAGGAGAAGGCTTGTCAAACCGATGGAAAATGATTGTTCAGACCCCGGTAAGAACGGTATGACATCAAGGCAACAAGGTTGTAAGGTTACTTCTTATCATACAAGTTAATACAAATGGATTCTAAATAAGTTGTTCATGTATCTATTTGTGTAATTTAATTTCTCGGATTCTCGATCAATCGAGATAGTTTAATGTTTCCTAATTATTGTATCTTTCGTGTGATTTCTAATCCTTTTTTCTTTGTCTTTAAGTGCAAAATATATGTTATAATGACCCTTGGAGAACCGGGATTGAAGATTACAACAAGCATTGGATTTAAGGTAGAGAATCTCCTCTTACTTGAATATTATACTCTTAATCATAATGGTCTAGAGAAAATGGTTTGGTATTGCTTGTTTGTTTCTTAGATATCCTCGTGATACTAGAGAGGTCGCTCTTGTATGCAAGAAGGATTTTATCCACATAACACCTAGATTCATACACAATGTGTCGCTTCCAAAAAATATGGTTGTACTAATAATGGTACGTTGGAAAACTTAAAGAGGAGAAACATCAAAAAGGGACCTCATTCGTGAAGGGATTGAAGTTTTAGAGGAGGCGACACTACTATCTCACGGCAAAGATCTCATATTTGGTGAAGCCACCGACTCGTTGTAGGCATGCGGGTGTGTTGTTCTTGGTAGGCCAGCCGCTTTCACCACTTCTAATAAAATGAAGTTAATTTTGGTTCTCGCCGTCGACAATGAATTGTGATGGGTAACCTTCACCCACATCTATGAGTGAAGAGATGCTCCCCTCACTTCGATCTTCAGTTCTTCCTTTGGTTTTGTGGTGGTGGCTACCATCGAACTGGGTTTGGCGTCAATGACCTTCTTACCCTTTTCTACCTTTTGTTGGGATCCAAATTAGAATCCATAGCATGCATCTAGTTTTCAAGTCTTCCGTGCCTCAACCACAAGAGCTATTTTTCACGACATTAATTCGTGTTGCTGGTGAGTGGAATTTTTAGAAACTCACACCACTTTGTCCCTTCGCTCTCGTCACCCTCTTTTGTAATACAGCCTTCGAGGAGTTGCCTTTGGGGTCCCGTTTAGGATTTATCCTTTCACTTTTGGTTCGTAGATCCAAAGTCTCGTTTTATATTTAAATTTTTTCGTATCTTGGCATCATATCGTTATGATGGCACCAACAGAGGAGATGTCGAAGGAACTCATTTCTCCCCGAATGTATTCGTGCAAAAACCTGTAGTACTTAAGCACCGTTGTTTCTCTTGAATTTAATACTCATAACTGTACGTAGGCTATGGAACAGATTCATTAGCCTGCCATGCAATATCTTCGATCCCTTTGTTTCCACAACACAGTCCATTGCATGTACTTGTCCTCACAGCTTCTAATGAGTATTATTGTTCCTTGATGGAATACTTCTAATGAATTCCAAGTAGGTTCGACTAAAATAGTGAGGGTTCTCTCTCACCCCCTTGCTCACGTAGGCTTCCGTACCGCCCGACATGAGGGGGATTGAGGAGGCAAACAGATTTTTCCCTATTGGAAAAATCATGAACCTAAAAATATCCGGTAACATATTTAACCATCTATCTACAACATCTACATCTATCTTTCCTAAATACGGAATGTCAAAGTTGACTTGTACCTTGAAGGAAGTGGTACCTCCAAGAGTGACCGATGGGTGAAGATGCACGTTTGTGGGCATTAGCCAAAGGATATCGCGCAAATTTGTACATAATCGCATTCTTCGCTTACCCAAGGATTCTTCGAGAAATATTTGAAAAGAATCTCCTACTCCCTCTTCTTTCTTTTTTTTTTCACCATGGGAGGTTGTTGGGGTTTCGCAAGGTTGGTCTGCAGTTCAAACAAATTGTTTGAGGTTGCAATTCCAACTTTTCAATCACTCTAATGCCACCGATCCCAACTTAAATAGGAATGTAACATAATACAAATATAAGCATAAATACATATGCAACGGAAATAATACCTATTTCATTAACATCAAAGAAATTAAATATGCTTACAAATTTAATGGAAATAAACTAGCGTAAGTAATGATAGCTATATTCTCAGAACATATGTGAAAGCTAAATGCCTCTAAAATTTGTTACAATGGAGGCTCAAAAGCCCATTTATTATTGAGAAAAATGGAAAACCATAAAAATCCAAAAAACTAACCATACTGAGATGAATCAATCATGGGCCTCCTAAAAATAAATGTACATCAACTTCCCGGGTTGTAAATTTACATATGATATCCGTTTGGATGTGCACAATACCTTGTTATAAATATATATCCGAGGACTACATATTTCTAATACAAACATTAATCAAAGTTATGTGTTTCCCAAATTTCCAAAGAAAACGTTGTTTAGGGCTTCAAAACGGCTTTCGAAAGTTGAGGACCCAAAAAAATGCCAAAAATAGTAAATTGTGCTACAATTAAGGAAACTGAAAAGCTGAAAGAAACAATGGTGAGGGTCCAAGTGGAATAGGTGTGTGGCCACCAATATCCACCTGGATCATCAAGGCAGATCTTAGGATCATGAAGCTCTGGATGGAATTCCCGTGCAATATGATGAGTCTTATGTGTCATATCATCAGAGCTAAAAAGTGTATATTGTCATTGAGGGGGGGTCACTGCCATCTAGAAGATACACATTATTCACGTAATACTGCCCCATAATATCATTGTGATCATGGTGGTGATCCTTATTGTAGTACTCCACCTCCTTAGGATGGCCATGCATGAGATACAAATTATTCACCCAAGCGTACTACCCCATTGAATGATGATCAGGTTCATGGGCATCCTTCTGGTAGTACTCAACCACCTCCTCCTCTTTCAACTCATGATCACCCACTGCCTCATGTTTATTTTTAGAGAGAACACCAACCACCTCTTCCTACACCTCACGGCTTGACTCCTGATTAGTTAGTTGACCGTCCATCGTCTTCTACCACAAACTACACTACCACTACTATCGTTGTATCAGATAGTTTATAACCATTATTTGACTTCATATATATATATATATATATATATATATATATATAGTGCCTTTTTTCTATTCATGTTGATGTGCTTAATTTATATGTTGGTGTTGATGTGTATATTTTTAGGTCATGTTAGATATGTTCATTTAATGTGCTTGCAGATAGATGTCTATGTCATAACAATTATTTGACAATATGAGATGTATATTCAAGTATTTGTGTGGTTACGATGTTAGATAATGCTTTTGTTTTTTATATGTGATCACGATAATGATGTCATGTTAGATTATTAGAGTCGTGTGCTAGCTAATGATGTATATTCATGCTAGAGGTGTATATTATTAGATGATGCTAGAAAATTTGAATGTGTATTTTGTATGAATTTTATGTTTGTTAAATTATTATCATCATAACATTTATTTTTATGAAATTATATTTATTATAGATTTTATTTTTGTGAAACTATATCAAAATTATATATATATAATTACATGAAAAACAACTTACTTTAAATAAAAAATTGCAAAGATATTTTTATAAATTACAAAATTTAACATAAATTAATATTATAAACTTTCCCTTCTAAACTTTTTTTTCCAATATTTCATTTACAAATAAAAATTAAATGTAGATCTTTGAATATAACACAAACGGAAATTTATTTATAAATTCATAAAAAGTATTACATAAATATTAGAAAGGTGAGAACCATTATAAAATATTAATTAAAAATTAAAAATATGATCTATTTAAAAATATAAAAAAGTGTTAGAGTTTTCTCAGATAAATTATAGATAATTTTAAAGATGAGTAATAACTTTGGAATATATAAAAAATGATATATTTTTTTTAAATATTGAAATTGAATTTAAAAAAAATATAATTATTTTAACATTCAAATCTTTATTATCAAATAATAATATTTCACTTAACAAGATTTGTCAATCCCATATTATATAGTACAACTATCCAACCTTAAAGTAAGAGGAATTTACTGAAGCTTATTATTAGAAGATTAGCATAAGAAAATCTTAAAACATTAAATTCCATCAGGTAGAAATATAAAAAATTTGAGGACCATTATTTATCTATTAAATTCATAACCTTTTCACTTTAGTGGTCAAGTAGGTTTTCCCTAAACTATGGAGTTAAAGACTTATGGTTATGGTTGTGAAAATTGATAATAAAAATAAACCTTCACATTATTAGACGTTACAAACAACTCTCTATTAGCCAAGATATACGGAGTTATCTTAGAAATGAAGAACCATTTGGCATATAATTTTAGAAATCACAAAAAATGGTCAAAGTTTTGTTAATCCTTGAATCTATCATTCAAATAAAGTTTACATAGTTGCACTTAATATTACCATAGAGTACTATTGTACAAACAAATCTTTTGTGTTTTTCTGTTGTCCTTAGCATAGATCTTGAAATGATGCCTAGAAATAGAAATAACCCTTAGAGCATATAAAGTGAGCTAAAAATTCCTTTTGATTTGAGTTTTGATGTGATATTGTTGTATAATAATGTTGTTTCTAAGTTTGAGAATACTAAGAAAGAAACTATTATAATATAAATGTTAAGAAAATTTATCATAAAAATATTATTAATAAATTATAGAAGGCTTATTTCGATCTTAAAAAAATTGTATATGAGTGGATTTCTAGTTTTGGTAAGCATGAAATTTTCACTTTGGATCTCTTCTGACTCATGTTATCTTATATGGATTTGAGACTTTATATTTTAACATTTCTAGAGAATCATGGAGAAAGATTGAACATATCCAAAAGTTTTTTATACTTTCTAACCTTAAAATTATAAATAGTACACTCTATCATATCCCCATTATAAAAGCCAATCTTTCATCCATTAAGGATATAACTATGAATAGATACCTAATGTACAAGCACAAAGCAACTATCATGAAACATAAGAGACTTCCAAAGATTACTTCAAAAAATCCTATTATATTTAGATATAGCTTAATAAGGGATGGAATAAAGACATTATGTCTTGGTTAAATGGTGGAGAATAAATGGAAAATTGAAGAGAATGTCACTTTAAATAATGTTCATAACAAAAAAAATGGTATTACATCTAAATTTAAGGAAAAGGTTTGGTGCAATAAAGAAATATAGAAAAGAGAAAATTAAGATATTATAAATAGGTGAGTAATACTAATCTACAAGATCAAAATTATGAAATTGTGGTTCCCTAAAAATATTGAAAAAAAAGAAGAGAAAATTAGCAGAGTATAAAGAGATCAATAATACAAATCTACACATCAAAAGTATATTTATTTTATAGTTAGCTTGAAGAAGAGAATTAATATTGTTAAAATAAGAATAAACTCTCATGAGATTTTTAGTAAAATAGGTCATTCTAGAATTCCTAAAACTCTATAATATGGAAAACATTTCCCAATTATAATAATAAGAAAATAAAGAAAAAAAATATTTTCTCTTAAAATGTTTCAATTTAAAAATAATTTTAATAATACCAAACTTTATAACTTGTTAACTCATCAAAATAAATATTGATATTTTTATGTGTATATTTTTAGGTGAATTAAACTATTTGAACACATAATCTACATTGGGTTTCCATTGTGGAGGTTGTATCCCTAGAGTAAGGATTGTGGAGGCTTAAAGGGTACCTAGAGAATCCATTGGTGCAAATGAGGCTCACATATTCCCAAGGCTCAAGTACTTCATATATTACCTATGTCGGAGGCTTAGAAGTGAAGTGGGACAACTTGAGTGACTATGAGGTAGAGATGGGGGTTCACTTCCTTGGGTTGTGTAGGCTAATGGAGAACAAGATCTAGTTGGTTGGAATTGCTTTGTAGTTGGGTACCTTGGCCTAATTTTCTTGTAGTCATGTGGGCATCAAACAAAAGTTGGATTTAAGTAAACATTTTCTTTAGTGGAGCCATAGCTCTGTTAGAATAAATACTACTTGTGAATCATAACTAATGTTTATGTGCAAATGTTATATGAAGCTAATGACAAATTGTTATGTATTCTGTCTGAGAAAAATATCTAAATAATTCATTATGTTCACCTATAGATACATACAAGACCATTTGTATTGTATTTGTAACATACATGATAGGTTTAATATAATATATTTCTCCTTTAAGTTTTTCTTGTTCCATGTGACCTCACTTTATATTTCTTTATATATAATTTGCATGCATTTATGACATACTATTAAATTCAACAATCCGTAGTTTAGAGGTGACTTGATGGTAAGAGAGTTGGATCAATAGAGTTTATTGCTAGGGGGGACATTTATGATCTATATCTAGTTAGTGATTATTTAAAATATATGTATTGTGTTCTTAATTCTTATGATTTTGTTTTAATACCAGGCGGGTTTTTAATTAGGTTGTTGTGTTTAATTATGTTAATTTTAGTGCTACTTTATCATGCATTTAATAATGATGTACAATTAATATGTAGTAGAAATTATGCATGAATATTAATGTAATGATGCATACATGGTTTATTTCATGTAAAACATAGCATGTGTAGTATTAGAAATTATGAATGCATATGTAACACGCCATCTCACATTTCCCTTATTTAACAAGATCTCTAGGGTAAACATGAGATGAGAGTTACTATTACATGACCCAACATCCAGGTTCTAGTTATGGAAGTGGGGTCTATTAACTGGAAATATAATGACACCTCCCAAGAGCATCACATCACCGAAATACCAGACAACATCTGTTGATGAGCATGCCTGGGGCTGGCAATTTCCTTTTCCCAAATCTCATAGCCAAGTTGTGTACATGCCAAGCTATGCATAGGGTTGGAAGGCTCTTGCCAAAAACACATGCCATATTCCATGTGGTTGTAGCTAGAATCTATCAGTTTAGAGGGTGCAAATAACAAATAAAATTCAAATTTTAAGGGCTAGTGAGAGACCAACTACCTAGAACAACCCAAAATTCTCTAGAGCATAGTCTAAGATGATAATAAGTCTGAATGATAAGTACCAAGGCTAGATATTGCTCAAAAATTTCCAAACACATGAGAAAAAATTCGTTAAACACATGGTAAACATAGTAACTATAGGTCATGAATGAATATTTGTTTAATGCCTTCTTATCTTCAACAAGGAATCATCAAGAAGGCTCAATTCCCTCTCAATTTAGCTGCAACAACACTTGTTCTCCCTTGCATTAATAAAACCATTTAATAGCTTATCAAGTTATGAAAAAGATCCATAACAAGAGCATATAATTTAACCATGCCTATAACCAGCATCTAACATTAAAAAATCCATGATAAACTAGTCATAAAATCACCATAATAATCAACATATGTGCTCATTGAACACAATAAGAAAATAACTCTAACATATGCAAACTCCAACTAAGTGAGGACTTCCACTTACCACCCGACCATCAATTGGGCTAAACCAAATCTCTCTTTCATCCAGTCACCCCCATTCCATATTCCAAGAATGAATGTGGGATCTAATGGGATAAATCAAAACAGAACCAACTCATGCTTCCAAAGGCCAAACCACCTCCACCCTCAACTACAGTGATTTCACCTAACCCAATCCAGAAATGAGTAACACCAAACAAGCTTAGATGCCTTCAGCTTTCTTCACCATACCGAGAGGAATTTTCTTATATCCACCCACCCGTCAAGAGTTCCAGGAGAAATTCCATCTCCACCCTTGACCATTGGGATTTTACTGAGACCATCTCACTAGGATTTAAAGTCTACTCGTCATCCAAAGCTTAAGCAAAAGAAGAAACTCACAACACCATGACTATATAGGAAATGGAAAGGCAAGGCTAAAAACCATTGTCAATCCAGGAAAATCCCATGCCAATGACAACAAAGAAACCAAATAACCAATTGCATGTACCATGCATCCAAATCTCAACAATGAAATCACACATGCAACCTGTTACCTTGAATGTCCTCCTGTTGTAGCTTCTTTTCCAATACTTTTCGTGTGCTCCTTTACTTTCCTTTGTGTGCTAGCTTGTATGTCCAAGTGTTTCCTCTCTTTTCTCTTAGAGATTTATTCATGAAAGTGACGAAAAGCTAGAACTGACAAAAACTGTCAACTATTTCTCTGATGCCTTTTTATTATTGATGTCTAGTTTCTTCCCTTCTTTTTTCCTTTTTTCTTTATTTTCCCTCATTTTCTCTCTAATTTCCCTTGCATGCATATTTGTGTCTCTTCATTTCTTTTTCTCCTATTTTCCTTTATTTCTCATATTAAATTGTGATTTATTGTCTCTTTTCCTTTGTCAATTCCCATAGTCGTTAATTTACTACAAATGATGCCCACTATAGTGTTTCTCCCTCCATTCAACTTGGAATATGTGTCTCATTACATCACAGCAATGTAATGATGCATTCATGATGTATTTCATCTAAAACATAGTATATTTAGTATTATTGCATAAGTTTATGGGGAATTATATAATTACTTCATTATAATCATATGATATTGTATATTGGGCATGTCAAATTTTGAACTTAGAGCTTCAATTTTTTTTCCATGTCTTGTATGAGGACAATCTAAGTGGCATATTCAAAAAAAGTTGAATAGTCTTAAATAATAAATTTAGCAACTATTATATGACATTATAATATTTTTCAAAAGTTATACTTAGTTTTGATATTCATTTATAGTTGTGTCACATTACAACATTTATCTTTATTAATTTTATCTCAAATAATCTTTGAATAATTATATTACATTATAAAATTCATACAATATCAAATTGACTTTGATTAATTCTAATAAAATATAATTAAATAGGTTTTATGATGATTAATAATAATTATAATATAGATTTAATAGTAAAAAAAAAATTCAATATGATATCACTCTGATATCTATTGAGTGAAATATTACATAACATTAATTACGTAATTAAAATATTTATTTTATTATATTTATAAGCATCCTATTTTGTTTTGATTCTTCATTCTACACAGAGATATTTATCATCTTAACATATGGTTTGCATACATTTCTCTTCAATTAATCACTTTAAAAAGCTTTCATTGGAAAGCATCATAACATGCCGTGATAAATTTCTGTTATAATTTTTATTTTAATATGGACGAATGTCAGGAGGCATACCAGATACTTTGAATACAAATTTTATTTTGATGCAAACATCATAATTTTGAATTTTCATTGAACAGATAATGAACGTCTTTATCTGTATTTCTATGGGAAGTACACGTCATGTTTCTATTTTCCAAAGCGATAAACATGATAATATATATCTTCGATTTGTTAAAACTTCCATAACACTTCCATTTGTTTTGGAGTTTCTTTGAAAATGGGAAGTAAGCATACCGGGAAACTGGTACGAAAGTTTTGGTCACACTAATTTTAAACATCTCGTTTGTAATTGGTACGAAAGTTCTAATTCTACGTTTGATTTAAATCTGCAATACATGCACTTAATCATTAAAAATATTCCAAGAACATTCAAGTTATTTCTCTCAGCTAGGTTGAATATACGGATTAAATTTAAAAATAGTCGTTGATTTATGGGATAGTTAAAATTAGTATAGCCATTAATAACATTTTAACATTGATTTTAAGTTTTCCAGTGAAGTGAAGAAAATTATTTATCCAGAGTTGTTTACTTTTTGTTGGGGAAGCTGGCTGAAAGTGTGTTGAAAATAGGCGTGGACGTTGGATTTATCAAATGCCTCCGGTAGACTTGTTTTTGGGTTTTTTAAGTTGTTTTTAGTTATTACACAATACTATTGAAAAAAATAGATTTTAAGGATTAGAAAAAATAGTATTAAAATATTAAAGGTAAAATGAGAAAAAAAACAAAAACAGAGAGTTATCATTATGGTATAGTGTAATGGAGATGAAACGTCATAATTTTTATTTTATTTTTATTTTTTCATAAGAAAAAGGATTATAGGCATAGATTTAATTTTTATTTTCTAATTTTTTCTACATTATTTTGTAAAAAATTATGATTTGGGAGTATTAAAATGAGAGTCTGAGTATGTCTAACTGTTTCTGGGATATTATGCAAGAAGTTATGATTTTGAGAATATTAAAATGAGAATGTGAGTTTGCCTAATTGTTTATGGGGTATTATGTAAAAAGTTTATCGAATATTATGTTGTATATGTTTGAATTTTTTTGTAAATTAACAATTTATAAAATTATGAATGCAATGAAAAGGATGAGCATTAATCAAATAAAAAAAATGCTCTAGGTACATTGTCTCACATTAAATAGGGTTTGAGAGTAATAACATAGAGTAAAAACCCCGGAATACTCATCCACATCAACTTGAGTCACATAAAATTTTAGTGGTTGATAAAGTGACTACAATAACTTATATATATATATATATATATATATATATATATATATATATATATATATATTATGGATGTTATAATTGTCTTAAACAATGAAGTTGAAAAAATTGCAGAAAAAAATAAGTGATTTTGTACTGTTGGAATTTCTGAACAACTCTTAACATAGAGATGAAAATAAAAATTTTCTTCTACAACACAGAGAGAGATAAAATATAATTTATATTTCATAAAACTGCTAAATTGTTACAAAATCGGATTCTTCAGAACTCTACTGTGTTCTGGATTCACAAAAATAACTTTTGCTGGTTGCTATGCTCATTCTTTCACTGTTTCACTCACATTAAAAAAAAATTGCTCTCTCTGTCTCTGTGTTTGTTTTTTTGCCATCTGGCTAGAAATTACAATACACAGCAACTCACAATACTCTCAAGGCATTACAATATTATATATATTATATATATTTCATATTTATAATATATATAATCAAAGTTAAAAATCTAAATGTACCGTGGTAACTAAAATTAAAACATTATGCGACAAATAGAAATTAAATAAAAAACTTTATGCTAAGGTTAAAAACTTTATTCCATTTATGCTTTCCCAAGTTGCTTGGAGATCATTCACGTCAGTTCTCTTTACCTCCCCGAATTACTGTGGTTGGTAAAGAGGTGGGTCCATCATTTACGTGAGTTCTCTTTACCTCTTGGAATTACTGTGGTTGGTAAAGAGGTGGGTCCAGAGATGAGTGATGTCGATGCTTCTACTGCTCTGCAATGAATATGGTTGGTGGAGAATTTAAGATGGTGGGTGTTGTTGATAAGTTTGCAGTTGCGTGAGATTTCCACAACCATTGTTGTCATTTCCCAAATTCACATCAGACTTAAATTTGTTGTTGTTTGTTGTCTTTGGATTCCATCTCCATTTACTTCACCATAGTAGTGTTCTATGTGGGCAGTTGGAATTAAATTCCAACACGTACATGATGTAGAGTATGAACATGGTGATAATAGTGTAGCCCACCATGGAGAAATGATGAAATTGAAGTTAAGGAATACATTGGCACTGTTTTTGCATTGGTAGCAAAATATGAAGAGAATTAGTATTGGAAGTTGTTGAAAGCATTATAGTGAATGTTAAATTTGCTCATGAAGGTGAATTATTATTTTTTAAGAGGTGGTTTGCAATGTCTAAATATGATAAAGTGAATATGGAAAAATTATAAGAAAAAATGTAAAAAATGTTGTTTTTGCATTGGTAACAAAATACGAGGAGAATTAGCATTGGAAATTGTTGAAAGAATTATAATGAATGTTGAATTTGATTATGAAAGTGAATTAGTATTTTTTAAGAAATGGCTTGCAATGCTTAAATATGATAAAGTGAATACTAAAAATTTATAAGAAAAAATTAGAAACAATGAAAACAATAATGAGAGTCTGTTGTTTAAGCCATCTTTTTTTGATCTCATGAAAATGGTCAAAAATATTAATTAAAATACAAATAGATGGAGAAAAAAAATTAGATAAAAATGAGGAAATATTGTGGAAAAAAAGAAAGAAAGATTAATGGATTAAAGATGAAGAGTAGGAAAAAAAGAATTGCAAAATATATAACTTGAAATAAAAAATTTGTAATTAACAATGGTAAAATTAAAATAAGTGCTTAAATGATTCGAAAATTTGTAACCCCGGGTAAGATTTAAAACAGAGAACGATAATGGTTGCATAAAGTACTAGGGTTTGCCACAAGGGTTTTCACAAAACTTCATAAAAACAATTCGCTTAACGAAAGTACACAAAGCTCATAGTCTCTGTGACGAAATTTGCTTCTGCGATCTGGAAATAACTCGCAAATCACGATTCTATGGTGTTCTTTACTTCGTTTCACATCAACGTTCTCGATTGTGACATGCCAAAAAAAAACTAGTATAATTGAAATTGTTTTCCTTGAAATGAATTTTTGAAAGCTATGGCGACAGCGATCGGAAGAGAGAGATTGGATATCAATTATAAATGAAAAAATAAAGGGCAAAAATGCAGGAATCCACTCAACAAAAATCGAGAAACGAAATAATTAAAACAAGATAATTAGAAATATGATTATATGTTGATAGAAAGGTTAGGTCATAACAATGTTCATGAAATCATTTTACCTATATTAAAACAAGATAAACAGAACCATGATTGTTTTTTGACATCAAGGGTAAGTTGTAACGATCGTTCATGGCAACTCACAATAAATAAGTAAAAGTGGAATTCATTTTTGACCTCAGTCTATGAGTTCGATTTCCAAAATGGACAATCTAGATAAGTTCGACCGGATGAGTAACTTGACCCTGAAATGTAATTATAATTTTTTATAATTATTCATATTTAATAAAAAATTAAAAAAATTAAAAAAAATATTTTATTAAATCATTATACTGCATTGCAAGTAAAAATGTAATACTATGGACATATATATAAAAACTAATATTGTTATGTAAGTTAAATGGTTTATGTAAATTAAATGGTTAATAATATAAGGAAAAAAATAAAAACTCATTGTTACAATTTCAAGATTTTGATTACTAAAATAATTAAAAAATATATTTATAAAATGTTATTAACTTAATAAACTAAATCATAATCATTTATTATTCATTAAACTATAATTAAAAAATATATATATTTTTTTAAACCTTAAACATCACCTAATATATATTAAAAAAAACTTTAAAATCTAACTTTTCTTTTTAATATAAACTCATTTATCAACCTAGTAATTTAACTTCATCTTTGTTTCCTTTTCTCATTTAAAATCATTTCAATAAACTCATTTATCAACCTAGTAATTTAACTTCATCTCTGCTTCCCTTTCTCATTTAAAATCATTTCAATATAAATAAAGTCTTTAACTTCATCTATATTTTGTTTTAACATTTACCACCCATCTATACTTTGTTTAGGCATTTACCACCCATTTTATAAAATTTATGAAATGTATGAATCGTTAAAAAATTAGATTATCCAATCACCCAATACCCATTTTTACAAAAAGGGAAGATGCATTTAAAGTTTAGCATTTACCATCCATCTCTACTTTGTTTTGAATGGTTAAAAAATTACATTATTAAATCACTCAATAACCATCCTTACAAAAGGTGAAGATGCATTTAAAGGAACAGTGTAGTGCAGCAAAGTGATCTTCATTTGGACCCACATTGCATATGCTATGCATAGGAGCACCTTCACCTTTAATCCAATCCCTCAAAACCGGTGGGAGTTAAAGGTGGAACTTGATATTCACACCCCATCCAACCACCATTAAACCGCCATTAAAAGTGAAGTGTACATTTATAAAATGAATGACAGCCCCAAATTAATTCCATTTATGCAGCCCAACAGCCCTGGGCCATTTTCTAAATGAATGGCATTTTAATACATTTACACTTCACAGTTTTTACCCACCACTTACCTTCATCCACTATTATAAAATGTGTCTTGCCATCATCCGGACTCAATGTCATTTTGAATAATATTTACACGTTTCCTTCATCGTTGGCAATGAAAAGAAGCCTTAAACAGTATAACTGAAATGTTTCATTAATAGCAATGAAACGCAGCCTCTAATAGTGACTAATGAAGGTCTAAACAACATAAAATTGAAGATAAAGGTATTACCTGTTTCCAAGAATTGCATGAAGGTGAATTATAGCGAGATCCTCATGAATGGAGAAGGTTCCACGCTTGATGTCAGGTCGCAGGTAGTTGTTCCATCTCAGCCTACAACTTTTTCCACATCTCGATAAACCTGCAGTACTCACAACGCACAGAAAAATCTCCCGTGAGTTCGTCTGTACCACCTACAAAACTCCACAATCCCAAGTATTCAGAAAATTCGAAGAGAAATGATAATGAATTACAATACAAGAGATCAATACCTGCAAGCTTTGGAAGGGTGCGCCACTTGGTGCAGCCATGGTGTTGAAGATAATTGATGAGCTTCTGGTCCTCTTCGGCCGTCCAGGGACCTCTTTTCTGTGCACTGTGACCAACACAGCAAGGCGTGCGTCCCATTATCACTTTCCGTTCTACCTTTCGCTGTAACGTTTGTCTCCTTTTTTTTGTACACCCTGCCTGCTTTGTTACATGTATGTATACATATCTGTATATATACATTTGCTATGGCAGCGTTGGATTCATATGTTGCGTACAAGGGTTTCAAAAATTTGGATTTGTTGAAGTCTATCTTTAGGGTTTCAAAATTTGGGGTTGTTGAAGGCAATCTTTAGAGTTCAGTCATTATTCAACATAATCCTTACGATTCTAAAGACGTAACCGAGAACAATTCTTATTCAACAACAATCATTTCGATCAAGCTTAGGACCACGTCCCTTGAATATTTTTTTTAATAAACACACAACCGATAGCGATTTTCGTTCAGCCGGCCATCATTTCAAACAAAATTAGGATTACGTTATCCGTTCTCTCCAGTCCATCAAGGGGTCATCGTTGATAAAATTCCCATTTCCATATCCTACGAACTGCCCTGCATGTATGGCGTACTGCATCTTCTCTTCTACTGGAAGCGAAAAGAAGCCCTCGGCACAATGCTTATTGCATGAGCATTGCGCTCCGACTCGCCCACTACCATACCATGGCGGATCGCCTCCAAGCGGCAAAACTGCTACAATAGAACGACAATGCATGAGCATTGTGCTTCTCCTCCCACTCCCCACTTCATGCGACTGTTAAATTCCCTTCAATCGCCACATGTCTACGAAGAGACAAGCAGTCTTGTAATGAGCAACGTGCCCATCAACATGGTTGGGAGATCCCCACACGTCGGAGACAAGCACAACTTGTAATCAGCAACGTGCCCATCAACGTGGTGGTTATGGGATGGGAGGATTTCTTAATTTGATAGGTGGCGGTCAGCAAATGGCACAGTAAATTTTTAATCCAGATTTGTAAAAAATTAATTTAAGTACGGTTTAAACACGTGATTTAGATATGCAAGGAAGTTAGTGGGGTAGATTTCATCCATCGATTTAGTGGCGACGACCAGAATATACTGGCATCTTCCAATCCTGACCATCAGATCAAAAAAATTAATTAGCCTAATCACAAAAACATGCTCCTTCTGATAGGGGGTTACGCCTATCGGCGTAACAATGCATGAGAACCATGATTGTTTGTTGACATCAAGGTTAAGTTGTAACCATCGTTCATGGCAACTCACAATAAATAAGTAAAAGTGGAATTCGAGTTCCAAATTGGACAATCTAGATAAGTTCGACGGATGAGAAACTTAACCACGAATTATGATCAACTTTTGGTCGATAATAAATTGAAGTCTCCTTTCTAGCAATAAGGTATTGTAGATATTTTAGAGTGAGTGGCACATTTTTTCCCCCCAAAAAACAAGGAGATGCATCGCCTTTGCGTAGTCGTTGAACGCCCTTGTTATAAAGAAACAAGCTCAACACAATCGAAATGGTCAACAATTATCCTCAATCGCATTCAAGTAAAAGTACAAATAGAATATCAACCCAGCGACGACAATCAACACGTTCGCTTCAGAGATCTCTTTGACCAATCGCAAGTGTCCATTGCGGCCTTGTTCATCACCTTGAGGACTGCCTTTTTCATCACGTCAAACCTAAACAACATGGAAATTTCCTGCACATTAAGAGATAATATCAAATATGTCAGTCCCCCTAAGAGATGAAATCAACCCGCTAATTCAACTTAGCGCATCCCAAGACAGATGTGAAGCGAAAGAGTCGGGATGACGACCATTCTTGAAAACTTAATTCAACCGCGTGTGTATATATATTCAACTACAAAAACCATAGGCCATATATATATATGTATGCTTATTCATCCAGGGTGAACCTATATTAATAATAACTGTTAAGACACCTTTAAACCCCTACTTATGGAATATCTATCCTCTAGCACTCATATGTTGACAGGGAAACCTTGTGGAAAGGCCTGACCCGTCACCCACCCCAGCGGAAGTGTTCACCCGCCCCTACCTTCATTCTCTAATCTAGTTATACTCTATATAAGCCCTGCAAATGCAAGTGTATCGTACATGCGTTAATCTTTCTCTTCCCTTTTCTCGTATATTTTCCAGCATTTCTCAAAAAAATTTACGAGCGTCGTTGTCTCTGACCCTGAAAATGGAATCCAACACGAACATTGTTCAACCAAAAATCGATGAGAATATTTGGGTTATTCAAATTAAGGAAGGCTTGGATATACTCCAACAAGAAGAGGAGGAGGATTTATGTGCGTCTGTGTTTAAAGTGCCCAAAGAGTTATTCGCACTGAAGCCCGAAGCGTACATTCCTCAAACCGTTTCCATCAGTCCTTATCACCACTGGAGATCTGAGCTCTATGAGATGGAGCGCTACAAACTTGCAGCTGTTCACAGATTTGAGAAAAGAATCAAAAAACGAGGCAAGTTTCAGTCCGTCATCGTCGAGGATTTTAAGGAGCACGACTGGCAAATCCGGAGCTGTTATGACAAGTTCATCGACTACAAGGAAGAAACCTTGGCATGCGTTATGTCACTAGACGCCGCTTTCCTTCTTGAATGTTTGCAGTTTTATATCAGACACGCCAGCAACACTCCGGGCGCGGACATTAAGCAACTGGGACGAGTCTTAGATCTGAGTGGCAACAGCACTACTCACAACTCTGTTGTTAGAGATGTGATGATGTTGGAAAATCAACTGCCACTCTTTCTATTGCAAAAGCTTTTGGAATTACAGATGGGTTCTAAAGACCAGGCAAAGGAGAGTCTCTCAAGGCTGCTAAGGCTTGTTTGTCAGGAATTATCTCCTTTCACCTTCGAGCCTCCCGGAAATTCAAATCTCCATATAAATGGGAGAGGGCACGTCCTAGAGATGCTATACTACGCAATCGTCCCTAAGGTTTCCAACAATCAGAATCCAGATCCAAGTGATGAGGAAGAAACGAAGTCACCTGACGCAGTAGACAGTTCAACAGTTAAGCCGGCATTCAGTAAATTGTTATGGAAGGCTCTCTCCACTCTAAACGTTCGCCTCCTTATATTACTCATGGAGTTGCATGGGTGAGTGCGGAGCCTAATATCCTTCAATCTTTTTGTCAAAAAGGATACTACCCAATCGGCGGAAGGAGAGGGAGATGAAGAAGGGAAGGGCGAAGAATGCTCCATTAAGTTCATACCGCACACGCGACACGAACTAGCAATTCCATCTGTGGCCGATTTATATTCTGCTGGAGTCAAATTCGTTCCTTCCGATGGCGACCTCACCACAATACAATTTGATGATAAGACTGCCACGCTTTACCTTCCCAAAATAAAATTAGATGCCAACACGGAGGTAATTTTAAGAAATTTGGTGGCATTTGAATCTTCGGCGGCGCCCAGTCTACTGGTTTTCACCCGTTATATAGATTTCATGAACAGGATAATTGACAGCGCAGAAGATGTAAGATTGTTGAGAGAGAACGGAAATATCTTCAACAACATATTATCATCTAAGAGAAAATGGAGAGTTTTTGTGGTCAAGTTTACAAGTATATTGGGCTCGTGGCAATTCCTAGCTCTAGTATACGTAGTGATATTTTGGGGTTTTGTTGGAAATTAATTCCAACTACTGAAGTCAATCAGCAGTAAGTGCAGAAGTGACTGTACTGCGACACATTGAAGCCTTAGCAAAGGCGGTTGCCGCTGTCTTAATGAAATTGCAAAAGGATTGGAAAGCCGCACAGGAGCAGTACAGAGCAGATGAGATTTGATCCCTTTGATATTTAATCCAAGGCGGTAGCCGATTTCTCAAGAGCAGAGTTTAATGCTCAGAGTCAAAGTCTTGCCAACAGGCAGAGCTTTGATTACAAGTTAAATCAGGCTTTAAAGCCTTACCAATATAATTGGCAGAGTTAATGACTTAGGCGGTAATCGCAAGCCTTACTCACAGTGTCTTGTTGATGTGGTGAGTTCCGCTTACGGAACGGTTCACACATATGTTTCACAGCAGAAATATTTTAAAGCTTCAAGTGTCTTGTTGATATGGCGATAGACGGATGCGATCATCGCAATCGGCAGTTCCAAATGATATCACCACAATGAAATTGCAGTGTTGAAACATTGCGATGCGATAATCGCAATCGCAACTGTTTCATATTGTAATCGCCCTCCACCAAAGCCGAGGCGTGTTGGTCCCACAAACCACGCGGCACATTACAATATAATCGCAACATCACAATCGGGAGGAATTTTGGTTATGCCCTAATTTCACTATCCAAATGGCGGACCCGACCTTGTTATAGGCCGAAGTTTAATTGTTACATCGCGTCCGGATTTTCCAATCGCAATCGGAACTTTCAGTTGGTCGTTTATTATGAGTTGAAGTCGCGGACTCGATGTATTATATGTAGCGGAGTTAATTGAGCCATCGTATCCACTTTGACAATCGCGATCAGAACTTTTTCATATGGCGCATTTGTTTTAACTGAAGTTCTGAACCCGACGTAGTTTATATGGCGTATTGTAAATGTTACATCGCATCCGGTTATCAATCGGAGATCGGAGTTTTTAAAAAGGGTCGCGCGTTATAAGTTAAAACCGGACCCGATGCTTATATATTTTATGTTTTAATTTTTAATATGCACGGCGCATATATAATGTAAAGGCCCGAGAGCCTATAACGTAATTGTTTTGTTTTTGCACAGCAGTGCGTTGTTTTAAAAAAAAAAACAGAGTGTTTTATTTTCAGAGAGACAGAGAGTTTTTATTAAGACAGTGAAGTCTTGTGTGTGCACTGTGTTGAAGCAGCAGTCACTATTTTGAATCCCTCTGTTAGATGAAGAATTTGTGACAATTTTTTATGAAATAGATGTTTTTTTTTTCAGAGTTGAAAATCTGTCTCCAGTGAAAATTTTAAATTTCTCTGTGTTAAAGAGGAGAGTATTACTCTCTCTATTGTTTGTTCTGGAATTTTCAATATTCCAACATGGTATCAGAGCTAATCCAGGCTCTTTGAAGGTCAAAGAATCTGAAGGAAAGGAGTTCTTTGTTGCAGCAGATTCTCCAGCAGAGTGAAGACTCAGCCAAAAGAATCTAAAGGTATTTCTCTATACAGTTTATTGTGTTACTGTTGCAGAACAGTCAGTTATTTTAAATACACAGTCAAGTGTTTTTGAATCATAGTTAAGAGTGTAGAATGGCTGGAGCCAGCACTGGTATGGGTATGGGAAATATCCATCTCCCAATATTTAATGGGAAGAATTATGACTACTGGTCAATAACTATGAGAACTTTATTTGTCTCCCAAGACTTATGGGAATTTTTTGAGGATGGCTTTGTAGAGGCAGCAAATGAAGAAGAGTTTGAAGAATCAACTCAAGCAGAGAAAGATTTGCTGAAAAGCATTAGGAAGAAAGACTCCAAGGCTCTCTTCTTATTGTATCAAGCTGTGCATGAGAGTGTGTTTCCTAGGATATCAGCAGCCAAGAAATCCAAAGAAGCATGGGAAACTCTCAAGACAGCCTATCAAGGCATGGAAAAAGTGAAGACAACAAAACTTCAGTTACTGAGGAGAGACTTTGAAACTCTCTCTATGAAGGAGTTAGATAACATTGACTCGTTCTTCACTCATGTGATTCGAATAGTCACACAAATAAGATCTCATGGAGAGATAAGAGACAAAGTTGTGGAAGAGCTCTTGAGAAGTTTACCCTCAAGATTTGATGTGATTGTCACCACCATAGAGGAGACTAAGGATCTCACAAAGTTTTCGAGAGCGGATGAACTTCATGCATCACTTTGACCCATGAACATAGATTGGGTAGGAATGAAAACTCATCTCTTGACATGCCTTTAAGACCCGGAGTGTTTTCGGAAGAGGAAGGGAAAGGGCAAAGCGGAGAAACATGACCAAAAAAGAGGAAGAGGCGAAGCCAAAACGGAGGTGGAAGGAACAACCCTTCACATTCACATGGAAGGTGCAAGCGATCAAAGTTACAGCCACGGCCAAGGCGGCCAGCAAGGTCAGAAGTAGAATGCTCAGAGACAAAGGTACATGAAAATAAATCCGATGTCCAATGTCTATTTAAAAAAATATGGTCATAGTGGTGCGAGTGCTCAAGGACAAAGGTATGATAAATCCAATGTCCAATGTCACTATTGTAAAAAATATGGTCATTATGCTAATGAATGTAGAAAGAAGTAGCATGATATGGGAAGTAGAACTAGTGCATATTTCACTAGAGAAAATATCAGCCAAGATAATTTATTTTTAGCTTGTAATATGGCTGAAGAAAAGAATGAAGATTTATGGTTTCTAGACTCCGGTTGTAGTAACCATATGACAGGAAACATAACAATGTTTTCTATGTTAGATGAGAGTGTGAAGTCACAAGTCACACTAGGAATTGATAGCAAAGTTTATGTTATGGGAAAAGGGATTGTAAATGTTTTAACAAGGAAAGGTGCAAAGAAATCCATAGCAGATGTTTATTATGTTCCAGGAATGAAGTGTAACCTCTTAAGTATTGGACAGCTTGTCCATAAGGGGTATAATGTTTTCTTTGAGGATGATGTTTGTACCATCATGGATAAACCACCCAGCAAACAATGTATTGCTGAAGTGAAGATGACGAGGAACAGGATGTTCCCTCTCAGAATGAGAGCAGATTTGAAGAATGGTGAAGAGAAAGCAGCAGTGGCACAAGAGACTTTCCAAAGCGAACCAAAAGATGATAATTGGTTATGGCACTTGAGATTTGGACATCTCAACTTTGGAGGTCTTAATTTGTTGAACAAAAAAGGAATGGTAAGTGGTTTACCATTGATAGAGAAACCAGACAGCCTTTGTGAAGGTTGTATCTTGGGGAAACAACATAGAGAAAGTTTTCCTTCCGGGAAAAGCATAAGGGAAAAAGCACCCTTAGAGATTGTCCACTCAGATGTGTGTGGACCGATGCAAACTCCATCACTTGCTAACAGCCACTATATCTTAACATTCATAGATGATTTTACAAGAAAAACTTGGGTTTACTTTTTGAAAAACAAAAGTGAAGTGTTTGAAAAATTTTGCAATTTCAAAGCACTTGTTGAGAAACAGAGTGGGCTGCATATCAAAGTCTTAAGGACTGACAGAGGAGGTGAGTATATATCTAAATATTTTCTACATTTTTGTAGAGAAAATGGTATTCAAAAGCAGTTTACAACTAGATATACTCCGCAGCAAAATGGAGTAGCCGAAAGGAAGAACCGAACCATAATGGACATGGCGAGGAGTATGTTAAAGGCAAATCATTTTCCTAATTATTATTGGGCTGAAGCTGTACATTGTGCAGCGTATATTTTGAACAGGAGCCCTACAAAAGCAGTTATGAACAAAGTGCCGGAAGAGGCATGGAGTGGCACAAAGCAATGTGTCACACACATTAAGGTTTTCGGATGTGTGGCTTATGCACACATTCCGGATCAGCTAAGGAAGAAGTTGGACAGCAAGGGGGAGAAATGTATTTTCATTGGATACAGTGAGGAATCCAAGGCATACAGGTTATATAACCCATCCACCAAGAATTTTATTGTGAGCAGGGATGTTCAGTTCATTGAAGAGGAAGCTTGGGATGGAAGCATAGAGAAAACAGTGAATGTTAAACACTGTTTATCTCATGATGAAAATGATGATGAGTTGGCTAAAATACATCCCCAAACAGCAACACCAACAAGAGAGCAGCAAAGCACACCCTTGAGGAGAAATGAAAGTGCTTCTCCAAGCACACCACAAGGAGGAAATTCAAGTGCTTCTTCAAGCATTTGTACATCTAATGAAAAAGGTAAGAAATTCAGAAGTTTGAAAGATATTTATGAAAAAGATATAGCAAATGAAGGTATCAATTCTTTGTTTTCTTTATATTGTCATGTTGATGAACCTATTCATTTCGAAGAAGCTATCAAGGATAAGAAATGGATAGAAGCTATGGATGAGGAGATAAATGCCATAGAAAGAAACAAGACTTGGGATTTGGTAGAACTCCCAAAAGGTAAAGATGTCATAGGAGTTAAATGGGTCTACAAGACCAAGAGTAATGCTGAAGGCAAAATAGAGAGACACAAGGCAAGACTTGTTGTCAAAGGTTATAAGCAGAAGCATGGGATAGATTATGAGGAAACTTTCGCACCGGTTGCTAGAATGGAAACCGTGAGAGCAGTGCTATCCATAGCAGCACAAAACAAGTGGAAAGTTTACCAAATGGACGTGAAGTCAGAATTCCTAAATGGAGTGTTAATGGAAGAGGTTTACATTGAACAACCTCTCAGCTATGAAAAGAAAGGCCAAGAGCACAAAGTGTGCAAGTTGAAGAAAGATCTTTATGGGCCGAAGCAAGCGCCAAGAGCGTGGTATAGTAGAATATATTCCTATCTACTAGAAAATGGATTTGAAAAGTGTGAGGGAGAACCCACCCTCTACATCAAAGAAAAATATGGTAAAATATTGATTGTAGTTTTGTATGTTGATGATGTTATTTTCACATGTAATGATGGTTACCTTATTAAAAATTTTAAAACAGTCATGAAAGAAGAATTTTAAATGACTGACATGGGTTTGATGAGATACTTCTTAGGAATAGAAGTAGAACAAGATGAAAATGGGATTTTTATCTCACAGGCAAAGTATGTTAATGAGGTGCTTGAAAGATTTAACATGCAGGAAAGCAAAGCAACAAACACTCCCATAGTGATGGGATTAAAACTCAGCAGAGAGGACGGCAGCAAGGATTTTGATCCTAGCTTGTACAAGAGCATAGTTGGTAGCCTCATGTATTTGACTGCAACTAGGCCGGACATAATGCATGTTGTTATTTTGATTTCTAGATTCATGGAAAAGCCAAAGGATGCACATTGGCAGGCATCAAAAAGAATTTTGAGGTATGTTAAAGGTACTAAAAGGTTTGGTATTTTATATACTGCTTCAAAATGTTCAGATTTAGTTGGATACACTGACAGTGATTGGGCTGGAAGTGTAGATGATCAGAAGAGTACTTTCGGTTATGTTTTTCACATGGGTTTAGGAGCCATTTCATGGGCTTCTAAAAAACAACCCATTGTAGTGTTGTCTACAGCAGAGGCGGAACATGTGGCAGCTATAGCAGCAGCGTGTCAAGCAGTTTGGATGAGAAGAATGTTGAGAAGTTTATGCCAAGAACAGGTAAAAGGGGCAGTGGTTTATTGTGACAATAGCTCAGCTATTGCATTGTCTAAAAATTTAGTTTTTCATAAAAAGACAAAGCACATTGACACCAAGTTTCACTTCATACGTGAATTGGTTAACAATGGTGAGATAGTTTTGCAACATTGCAGAACAGAGCATAAATTTGTAGATATCCTCACAAAGCCACTTGCGCAGAAAAGCTTTGAACATTTCAGGAAATGCCTGGGTATGCAGAAAAACCCAGCAGTTGAAATTAAGGGGGAGTGTTGGAAATTAATTCCAACTGTTGAAGTCAATCAGCAGTAAGTGCAGAAGTGACTATACTGCGGCACATTGAAGCCTTAGCAAAGGCGGTTGCCGCTGTCTTAATGAAATTGAAAAAGGATTGGAAAGATATACAGGAGCAGTACAGAGCAGATGAGATTTGACCCCTTTGATATTTAATCCAAGGCGGTATCCGATTTCTCAAGAGCAGAGTTTAATGTTCAGACTCAAAGTATCGCCAGCAGGCAGAACTTTGATTATAGGTTGAATCAGGCTTTAAAGCCTTACCAATAGAATCGACGGAGTTAATGACTTAGGCGGTAATCGCAAGTCTTACTCACAGTGTCTTGTTGATGCGGTGAGTTCCGCTTACGGAACGGTTCACATATATGTTTCACAGTAGAAATATTTTAAAGGTTCAAGTGTCTTGTTGATATGGCGATAGACGGATGCGATCATCACAATCGGCAGTTCCAAATGATATCACCGCAATGAAATTGCAGTGTTGAAACATTGCGATGTGATGAACGCAATCACAACTGTTTCATATTATAATCGCCCTCCACTTTGAGCCGAGGCCTGCGGGTGGTCCCACAGACCACGTGGCATGTTTCAATACAATCGCAAAGAGTGAATCGAGATTTTTTTGTTTTGGGCCCGATCGCAACATCGCAATCGGAGGCCTTTTGTTTTATGGCCCGATTTCAATATGCAATGGCGAACCCGACCATGTTATATGGCGGAGTAAATTGATCCATTGCATCCGTATTTGATCGACGATCAGAACTTTTCATATGGTCGTTTGTTATATGTTAAAGTTCAGACCCGATGTTTTATAGGCCGGAGTTAAATTCCCATCGCATCCGCTTTGCCAATCGCAATCGGAACTTTCGGTTGGTCGCGTGTAATGTCTTAAGTTGCGGACCTGATGCCATTTTATATGGCATATTGTATGTGTTAAATTGCGTCCGATTTTTCAATCGCAATCAGGATTTTAAAAAGGGTCGTGAGTTGTCTGTTAAGATCAAACCTGATGCATTATATGTGTTATGATTTAATTTTAATATATGCACGACGCATATATAATGTAAAGGCCCGAGAGCCTATTATGTAATTGTTTTTTTTTGCACAACAGTGCGTTGGTTTTAAAAAACAGAGCGTTTTATTTTCAGAGAGACAGAGAGTTTTTATTAAGACAGTGAAGTCTTGCGTGTGCACTGTGATGAAGCAACAGTCACTATTTTGAATCCCTCTATTAGAGGAAGAATTTGTAACAGTTTTTTTATGAAATAGATGTTTGTTTTTCAGAGTTGAAACTCTGTCTCCAGTGAGTAAATTTTAATTTTCTCTGTGTTAAAGAGGAGAGTATTACTCTCTCCACTGTTTTTTCTGGAATTTTCAATATTCCAACAATTGTTCCCACCAATAGTTGGCGCGCTGCATCCATTCATGAATTAGATGGCGCACTGCATCCATTCACTTGAAACGATATTTAAGAGGCGACGAAAGGAGATTTGATCCAATATATTTTAACCCTTCCTCCTTCCGTGGCCCATTTCTCCCCGTTCCAAAGGCTGGCGAGGATCCTCATGGGTCGACGACTCGGATATGGGATACCCGCAGATTTTTCAACATTCTTGAACTCCTGGACGGGGATAGAATCAACTCAAAACCTGCTTACAAAATGCATAACATAGAATAAACATATAAATAAAAACTCTAAATATAATGCACTGTATATCTACAACTTCTGTTGGTTTCAGATATGGGGAAGAAGCACATACACGATTTGTTTCTCGTTCCAGAGAGTTGAACAGTTATGAAAATCGATCATGGGATCAAACCATATTTCTTTTTTCTCTCTTTTCCTGATTCCATTGGCAAAGACGTTGGTTTGTATAGTGTAAGGCTTTCTAGCATAGTTCCCAGAAATTCGAAGTCAAGTTCGTCATGAGAAGCCACGTCCAATGACATCCGGATCAAAAGATACCAACGCTAATATACTAGCAATTTCCCTATAAAGGTCGATAGGTTTTTTAAATTAAAAAAATTATACTTTGGCTTTTATGATTAAGAAAATAATAATTATACTCTTTTATACTTATGTATGCCAATTTTTCAAGGTAATAAATAAAGAGAAGTTCTTCTTTGAAAACAATTCTCCAACTGACACTGTGTACTTGTTTGTACCATTGGATCAAATGTTAGATGATTGAAATGTTGTAAACCATTAGATCCACCATTTCCTTCATTTAACCCTCTAATTGCCTAATAACTAAATAAGCTCTACAAAATTTCTCTTCCACTGACAACAAAATTTCCACAAAACCGACTCATAACTCACAAGTGAGCAGAAGAATAGGGAAACAAATATTATGGGGCGGTAGTAAAATACCGCAAACATCAAAACCAAGAGCAACCCCACAAAACACACTGCAAACCTGGACCACATGAAATGGTGGTGACTATAGAGCATAACCAATAGAGGAAAGGGAAATGACAGGAGGAGTGAGGTGGCAATGCAAGCAACAACTACAACCACACAAACCAGAGAGTAGCTGCAGCTAGAGCTCCCGACCACCTTTCCCTCTACTCCTTCAATGCCCTTCTCATACCAAATATTCTTGAGTTGGTATTTACATAAAATTTCCATGAAATTTGGATTTTATAACTTTCCAAGGTTGAGATATTTGATATGAGCTCCAACTCTTTGTTATATCAATTATGCAATACATATTAGATATCTTCACTGTTTCTTGATCACTAGATTTTATTTATTAACTAATCGGTGTACCGTACTGTTAAGCATTGCAAAAGGCATCACCATTTTTTTTTCATTTTCCCTTTTCTTACCATGATGTGATATCCTAGTTTCAGAGATCCAAATGGTTCTGAACATTACTGGCATCCATACATATATTACAAACAGTACGCAGGAGGTTTTCCTCAAGGGTAGGTCTCATCCCAGCTCTAGAAAAGGCGTAAAAAATGCATGCTAGACATGCCACAAGCTCTTCTAGACACTTATAGCTTATGTTCCCTAGGTTGCAAGGTAAGAAACAAGTCTTTAAAAAATTTAGGCTTCAACGAGTCTTTGCTAATTTCCATGATCAATATGCCCAGCGCATAGTAATGTGCCTCACCTCTCTTCAAGAAATTGACCTTTCATCTTTGCAATTTCATTTTAGCTTACAGGAATGAATCTAAACTGTGAGATCAAAACCAATCACAGAGACAAAAACAAGAGCACATGAACACATTTGATTCAAAGAAAACACCCTTATTTTTTCAAGATGACCATGCTTTGTTTTTATATTACAACGCGTATCCTTTGTCGCCAACTATAGTGAATCACACATCATGTACCAATAGACGGAAGCGGATTTCTCGCAGGGCTCCATTGGGAAATTAATTCAAATAAAGAGATTGCATGTCGTGTACAGAGGCTGTATTGCATACACTTGTTTTAACTTTACAAATAACAAAAATATATCTCTAATGTTGTCAAACCTAGTTACATCCTTTTTCATTCACACTTGGATGATCACAATTCCATGAAATAATTTTTTTCCCTCTTGGTATTTTTTCCATATATTTAAAACAAAACAAATTTAAAAAAACTTCCTTTTGCTCTGACATACTATGTCTTCCATTGACATACGCTACAACAACCACAAGTAGCATTTAGATTTTCTCATGCCAAAGTTTTCCCAGCAATCTTACAAGCTTATCCGGCGTCCAAGTTCTTAGGCCCAACAAGTTATCAGTGATCTCCTGAGGGCCTCAGTGAAAGGGAAACTTATTTTTGAGTTTAAATTGTGATCTTCAAGGTTTTTAGAATTGTTTTTGGTATTTAATTAATAATTAATAATGAAAATTACATTGTATTTGACTCATGATAAGCAAGACTATATAATTTACAAATAATAAAAATATTTCTAAAACGTTGTCAAACCTAGTTCCATCCTTTTCACTCACACTTCAGCATCACAATTCCATAAAATAGTTGTTTTCCCTTTTTTGATATTTTTCCATATATTTAAAAAAAAATTAAAAAATATATTTCTCGCATCAAATAATCTATGGTGCATTCAAATTAAGTTTTTCAAATAAAGCGACAATGAATATAAATTAAAAAATACCATCAAATGCTATTACAAAATAATAAAGAGAAAGCTATCATACAATTAAGAAAACAATATCGTCAAATGCCATGACAAAATAAAGAGGAAGCTATCAAAAAGTTAAAAAATACAAAGCAATTATACCGTGAGATGCTATTACAAAATAAAGAGGAAGCTATCATACTGTAAAAAAAACTAAGCAATAATAATGCCCATTTTTCGTAGAGAATTTCTCAAGTTCAATGTTGTCATCCATTTCCTGCGTCAATTATGTTTGGGGAATGACACTTCTTATGGGAATGACACTTTTTAGCTGTGAACCATTGTTCAGTAAATGGATTTCCCGGATGGTCTTTAATGTTTTTATATGTTTTTCTATTATAAAGACTCTCAATAGAATCTTGATCCGTAATTTGAGGGGATCGTAAGAAAACTCATGACTAATAATGCCCATATAATCCCGTGGTCAACATTTGCATCTGCATCTCCACTTCATTGTTGCATATGAAAAAAAAAAAACATCCAGGAATGGATAAAATAATACTCCTCGATGTAAACCGAATAGAAAATTGTGGCTATCCAACTCCAAAGTATTTGATGACGTGAAAACCTTTTTGATATGTAACGTTCATAGAAAAACAAAATAAATTGAAATGATGTTTTTATTTATATATATACTAACCAAAGAACAAGGGAAGGCCGGTAACTGGGTGACAGGTCAGCTACTTTTCTCCACGCTATTGTACGTTATTAAACCGTCAAGCTTAATGAGAGGTAACAACGAATCCTTTCGAGGAAGACAGAACACACGTATTTTTTGGTCGCGGTGGGCACTGAAAATGTAGTCCACGACGATCAATAGAGCCTTGATAGGCCTGCTCCCATATTTAAAGCGGTGTTTACATACATGAATATTTTAGTTCTCTGAGCCGGTGTAAAGAAACCTGTCGCTAGACACTGCGAGTGCATTTATGTGGTCATCATGTCTCACGAAGTGTTACACAGTATTTTGTCACCGTCCCCGCAATCCCCATCCCGAACGTTGGAGGAACATTTCAGTGACTCTGTCTATTTTCATACCTTATTATAAGTGTCATTGTACCCCTTGACATGTAAAGAACATTTCCTCTGTTGATCACTCCTCAGATAGACTCTCCAAAACATGTTTTTTTGGGTTGGCGCAGGTAGGCCATTACAACCTCACATTGACAGGGAAATTAACTCTAGACCCCGCGCCCATTGGCTCTCTATCTTAATGTCTTACCCGCGCCGAGCTATTTTTGGAATGTTTTTTAAAATAGAAGTGAAGTTTCCATTCCTAACTACTTCATGAGTAGAGTCATCATAGTTTGTTTGATTGAATAACGTTGAAATCCTCCCTTTGGCTTCTTGTTTCCTACATTTGAGAAAATCCCCAAAGGGATAAGGCCTCCCTTCCACCTAATGAGGGATCCCAAACCACCTCCTCCTCTCCTATAAATACTTCTTTCTCACATAGTTTCAACTAGCTGAACAATCCTTACTATAGCTGGTGTGAAGAATAGAGCAGAGAGGAATCCATAGTCGAGAGAGAAGCTTAGGCCCATTGCCTCATCAAGTTTGATCCCCGACGAATGCTTGAGACACGCCCGATTGGACCCGTCAAAGGAGGCTGCAATGTCAAGGCACTATGGTTGTAAACTCATTTTCTCTACTTATTAATGCATGACTGGTTTTTTGGTTCCAATCTCATTGTTATCACTAAATTGATCTTGATTGGCTGCTCATCAATCAACTCAATGTAACTCTTTCAAACCACTTCTAACTGAAGATTATCCTCTTCGGTTTGAGAGGGCTCTCTCAAAGGGGGTTTATGATTTTGAATAACAATAGGAGTTGATGGCTAACTCTATGGAATTGTAACTTGTTTTTGTATGATTGCAGGTTGAAAAATGAAGGCTTGCTACTATTGGGCTTATGGAGTCAACGATTAGTAGTCTTAGTGACAATGGTTCTTCAGATGGAAGATGAGGCAGATAGAGGTTTTTAACAGAGATAATTCACACACATAACATAGGAAAATACAGTCATTTCATCACTAAAGGAAGTCAGAGCATAATATTATGAATTCTGAGTAATTAGAGATGGAATCTACTGCAAGTGATTAAAAATTAAGATACAGATCAATAAAACATCAAAAACCTCACAAGAATCTTAGGTCTGGAAGTAGAATGTCACTTTGTATTACTGATAACTGATAAAACATACAAGCAACAATTTGGTGCAATATCCTCCAACCCTTTACTTGTTTGATGTTTTATCTATAATAGAAATTCTTTACAATCTAGATGATCTGTCTGGCTGGCTAGATCTTCGAATTATACTCTGACACCTATCATAACTGAAACCACTAAGTTGAAACAAAAAAATGACAACTATACTTAAAGAAAACAAACTCCTAATATGACTCTATCTCCTATTTATTACATTCCTTTATCCTATTAGTGAAACAGTTACACAATGGTTACATCATGAATGTCACATGCTCGAAGGAAAAATCACCAATTTCACAATCACTTTACATCTTTAAAAGAAACCCTATATCTGTGGATCATAACCTTGCTTTTTAGGAATGGATGACCTTCTCTTTAAAAATTGTTTGGATTGATGAGCTGGATGTATGGAACTCCCTTCGAGTCATAAATATTTGCTGATAAGGTCCATTGACATGTTGGAGGTCTCTAGTTGGCTGATATACTGTCAAGATGCTCAAAATTCTTCAAAAATTACTCGCTACGAAAACAGGGTTTTCCATTAATCTTCTGGACTTATTTGTTGTTCCAACATATTCATTATGTTATGACACCTTGCAACCATCGATCTCCCCCCATAAAACATGCCAAAATTGGGTTTAAAAAAAAAAAAAGAACCTACAGGAATTTTCGTAGCGTATTTCTGACTTCAAGCCCAAGGTACGCTACGAAACTGTGTAAAAAACCAGAAAATACTGTTTTCAAGATGGTTTTCAAAAAATGTTCTCCAGCTGCAAAATTTTGACTCTCTGCATGTTATAAACCTCCTAAAACATATTCCATATTAACTTATTACTCTTGTGGTGTTTCCTCCTCATTCACAATCAGTTGACTAATTGGCTCTTCTACCACTGCCATCTTCAATCCTTTCTTTTCAAACTCCACATGAATCAAATCTAATTGCTCTTGAAGATCTTCTACTTTGTCCTTTAAAGCTCTGTTTTTTTATTGTAAGTGCAAATTCATCCTCCTAACATGCTTAACCTCCCATCTCAGTGGCTGAGTCCATTTCATCAACTTCTCTGTATTGTCCAAGGTTTTTGAAACACTTGTGACTTGATATTCCCATATTTTCTTCATTTTCTCAAACTGAACTTTCTCAACTTTGTGTTTCTTTGCCTCTTGCTTCAAAACTGATATCTCCTTACCTGCCTCCTTCAACTTCTCTTTAAGGGTTTCAATTTCTGATTTTTCACTAATTTTCTCTTTACCCTTTCTTTATTTGATAACCAACTCTTCATTCGCATGTGAAGACAAATCTAGGATGTTTGGTGTCTGGGAAGTTTCATTGATCCTCTTAGTCTCTTTGTTGCTTTCCATGACCTTCCTTTCATGTCTGGTCATTGGCTTCCTAGGTTGAAAAATGAAACCAACATCATCACCTGAAAACTCTAATTTTTTAGCTGTCTTACCTTTCTTCAGCTTTCTTCCCCCATCTTCAATGTCTTCAACTTGCACAATGGGTGATTCTTCAATGTCAATTGCATGCAATATGTCCTCTAGGTTTCCTTTAGCCACTATCTGGCTCCTAGTGACTCTTTTACTGCCTTGTTTGCTGACTATCTACTTCTGTTTTGAAGGTGATGTTTTAGGTGTGTTAATATTCTGCGAAGGCTCTGCCTCCATGTTCACTGGTTTTGGAGGAGATGATCTATTCCATTCTTCAACTTCCTCTGCCACAGCTGGTGATGAAATTTTTCTAGGTTTGGAGGTTTTCTTAGGAGTGACAATATGAATTTCATAACCACTCATGAACAAGAAGGAATTCCAATCTCTTTCTAATCTCTTCAATTCCTCTAACACCAAAAACTTAATCAAAACATGATGAAAAAGAGAAGTTTCATTGCCCTATGTTTTGATTTGAACCTTATATGACATTTTCCCTAGACTTCTGTATAAATAAAAAGGTAATTCAAGTGACTTCTTACCCACAAAATGTAGCAGAATCCTGAGATGATAAGAGTAGACCATGTGAAACCTTCCTTCACAGGTAAAATATTTCTAGATGATCATCAACAACTTTGAATAGTTGTCCTTCATGAAACTCCTAGGGATATCATTTGTCAGATCAATTTCACTATGTTCTTGCTTGATGAACTCTTTGCAATCATGCATTGTGAACTTGATGCCTTTAAACCACTGTTATACTCCTCTAGGGATTCTTGTTGCTGGTGAGATGGTATCTAGTGTCACTATAAGGTTTAGAATTCCAACTTTTGAAGCTGATCCTGTGAAGCTGTTAGCAAAATCCTTGGAAACATGTAGATGAAAGCCCTACAACCTCTAATAGAATTGCAAGCAGCTAGTTCTTCTGAAAACATCCATGGAAGTTGAGTCTTCATTAAGTAAATTCATGTCCATAGACTCACACCTGTGGCAATGACCACCTTTTTTTGTTTTCCTTTGTGCGGCCATGGGTGCTTTATAATATTCACAACCTCGCTTGCTTGATGACACTTGCAAAGTTCAAATCTACCAGAAACCTGCTTGGGTTGATGAAGCAGCTCTCCAGAGATCAACTCTCATGCAAATATAAAATGCAAGAAATATGACAAAAGGCTAATTGAGGTAAGGTTTTATGGTTTAGCTGACAGCTCATGTTTCAATCATGACACATACATGCCCAAAAAGGTAATGATGAAACCAAAACATGGCTCTGCACCTTTAAATATGTCATAACAGACTTGAATGACCTCCACCCTACCTCCTCCAATCATAGAATGACACTTCATAGCTAATTTGACAAGACAGGTTAAAAAAAATATTTTCGTAGCATAGTTAGTTTAACTTTTGACAGATTCAGTACGAAACTATTAGGCAGTTTCGTAACGAAAACATCAGTTTTCATGTGTAAAACACTACGAAAATTTGAAAAACTGAAAAATGCGCCTTTTTTTTGTTTCAAATGCATGGGGAATAAAAACTGACACCAAATGAGGACTGATGTGACATGAAATGACATAAATGGAGGTGACCATGGAACTTAGGATAGGCTAAAAATGTAAAAAAAAATGAAATTTTCCCAAACCAACTTCAAATGGCTAAGGAGACCTTATCCTTTTGATGAGTGAACTATATGACCATGTCATGTAATGTCTCACAACTTTATGAGTGATAACACTCGCATTTAATGCATTTAATTTTATGCAAGATGTTTGATTCTCCTTGACCAATTAAATAGCTGTAAATAAAATTATGTTTTCGTATTCTGTTACTTTCCACTTGAACTTCGTGCAGGTACACCAACTTCATCATTGAAGGACCGTGACGTTGGAATATGAAGATCAGAGGACCATTGTTACAAGCTACGATGGAAACGTTGGACTAAGGTAGGTCATCTATCCCAACTCAGTTTTCATTTATAAGCTAGGTATTTGAAAGTCCAACATGTTCCCTTGTTGCTAAACCCACTATTATGAATATAATTCATAATGAATAGTATAAATAGAATAACTGTAAATAATAAATAATCAAGATAATTTTTATTTAAATAGTCATTAATTAACTGAAAAGGCATGTCTAAAATACATACCTAGTCATGAAAGGCCACCTGCATAGGTATATAAGCAGGGCCTCATTGTAACATTTAATCATGACATATACATTTTATATATAATACGTTATTATTACGAATACCTCTTGTGTATTTTACAATTAAAGTCAACAAGCCTAGAACTTTGTTGCTCCATTTGGTATCACAGTAGTTCGGTTGTGACTATCGTTTGCTGCTGCTGGCTGCCTTCAGTTGTTACAAGCGGTGATGTTGCCACCACCGTGGTGCTGCTGTCGCATTCAACGTTCCTTGAAATTGCTACCGCTCGATGTCGTCATCAATGTGGATGGTCGATTTCAACAAAAGGTTAATCGATCTTGAGGATAAGGTTACAGGACATTCCGAAGACATCAAGCAACTTCAAGACACAACAAATCAAATAGAAAGACAAATTTGGAAAAACCATAGCGAGTCCACAAACAATCATAACAAAGCAATGCAAAAGTTAAACGCCATTTTCGACAAGATAAATCTAACGCAAGAACCAATATTCCCGAATATTGGACATAATCAACAGAACAATACAGCTGATTCAGAGAATTCAAAAGATAATCATGAATAATCACTACATTCTGCAGAAGATCAAGTTATGAAAATTTTAGATTTATATGAAGAGGATTTGAAGGAAGAAAACCATGATCAAAATGGTGAGAATAATGCACAAAAAATTACATTTAATAAAGGAGGAGATAAACTTTATCGTAATGAATAAGATCCGCATGAAGATGAAGATGATTTCAAACAAATTGATCCCCAACAACTTCAAAAGGTTGATGTATACTCGATGGGTGTTACTATGTGTGAGCTTGCAAGAGGATTCAGTCCGCAAAATACATATACCAATTATTTTCAATGAATTACTGCAGCTGTGAAGCATGATATTCCTTCCAAAATACCCACTGTTAAAGAACTACTAGTGGATCATTATATTTCACTGCCAAAGGCAATGTGGGTTCTTGGAAATCTGTTTAATGAACTCAAGTATAAAAAAATAAATTCAATGAAAGCAGAAAGCCAATTTGGCAAAGAAAGAAAAGTACCGAAGTCAGCAATGCTGGAGGAACTGGAGAAGGACTTTTCTATAGGAGAATTGTCTTCTCAAAGAAAGGCACATCATTGCATAGGGTCTAGGAAGCCTTGTTTTTTTCACTGGAGAGAGAAGTAATTTGTTTATTCTCCAGTTACTCATCATGGTATGAATTTTATGGTTCAAATAACACGATTGTTAGTTTTATTGAGTGTAAGGTAGGACTTATATATGTGTGAAGCTCAAGATGTGGTTGTTGTGGGCAACATTCAATGAACACAAATACACCAAGTGTTGGCGTCTCTAAATACTCCCACTGTAAACTTAGGGGTTGGAATCCCCACCACATTGGGTCCTTTAAGCACGTCGTTGGCATTGATGTAGGTGTTTATGCAGGTGTTTAAGACATCTCAGTCCAACACTTTTAGTGCGATGCTCATAAGAAAAAAAATATACGGTATAGTCGATGAATTTAGCTTCGTTGTTGATATATTACTCGCCATGAAAACCCACATTGTAAATGCTGAGAGTAATGATGCTAGATCACCTTACTTACAATCAAATTTCACTGTTGATTCTTTACGTGCCATTTATTCCCACAATGTGAACCATGACGTGTGTGGCATCAAAAGGAATTCCTTTCCTTATGAAATTTTTTCTGGTTTTATTAATTCTAAAAAAATCATCAATCTATGCGGCTACCCTATCTGCAACAATAAACTGCCAACATTGGAGGAGGAGCAGCAAAAATGCAAGAGAAAGGGACACTACATGATTTCTCTTAAGGACCATATATTATACGACATCCAAAAGACTTGGCTCTACTGCTCCACCCCCTGTCTCATACATAGCTGCACCTTCTCCGACTGCTTTCTGCCACCCGATCGCAACATGGACATTGCTCCCAAATTGAATTCAGACATAATTCTCCACATTATCGACAATGGTAAGGTACAATTCTACATAAAATATATGCAACCCACCCAAGAAGAGTATTCTCAAAGTGAATATCACTCTGTATCATTGCCGCCATTGAAAACCCTCGCCCAACCGTTTTCTCAACCTTCCCTACCAAGTTTCTACACCTATCGTGACAACGAAGGTAGCCGCAGACCCTGTGCCATTGTTCGTACAATAATCGGTAGAAATCGTGACCATGTGCCATTGTTTTTACAACAATGAGAAAATTTTCACATGCACACATCGTTTAAAAAATGATAATAATTTGACATTCTCGGTCTTCAAGCGACGTGTTCTCGGTTGAACATCAAACATCGTGCCCAGTCAACGATTAAAGGTGACAATCCTCGCATCGTTTCGTACATGGCTGTAGCAGATAAATTGGTCGGGGTATTCTGGTAATTTCATGAGCATCATTTGAATCCAGAATAATTACCAGCATAATTCCCAGGTGCATTCGACCATTTCGATTCAATATGGGTCAATAGATATAATTGGTTCAATACATTCATTTATAATTATATAATATATATTTTTATATAATTATGAATTATAATATATATATATATATATATAATTTATAATTAAAAATAAAAAAAATTAAAAAAAATAATAATAATAAAATTAAAAAAAATATTATTATTATTTAATTTAAGAAAAAGAAGAAGAAGAAGAAGAAGAAGAGGGGGGGGGGGGGGGTGAATAGCTATTACCCCGAGTTCAAGACACTCTTCCTTGCAAATTATAACCTCGAGTACCAATGGCATCGAGTTACACATGCTCAGATAACAAAAACACAAGGTGAAGAAATTGTTAGGTGGTATAGCTTTGAGGACAAAGCTTCTGAAGGAAGGGGCAATGTTATGAATATAATTCATAACGAATAGTATAAATAGAATAAATGTAAATAATAAATAATCAAGATAGTGTTTATTTAAATAGTCATTAGTTAACTGAAAAGGCATGTCTAAAAGACATGCCTAGTCATGAAAGGCCACCTGCATAGGTATATAAGCAGGGCCTCATTGTAACATTTAATCATCACATATACATTTTATATATAATAAATTATTATTACGAATACCTCTTGTGTATTTTACAATTAAAGTCAACAAGCCTACAACTTTTTTTGCACCACCCACCCTAGGGCTAGAGGAATTGCCTCTGTCCGCCGAGGGGATTTACCTGCACAAAAAGTTGGTGACCATACTGGGGATCAGTGTGTTTTTTGCCTCTCTTTTTTCATCTGATGTTTGGCTTGTCTGCCAGACTTTGGTCGTTCTATCATTTTTTTTTCTTTATTCTGCCTATCTTACTATTTTTAGCCACCCTATTTAATCTCAGAGTGTTAAGTCTGGCCTTTTTTCAGTATCTTTTTATTTTTTCTATGGCTTTTTGGATCAGCGCTATTATTGCCTAAATAGTCATGCCGACTAGTGCTTGTTTCTACTTTTACAGGCGCGCCATTCCCTATTCAGCGTAGATTACAGCTAAACAGTCGTGCCGATTTCTATATGTTTATATTTTGGCTTCTTCCCTGAAATTTTTCCGTGTGTCTTGCCTCTGGTTTGTTTTTTCTTTTCAATTAGTCCATTGAAATTTATTTTATTCTCCTCTCTCCCACCTCTCAGCTGTTTTCCCTTCATCCGATCAGTGTGGATCATCATCTTAGGGTTTCTAGGCGAATTTTGCAGCTCCTTTGACTACTTCCTCACTGAACCTTATGAGTTGATTTTGAGTGAGTTGGGTCTTTATCTTTTCATTTTGTGGACTGATTGTCGTAGTTCTTCTTTCGGTTCTACGTGTCGTTGGGTCGTTGAAGGATCACCTTGGTGTTCGTTTCGCTCTCCATCTGTCACCCTGAGCATATATTACATCGCTCACTAAATCGGTTTGAAAGCCATATTTGTGCTTGAAGGAATGCGTCATTGTTTTGAGTATGTTTGATTTTCGTGATTGAATTGATCTCTTTGTTTTAGATCGTCTCGTTCGGATTGCTCAAAAATTCTATCTTTTTTGTCTTTTAGTGTGGTAGTGCATTTTTCTTCTCATTCATTTAAAAGGACAAAATTTGCATTCTTTCTCTTAGTTTGAAATTGAAAAACAGTCTTTTGCATCAGTAGCTTTTAGTGAACTAGGAAAGATATTTTCATTTTCTTATTTGGTTGTCTTAGATGCATTAGGAAAATTTATCCTTGTATTTGATTGATTGCTGCTTCGTTATGGACTACTATCCATCTCTTAACTAGATGTTCATCGAATCAGAATGATTTTCTTTCACATGTAGTTGTGCATTAAGAGTTTTAAGATCACAATCAGTAAGGTATTGAAATTGCAACATTAATTCAAGTTCAACTTTAAAACGAATTCAATTAACCTAAGGAAGCATTGAAACCTAATGCTCATATTTAGAGGTCTAGGCTAGTGACGTGTTTTAGCGTCATTAAACCTAGTAGTTTTTGTTCGCCATCTGGTAGTAGACAATGCTAGCACGGAATTGTGATCCCCTTACCATCGAGTATATAAAGGGAGACCCTCATAGGCTGCAAACCTTTATCAATAGGAAGCCGAGTCTGCCACCTTGTCATCATGATACACCGAACACAACATTCGAGGAGACTGCTTGCACGTACGTTAAGTCCTTGGTCATTTCTCTTTCATTTGATCACCAAGGTGTATATTGCAGTTCACGAAAAATTGGTACACCCTCTTGCTTACATTTCCTGAGTATTCATTTTGGTCTTTTCATGACTCCTTAAAATTGAAAAGATCACCGGGAACTTGTCCTTTCATGCTCGTTCAACTTGAGAGTCACCTTTTTCCATTTTCTTGATCTTAAAATATGAAAAGGCAGGGTTTTGTTTCAATGTCATAAAATCAATTGCCTACGATCGCACGCCCATTAAATATATTTTCTTGCCTTGTTCTCAGGTGATTCCTTAGTATTTGGTCTTGAAGCCTCGAATTGGTCATCTTGATTCTCTCCTATTGTTGAGACAAAGTCACGGTGGTGAAACCACCAGTTTCATTGTCCCCTTCGTCACTTCCTAGTGGAGATCCTTCTCCTAAAGTTTCTTTGGGGGCACCTCAGCCTACTAGTCCTATCGGGTGCTGGCATTCTATTCTTCTGAGTATCTTACCTCTTGCTACCCGATCTCCTCCTTAGGAGCCATTTGATATCAATTGAAAACCTACGAATGCTTGGGTTGGTTTTGGAAACGAAGAAGATTTTCCTCCGCTTAATTCGGAACCTTCTTTACTTGCCACTGCTCGTCGCCTTTTTGACGATAACATTTCTTCATCAAACATGGATTCTTCGAGTCCCATCAGTAGTGAAGAGATTTATGTTTCCACAGGAGACTATCAATTCCCTTCGGAGAATTTTCCTCATGCGTCCTCACAGTCATCATCTCTTCCGCCCAATTACCAGTCGTTAGGTCAGATGATTTCTATCGCTACCTCTTTGTATCACAATCCAATATGGTCAGGTACGTCAAATCCCTCAAACACATCGTTCGTAACAGCATCAGGGGCATCCCCCTCGAATCCCACTTCGACGATGATTGTTATGTCTATTCTGACCCTTGCCACTATCTGTGTGGCTTCATCCGCACCGAATGTTAGTGGGATTTCAACATCTTCTGTTGTTCGTGGAGTGAATCCTATCACTTCCACGATACCAGTGATGAGTGGATTACAGCCTCACGTTTCGGGAGTCTAACCTACTGGTAGTGCGCTCGTGTCTTCTAATCCAATTCCTGAAGGTTTGACATATGCTCAATACCTATTGGCCCTTCAGCAACTAGATTACAACCCTCAGGGTTCTTAGCAGCCACAAGCTCCTATTCATCCTCCACATCATTATGATGGGTACGAAAATCCTATTTATTTGCCTGAGATTGACCCCAACCAATTCACATACCTAACGGTAAAACCCTACTGTCCGCAAGGACTGTTGGAATCACGATTTTTGTTATACCAAAACTCGTAGGCATTAGTCTCCGCTACAATCGGTAGAGTTAGAATCCACGAGAGGTGGTTTTTCCATGTCGCGAAACACATGGGGACCGTTGAAACCAATGTCCAACAATATCCCCTCCTAACATGAGTCGTGTGAGTTTCGAACTCGAGACCTGTGGCTCTAATACCATTTGTTGGAATCATGATTGTTGTTAGACCAAAACCCGCAGGTATTATCTCCGCTACAATCGCCATAGTTAGGATCCACGAGAGGTAGTTAGTCCATGTCGCAAAACACATGGGGAGCATTGAAACCAATGTCGAACAAGGAAAAACCTTTCCGGGACAATCCTCGGTCCAACATGGACAACCCTCTGGTTTACAGGGACAACTTTACTGTCTACAAGGACAACCCTTCCAGGGACAACATTCAGCCCAACAGCGACAACCCTATGGTCCTGCTATTCAACCTTATGTTAAATAGGGAGAATCTTGTGTTCCTCAGGGGAAAATCTATCCCTCATAGGGACAACCTTTTGTGCAACAACACCGACCTTACGTTCAGCAAGGCCCAACTTTTGTACTACAAGGTCGACCATCTACTACCCAGCTGGTTCAACCTAGTCTTCAGGGGAAACCTGCCTCATCCCAACCATCGGGCCAACCTCTTCCATAAGGGAAACCTAGTGGCTCTTAGCATCCAGGCCAACCTGCACCACAGGGACAACCTGCCCAATCCCAACAGCCAGGCCAACCTGCACCACAGGTACAAACTGCTCAACCACAGCATCCGGGTCAACCTGCACCCTAGGGGCAACCCGCTCAACCTCAGGGAACTGCTTACATTCCTCAAGGTCAATCTCAAGTAGTGTATAGTGCACCCCAGGGCACTGCTTATATTCCTCAAGGTCAATATCAGGTAGTATATAATGCGCCACAAGGCACTGCTTACATTCTGCAAAAAAATCCATATGTTGCTCAGCAAGGACCTGATTGGTTCACTCAGAATCAATATCCTGGTCCTTAACCGGTCTATGTGAAGAATTATCAGGCTTATAACCCCTATGGAAAAATCCTCCGGGACAAAACATATGGGGGCATAATTTCTCCCAACTTGGTTGGAATTCCAATACAGGTCTTTATCAAAGGCCTGCAATGCCATTCAATCCGCAATTACCTTTTCTTGCTATGCTGGAACTGCCCAATGTGTCGAAATTAATAAATGATATTATTCTTCATAATCCATATTTGGCCTCTCATTGGGGGAATTTTGAGGTCTAAAATGGGCCTCCTAAGGAAATTATAAAATAATAGTGGAAATAATAAAATAATATTGGATTACATAATCAAATTTGGAGGGAAAAAAAGAAAAAACTATTTTTTCAACTCGTATTTTCAACTTATCTCCCTATGGGTTTACTCAAATTTCGAGTGGAAACACTCCTTGGATGCATAATTTTATTCCTCATCCAATGAGTACCCATGTTGCATACTTTCGATCGACCCTACTACACGAAAAATGAGAAACACATGAAAAACGTGATTGCAATTACGTTTTTTCATGTATTTATCATTTTTCGTGTAGCATGGTCCATCAAAAGTATTCAACATGGGTACTCCTTGGATGAGGAATTAAATTTTTCATCCAACGAATAATCCTACTCAAAATTTGAGTAAAAAATTAGGGAGATAAGTTGAAAATATGAGTTGAAAAAGTAGTTTTATTGTTTTATTATTTTTTAATATTTTTACTTTTTTACTCCAGAAAAGGTGAATCATACCCCATGGTTTACATCATCATATTTAATCCTATTGGTTCTTATAATGTTTACTTTGGTTGTACATTTTTCTTAGGAGGCCCATTTTAGATCTCAAAATTCCCCTAATGGGTTCCAACTAAAATTCCTGGCAATTGTCCCAAATTTGACAGCAAGTCCGAAGAAGACCCCCAAGCGCATGTTATGAATTACCACCTTTGGTGCTCCTCTAACTCTTGGATTGACAATTCAATTCATCTACGTCTTTTCCAGCGGACTCTCACTAGTTCCATTGCAAAGTGGTATATTGAACTCCCACGTGACATCTTTCAAGATTTCAACTCTTTTGTTATGGAATTTCTCACGTATTTTCAGTTACTAGTTCGTTATGAAACTGGGACGCACCTCTCACATCCTTTAAACAAGATCGTGCTACTCATATCTCCAATCATATTCATGAATGGAGGTGGCGTCGTTGTCTAATCAAGTTCGCAATTCGTGATCAACTTCTAACTGATTGGTTCACTACCTCTTTTATCGGTCCGATTGCTAAGATCATCACTATGGGGCATGTGTTACCGAGGAACAACCCATTGCACGTGCCCAGTACCTTGATATTATTTACTCTCATTCTGACACATTGTATGAACTCTTGCCTGATGCTCCGCGACATGACACTACCAAAGCACCGGCGACACCACCTGTCGATGGTATCATTGGCTCTGTGTCCTAGACTTCTCGAAAGTCTTCTCCAAAACCTGCGAAGAAAAAATATAATCCTTCCATTGATACTGCTTCCCAACCACCTCCGAATCCTGCTAAGACTGTAGAAGTGAATGTCGTCCAATCCAATTCGGTGGATAAAACTTCCAAAGGTAAGAAAAAGGGTATAGGTAAAGCCAAAGCTGATACCCCGAAACTAGATTCTCCGAAACAGAATGCTGATGACAGTTCTAAATGCAAACCGAAGTACCCTTATTTGATGTGTGATGATGAGCACTATACCAAGGATTTTCCACGATGGGCCGAAGTAAGTCAACTACTTAAAGGAACCCAAGGCACTCTGACTGTTCTTAAGGAACCATTCCCATCACAGAAAAATCGAATGGTGGAGCAACCTCAGTCCTCCGCCCCATTTGGCCCTCGGGTTTTCATGATGAACAGTCCTGCACCCATCTCTATTGCCACCAGATAGAAAGATTAAACCGAACCACATCAGGAATCAGGGAAGGAAATCGCTGATGGTGCTCCTCCCCTGCCTGCTTCTCGCCCTCTTCATATCGAAAGGCCCAGTATTGAGCTCGTTGTACGACCACCTTCTAAAGGTGTACTCCGCAAGCCTTCCTACAATCCCAATGCCCGTGCTGCTCAGAATTACAGTATTGTTGAGGATTTGGCTCAAGAACCATTTGCTATGTCTGCATTGGAATTACTTCAGAGCTTTCTGTCACAACGGAAGGCTTTGTTATCTGCCATCGGAGGGATTGACCCCGCTGATTCTAGCCTTATCACTTTCAATTTAGAAAATTTCATCCCACGTCTCCCTCACCAGCTTGCAATGATCATTCAAGTTGGGATTAATGTAAATAATATCCACAGAGTGGTCGTGGATGAGGGTGCATCTACGTGCGTCATGTCTTCTGCATGTTGGAAAGCCATTGGTTCTCCAACCCTCAATTCATATCCAAACACTTTAGAAGCTTTTGGCAGAAGGGAATCTCGCCCTCTTAGTGTTGTCACTAATTTACTCATCACATTAGAAGGGAAAATGGTTAACATCGAGGTTGAAGTCATTGATGGAAAACTCAATTACAATATTCTCCTCGGTCGCAGTTGGAAACATGCCATGCTGTGCGTTCCGTCCACTCTCTTTTGTGTTCTTAGATTTCCAAAAGAAGGAAAGATCGTCACTGTCGATCAGTTGACATTTTTCACTTCTTCATCTTTTGAGAGCAATGTTCCATATGTATATCATATTCCTACGCCTTATGTGAGCATAAGACTAGGTATTTTTAAAGATCTTGCTCTTATGGGTCTTTTTTCTCTTCCTCCGCCCAACACTGCTCAGGTCAATATGATTTCCAGGTCTTCTAATCCATGGATCATCCCTTCACCCAAGAATATTGATTCATTTGGTGACACGATGTCGTTAAGCCCAATGGAAATTGATTATTGTGAACTTATTTCGACTTCGGCTCCTCCTCCTCCTAATCATGCTCCTTTGAGTATGTCTCTTGACAAGTATTCTCAGTCCCCTTGGCTTGACGCTTCGGATTCTCCCGACCCCTTAAACGAGATATTTCCCACTAATGAGGCCATCGTGGAAACAATGTATTTAAAGTATCCTCCATCAGACGATAATCATCATTGTTCCTCTTTTATGCCTAACCTTGGTGTCATGACTGCTTGTCTCGAGAAGTTTGCTTCCCAGGATCCTTCCCATCCACTTCAAATGCCCATTTTGACACGTGAAGTCTTTGCAGAAGCTAACTTGGGAAATATTACGTAAAATATGCCTATTGAAATCTCCGTCAAACCGGGGATTGTCGAGAACATCCATGTTGGGGTGACCTGTTCTCCAGATGAGATTGAGGTCTATACTAGTCTCTTCCAAGAGTTTCGAGACGTTTTCACTTGGTCTTACGTAGAAATTCCCGACATTGATCTGAGTATATTTTTGCACGAGATTCCTACTTATCCTAGCGCAAAGCCCGCTCGCCAACGTCTTCATCCCGTGCACCCTAGAAAGGTAGCCGCCATTAAGGGTGAATTTAAAAAAATTCTTAAATCTAGCTTCATTTACCTGATTCCCTTGACATAATGGGTTTCTAATATTGTTCATGTAAATAAGAAACAGGTTTCTATTCATGTCTACGTTGATTACCCGTATATCAACCGTGCTTGCCCTAAGGATAACTATCTTACTCCTTTTATTGACCAGATCATTGATGAATTTGCTGGGAGTGAGATATTTTATCTTATGGATGGGTTTTCTGGGTTTAACCAGATCAAAATTCTTCCGACCGACCAACACAAGACCACCTTTATCTTTCCTTGGGGAACCTTCGCCTATAAGAAGCTCCTTTTGGTATTAAAAATGTTGGGGCTACATTTCAATGAGCAATGTCATATTATTTCCATGATATCAAGCACATTTTTCAACCTTATCTAGATGACCTTCCAGCTCATTCTGCTAAGTGTCAAGACCACCGAGATCATCTCTGTCAAATATTTCTTCGTTGTAGATGCTATAACATTCAGCTCAATCTACATAAGTGCGTATTTTGCATTGATTCCGGTAGACTCCTAGGGTTTATCGTCTCCAAAGATGGAATTCGTCTCGATCCCCTCAAGGTAGAAGCTATTGTCAATCTCCCTTTCCCTTCCTCTTTACATCAGTTGCAGAGTTTGCAAGGGAAAGCTAATTTCCTACGCCATTTTATACCGAACTATGCTGAAGTAGCCAAAGGCTTCACGCAATTACTTAAGCAGGGCATCCCATTCCTCTGGGATGAGATCGCCCAAAAATCCTTCGATGCTCTAAAGAAATTTTTTATCAATGCTCCTTTGTTGCATCCTCCCAATTATCATTGCGATTACTCCCTCTATTTGGTTGTCGCGTTTAGCACTATCGCCATGGTTCTGGTGCAAGATGACGATGATGGTGTCGAGCATGTCATTTATTATTTGAGCTTCAATCTTCTTGATACCAAAACACGTTATGCACATGTCAAGAAATTGGCATTGGCTGTTGTTCAGGTTTTCCAATGTTTTCGCCATTATATTCTACTCCGCAGTAACCGTGATTTCTGATTGCAACCCCATGACCTACATATTGACTTGCCAATTGCTAGGGGAAAGTACTCAAAGTGGATTGTTATCCTCCAAGAGTTCGATTTGGAGTTTATTACTTCCAAATCGAAGAAATAATTGGTTTTTTTCGATTTTATTTTCTCTCTCCCTTCTGATTCTATTGCATCTGATTCCGAGGAATGCATTCCGAACGACACACCTTTTCTCATTATCACCCTCGACCCATGGTATGGTGATATCATCATCTATCTTTAGACTTTCACCTTCTGATCTGAGTTGACGAAGGATTCTCATCGCCGCATCCACCATCATTCACAACCTTATCACATAGTCGAAGATACTCTATACTGCATCAGAGCTGACTCTATTCTCCGTCGGTGTTTAACTCTCGAGGAAGCTGAAAAAGTCCTCAATGACTGCCACTCTTTCACATGTGGTTGTCACATGTCTTGATATGCTACTGCACAAAAGATTCTTTGTGTTGGATATTTCTGGCCTACCATCTTTAAAGACTGAATTTTTGCTATCCGTAAGTGTCACGATTGTCAGATTTACTAGTGCAAGACATGTGCACCTCCTGCTCACCTCCATCTTGTCATTGCCGTTGGTCCCTTTGTGAAGTGGGGCATTGATTTTATGATGTGTAACCCTCACTCGGTCATGGGGCATTCTTATATTATTGTAGTCGTTGACTACTTCACTAAATGGGCCGAAGGAATGCCTACACTTACGGCTGATGGTAAGACAACTGCTCAATTCCTGTTCAATCATGTCATTACCAGGTTTGGTGTCCCTCAAGCTATTGTTACATATCATGGTTCTCATTTTTTCCATTACATGATGGCTGAGTTGACTTCTAAGTTGGGTCTACATCACGACAGCTCAACGTCATACTACCCTCAATCCAATGGCTAGGTTGAAGTTGTGAACAAAGTTATAGTCACTATGCTTCAACGTACGATTGGGATGCACAAATATAACTGGCATCTCATGTTTTTTTTAGCTCTTTGGGCTTACCGAACCTCGGTGAAGGATGTGACCGGATTCACTCCATTCCAGCTTGTTTATGGTCTGGAAGCTACCCTTCCAATTGAATGTGAAATTCCTTCTCTCAATATAGCTATTGAGTTATTGCCTAACACTTCACCGGAAGAAGAGCATCCTCTCTATTTAGAGAGGCTTGATGAAACTTGCCACTTTGCTGCTATGGTTATAGAAGCATAGAAAAAGCGGGTCAAAGCTAATTTTGATCAGACATTTTCCCCTCGTACCTTTGTAGAAGGAGACCTCATCCTCTTGTATGACCAAGCTCACGATAAGCTAGGGGCAGGAAAATCGAACCCATGTGGCATGGGCCGTATATCGTTAAGTGCGTTTTGTAGAGCAAGGCTTATGAGCTAATTGATTATGAATGTTTTCCTTTGGATCAACCCAGAAATGGGTTGTATCTCAAAAAATACTATGCATGAATTTCTCATGCATGTTCTTGTGTACATAAGTGTGTGTTTCATTTTTGTACGTTTTTGGCTTGGTGTGCTTTGCGAGAATTTTTTCCTGCTTATTATGTTGTTGCTTACTGTGTAGATGTTTGTTACTCCTTATGTTGGTTTCGCGGATGGTGCCTCCCACAGTACCCAGAATCTATCTTCCGCAGCCTGGTTAATTTATAATCCTGATGGTGAGTTGATAGATCTTCAAGGTATTTGTCTAGGACAAACGACGAACAATGTCGCCGAATATAGCGCCATCATTGAACTCTTAACTGAGGTTGTTTCTCTCGACATTCGTGCATTAGTTGTTAACCTAGACTCTCAACTTGTTGTTCTTCAACTTAATGGGCATTATTCTATTAGAAATCCTTAGATCTCAAGGTTTTATTTGTGTGTTCATTTATTAGAAAGAAATTTTGATTACATCATTTATCATCATATTCCTAGAAGAATGAATGCGTTAACTGATGTAGTAGCTAATATTGTATTAGATAGAAATTTGTGTAATATGTAAAAGCATCATCATCATAAAAAAAAGATTTATACAGGAAAATAGGCATATATATATATATATATATATATATATATATATATATATATATCGAGTGTTTGCATTCACGTGCATCATAAGTTCAAAAAATATGTGTGTTTTAGTTACAATCCTGAGACATCATGTCTCTCAAAAAATATGCGGAAATAAAAGCCTAGGCACCTAGTCAGCATGATGCTCATGATAGCATGTCATTGCATGTACAAGCCGCCTCAATAAACGGTGAACACGACTAGATAGTCCCGCAGTGTGCCTTTGATATGCCGAAGGAACATCATCAAATCTTGCGTAACCTGGGATCCTGCTTGTTAGTCCCTCCAAGTTACGTACGATCTCCTCCTCCTCTCTTCCCTCACCATGAGGGGCTGCCTCAAAATCACGCGAAATTCTCCATGCTATTGGAGACATTCTTATAGGTCTTTCTGGGCCAACATATGCAAAAGCATGGATAAACATCAGAACACATATAACAAAAAAAATGAGTCTTACCCAATGCTTCATCCCAATCCTCTCCCTCTGGGAGTGGAAGGTATGGATCTCCCGTGAAGTCAGTGCCAGTATAAGGCCAATACTCCATGACAATGAGTTGTCAGCGAAGCCACTCAAAGAATTTTGGCCTCCACGACATCTATTGACCACCTCCCTATATGGGCATCAACGTTGCCCAACGGACCATCTGTGGCTCACGTACTGGCAGTGAAATTACGATAACCTCTTTTCGTTGAAATATTGGTAACCATTCTAGGATGAACGATACCAGGATGGACCCATAGCCGAACTGCGTCAAATTTCCATTCTTGCATTTCGTCAATTGGCATTTCATATTGATTGTAACAGCCTCCGCCCAGTTGAAAATGGTTGGGGCCATTCAGTCCACAGCAAGTAGAAGCTAAGTTTTGGTAGCTTCATGTGAGGCTTGAGATCCGACAACCCATGTTATGGTATGTAGCAATAACTTTAGTGCCAAATCTACAATAGTTTGGATGTCTATCTTCCCACTCTTCGATCCTTTTCGAGCCCCTCGATAAACCGTGTCTATCACCATGCTCATGTTTTCCATCATAGGCTGGGAACCTGATAGGATCGGTGCTACTCCCCTCCGGGATAATCCGGTGATAAAGTATATGTCAGAGACATCAAACTTTAGCTCCTGATCATGGATCATGAATCTTTGTTGATCAGTATCCCATACACTGGTCAGGTATTGTAGTAACTCCGGTTGAGCTTGGAGACATGGTGACATGAATAATTTTAGGAGCCTGCAGTTTCGTAGAGCATCCATGCATCTCACGTTTCCTAAGGAGATCTCATCTTCCTCCCCATGTTATCTTTCCTTCCATTCAATCACCATTTTGTTGTCAAATACTTGCAAAAACATCACAAGAACTTTCATTAGTTGCATTATAAAATTTTGAAGGGTTTTAAACGGGCTATTTAGTATAATTTTAAACCTAAAATGAGCGGCTGCAATTGGCGTGACTGTTTTAAAAAACAGTCGTTCCAAGTGGCGCACCCCCATTAGATTTTAAGGCGGGTTGACGTGAGTCTGTGCTTGGAACCTGCGCTGACCGCCACACCCTAGTTTAAACAAAATCCCCCCACAAATGGGAAAAATCTGAAATGCAGGTGATAAAAATTGATTCAAAATGTTAGTAAGGACAAGAGCTCTCACCTCATGGAAGCAGATTCGCGATTGGTTCTCTGGATTACCTGCTGACAACTCCACAATATAGAGTGAAAAAGGGTAAAATTGCTCACAAAGAGTAAAAAGTGAAAAGTAATTTATTTCTTACTATTTCAGTCATTTTATACTTCTTTGAAACCCTAATTAAGTTTTGGTATTATTTTTCGATTATTTTAACATTTTATCTCAAAGAATGGGTTTCACGTTTGTTTCTTGTGCAGCAACAAACCTCAAACATGATGACGATGAAGTAATGAGTTGTATTTTATTACTTTTTCGGACTTGGTAAAAACACAAAAAAGTCACCCCATAGAGTCATCTTTCAGCTCTTTTCTGACTCTCTAATATTGAAAATATTGTCGAGACTCTTGTCATTTTGAACTCATTAAAGGCTCTGAAACGTCATCTTCCCAGTATATGGTTACCCCTTTTTCGAGCTGGGACAAATTATTTACAAAAAAAGAATACCTTAGCCTATCACGACTAAGAGGTTCTCTCAAATATTGTTTCTACCTTTTTGGATCTGTGAGACTACCTACAAATTCAAGTTCATCGTGAGAAGCCTCGTCCAATGACATCTGGATCAAAAGATACCAACACTAATATACTAGCAATTGCCCCAAAAGGTGAAACGAAAGGCCAATAGGTTTTTTAAATTAAAAAAGAATACTTTTGTTTTCATGATTAAGAAAATAAAAATTATACTCATTTATGCCAATTTCTCAAGGTAACAAATATGGAGAAGTTATTCTTTGAAAACAACTCTCCAACTGACACTGTGTACATGTTTGCACCATTGGATCAAATGTTAGGCGATTGAAATGTTGTAGACCATTAGATCCATCATTTCCTTCATTTAACCCTCTAACTGCCTAATAACTGAATAAGCTCTACAAAATCTCTCTTCCACCGACAACAAAATTTCTGCAAAACCGACTCATAACTCATAAGTGAGAAGGAGCACAGGGCAACAAATATTGTGGGGCAACAGCAAAATACCACAAGCATCAAAACCAAGAACAACCCCACAACAACACACTGCAAACCCGGACCACATAAAATGGTGGCGACTACAGAGCATAACCAACAGAGGAAAGGGAAGCGATAGGAGGAGTGAGGCGGCAATGCAAGCAACAAATACAGCCACACAAATTAGAGTGCAGCCACAGCTAGGGCTCCCAGTCGCCTAGCCCTCTACTCCCTTAATGCCCTTCTCATACCAAATATTCTTGGGTTGGTATTTACATAAAATTTCCATGAAATTTGGATTTGATAACTTTCCAAGGTTGAGATATTGGATATGAGCTCCAACTCTTTGTTATATCTTCATCGTTTCATAATCAATTATGTAATACATATCAGATATCTTTACCGTTTCTTGATCAGTAGATTTTACTTATTTTATTTATTAACTAATCGGTGTACCGTATTATTAAGCATTGCAAAAGGCATCACCATTTTTTTTTTCATTTCCCTTTTGCCTACCATGATGTGATATCCTAGTTTCAGAGATCCAAAAGGTTCTGAAAATTACTGGGGTGTGTACATATATTAAAAACAGTACGCAGGAAATTTTCCTCAAGGGCAGGTTTCGTCCCAGCTTTGGAAAATGTGTCAAAAATGCATGCCAAACATGCCACAAGCTCTTCTAGATACTTATAGCTTATGTTCCCTAAGTTGCAAGGTAAGAAAAAAGTCTTTAAAAAATTTAGGCTTCAAAGAGTCTATGCTAATTTCCATGAACAATATGCCTAGCGCATAGTAAATTGCCTCATCTCTCTTCAAGAAATTGACCTTGCGTCTTTGCAATTTCATTTCAGCTTACAGGAATGAAGCTAAACTATAAGATCAAAACCAATCATCGGAGACAAAAACAAGATCACATGAGCACATTTGATTCAAAGAAAACTCCCTTATTTTTTCAATATGACCATGCTTTATTTTTAGATTACACCACGTCTCCTCTGCCACCAACTATAGTGAATCACACATCATGTACCCAGAGACAGAAGGGGATTCCTCGCAGGGCTCCACTGGGAAATGAATTCAAATAGAGAGATTGCATGTCATGTACAGAGCTTGTATTACATACACTTGTTTTAACTTTTAAAATAACAAAAATATTTCTCTAATGTTGTCAAACCTAGTTACATCCTTTTTCATTCACACTTGGATGATCACAATTCCATGAAATAATTTTTTTCCCTCTTGGTATTTTTTCCATATATTTAAAACAAAACAAATTTAAAAAAACTTCCTTTTGCTCTGACATACTATGTCTTCCATTGAAATACGCTGCAACAACCACAAGTAGCATTTAGATTTTCTCATGCCAAATTTTTCCCAACGATCTTACAGGCTTATCCGACTTCCACGTTCTTAGGCCCAAACAGTTATCAGTTATCTCTTCAGGGCCTTAGTGAAAGGAAAACTTATTTTTGAGGTTAAATTGTGATCTTAAAGGTTTTTAGAATTGTTTTTGGTATTTAATTATTAATTAATAATGAAAAATACATTGTATTTGGCTCACATTAAGCAAGACTATATAATTTACAAATAATAAAAATATTTCTAAATTGTTGTCAAACCTAGTTACATCCTTTTCATTCACACTTCAACATTACAATTCCATAAAATAATTGTTTTCCCTTTTTTGATAATTTTCCATATATTTTAAAATAAAAAATAAAAAATATAATTCACGCATCAAATAATCTATGGTGCATTCAAATTAAGATTTTCAAATAAAGTGACAATGAATATAAATTAAAAAATACCATCAAATTATATTACAAAATAATAAAGAGAAAGCTATCATACAATTAAGAAAACAATATCATCAAATGCTATGACAAAATAAAGAGGAAGCTATCAAAAAGTTAAAAAATACAAAGAAATTATACCGTGATGCTATTACAAAATAAAGAGGAAGCTATCATAGAGTAAAAAAACTAAGCAATAATAATGCCCATTTTTCACAGAGAATTTCTCAAGTTCAATGTTGTCAACCATTTCCTATGTTAATTATGTTTGGGGAATGGCACTTCTTACGGGAATGACACTTCTTAGCTGTGAACCATTGTTCAGTAAACGGGTTTCCTGGGTGGTCTTTAAAGTTTTTATATGTTTTTCTATTATAAAGACTCTCAATAGAATCTTGATCCGTAATCTGAGGGGATCGTAAGTAAACTCATAACTAATAATGCCCATATAATTCTTGGGGTCACCATCTGCACTGCATCTCCACTTCATTATTTCCTATGAAAAGAAAAAAAACATCCAGGAATGGATAAAATAAAACTCCTCGACGTAAACCAAATAGAAAATTGTGGCTATCCAACTCCAAAGTATTTGATGATGCGAAAACCTTTTTGATATGTAACATCCACAGTAAAACAAAATCAACCAAAATGATGTTTTTTATTTATATATATACTAACGAAAGAACAAGGGAGGGTCAGTAACTCGGGTGACAGGTCAACTACTTTTCTCCACGCTATTGTACGTTATTAACCCGTCAAGCTTAATGAGAGGTAACAACAAATCCTTTCGAGGATGACATAACACGTGGATTTTCTGGTCGTGGTGGGCACTGAAAATGTAGTCCACGACGATCAACAGAGCCTTGATAGGCCCACTCCCAGCTTTAAAGTGGTATTTCCATACATGAATATTTTCTCTCTTTGAGCCGGTGTAAAGCAACCCATCGCTAGACACTGCGAATACATTTACGTGGTCATCATGTCTCACCAAGTGTTAAAAAGTATTTTTTCACCGTCCCTGCAATCTCCATGCCGAAAATTGGAGGACCATTTCAGTGACTTCTGTGTATTGTCATACCTTATTATAAGTGTCATTGCACCCCTTGACATGTCAAGAACATTTCCTCTGTTGATCACTCCTCAGATAGACACTCCAAAACATGTGTTTTTGGGTCAACACAAGTAGGCCATTACAGCCTTGTGCCGACAAGGAAATTAACATTGGACACCGTGCCCATTAGCGCTCTGTCTCAGTGTCTTACCCGCACCGAGATATTTTTGGAATGATTTTTAAAATAGAAGTGAAGTTTCCATTCCTAAGTGCTTCGTGAGCAGAGTCATCATGGTTTGTTTGACCGAATAACGTCGAAATCCTCCCTTTGGCTTCATGTTTCCTACATTTGAGAAACTCCCCAAAGGGATAAGGCCTCCCTTCCACCTAATGAGGGATCCCAAACGAGCGCCTCATCTCATATAAATACTTCTTTCTCACATAGTTTCAGCTATCTGAACAATCCTTACTATAGCTGGTGTGAAGAATAGAGAAGAGAGGAATCCATAGTCGAGAAAGAATTTTAGGCTCGTTGCCTCATTAAGTTCGATCCCTGACAAATTCTTGAGACACGCTCGATTGGACTCGTCAAAGGAGGCTACAATGTCAAGGCACTATGGTTGTAAACTCCCTTTCTCTACTTATTAATGCATGACTGGTTTTTTGGTTCCAATCTCGCGTTTAATTTATTTAATTTTATGCAAGATGTTTGATTATCCTTGACCAATTAAATAGATGTAAATGAAAGTATGTTTTCGTATGCTGTAACTTTCTACTTGATCTTCATGCAGGTACACTGACTTCATCACTGAAGGACATTGACGTTCGAAGATGAAGATCAACGGACCATTATTACAAGCTACGACGGAAATATTGGACCAAGGTAGGTCATTTATCCCAACTTAGTTTCCATTTATAAGCTAGGAATCCGAAAATCTAGCATGTTCCCTTGTTGCTAGACCCACTCTAGGGCTAGAGGGATCGCTTCTGTCTGTAGAGGGGATTTACCTGCACAACACCAAGTTAGTGATGCATAAGTGGGATCTGTCATGTAGAAAGGGCATATTATTGTGGGAGTTCAGAGGAGACATTAATTTCCACAGTGAAGGACACACTGAGCTGTTGTTCCATGGCGACATCGCCCATGTAGAAGCGGATTCAAAGTTCCTCATTCCTCCTCAAATTCACAAACGACACTCCTCCTTCCTCCTCCAATTCATAAATGGAAGGATGCACACCGAGGTTGCACGGGAGCCATTTAACGACATAGCCATGTAGCGAGAAGTCATGTTGTATACCAGCACGACCTTCTCCGTAGTAAGCCTGTGAATCTTGTCCATGGGAGCCTATCAACAGTTTTCATTAAAATATTGCAGCCCATAAGCTCTTGTTGCTTATTTTCAAGGCGAAGTTGGCCGACACGACATCAAATATTAAACCAGTGACACGGAAAAAAATATATTTAACCAGCGTCATGGAAGAAAATATTTTTTATTCGTGCACCCATAAAAGCTTCATAGTATCGAGGGTTTATCACTAACCATTTTGAAGATAGAGCAGCCAGATGTGAAATGCAGAGAGAAAATAGGCCTAAAAGGTGTGTGCCAGATGTCGATCAACGCTTGTTATCCAAGTGCCATAGTGAATATTATTTCTACGCAACAAATGTTAAGTAGTTATAGATGTCCGTTATACAGTTTTGGTCATAGATGTCATGCTGAAATGAAAAATGTTGACGAAATTTGAAAGTAACTTGATTAAAAAAGAAGGCCTATCGGCCTAATTATGTTTGAAACAATGCGACAATATTGAAATTTAATCATGTATATCAGAAATTGGGTGGGAATACCATTAACTAATTAATAACAAGTCTTCCTACGATGTTTCTGTTGGAGAATTAATCTCAACCATCGCGTTAAATACACTGACATCACCCATACCTCAGTGAATGTTTTGCAGGTTGCGGATTATGTTTGCAGGCGAGGACATCACATAAATGAAGTTATGAGTAGGGTACATTTTACCCATTCTGCAATAGAGTAAATTAATTAAAATTCAAATTGAAATTTATTAATAGCCAGTAGAAACACATGGGAAAACATTTACTCGTTCACAAAGTTCAGAAAATGATGTTCACTCATTCCGTTGTATTAAATCTTGTTTGTCAAGCATTAAGGTCTTGGATACACATGTATTGAATTAACAAGAAAGAATAGGTTGAATGTATTGTGGCGAATGTGGAGCAAATTTTGGTGGGCGCATGAAAATAGTATGTTACGTGTGTTAATTCTACAAACCCCAGTGAATGTAAGAACTCTTGTTTTACTGGTGAAGGAGCCTCCATATGTGAATGTATCTCATGTTTTCAAGTTATAATATAAAGTTTGGTTACTCGCAATATGGATCTGGAAATTTCACGTATCTTTCTTACCACAACCACTCCATTTTACTCTGTTTCACCGTGAGTAAAATTGTTTGATTTTATTTTCTCCACTATAGTTGCGATTTTAATCTCCGCCACTCTATATTAAAATGATGACTATTATGATTTGATTTCCACAACTGTGTTGTCTTTTTTAAATACATTTCCACAACTCTGTGTGAACTTTGTGTGTTGAGGAAGCATCCTCCACATATGTATTTAAAATTTTAAGATGGTATTAGAGCGGGTTTAAAGTATTAATACCGCAAGTGTTTTTATTGAGGAGTTAAAAGTCTATTGGAAACATATTCTCCAGTAGGGAAAAAAATTTTACATAGTAAGAATTTTTTTTACACAGTTAAAATGGCAGCAACAAGCACAAGCTTGACTAATCCAAAAATACCTCAATTCAATGGCAGCCATTACGACTATTGGGATAAACAATGAAGGCTTTTTTTTCTTCACAAGACATTTGGGAATTGTTGAAGAATGGTTTCCAAGGACCAACAGATGCAGTAGCATACAATGCTTTGACACAAGCATAAAAGGATGTGTTGATAGAAAACAGGAAGATGGACTCTAAATCCCTCTTCTACATCTTTAAATCATGTCATGAAAGTATCTTCCCAAGGATTGTAGCAACAACAAAGTCCAAGAAAGCATGTGATACCCTCCACACATTCTACCAAGGCATGGAAAAAGTGAAGATAATGAAACAAAAAATTTTGAGAAGATATTTTGAGACAATTTGTATGAAAGATTCTAAGAATGTAGACTGATTTTTTACACTTATAATTGGGCTAGTTACTCAAATCAGGTCTCATGGTGAGACACTTAAGGAAAGGATAATCGTTGAGAAATTTTTGAGAAGTATTCCAACAAGATTTGATTCCATAGTTGTGGCCATAGAAGACATAAAGGATCTCTTACAATTTTCAGTGGATGAGCTTATTACATCATTGATTTCTCATGAACATGGACTGAACAGAGCAACAACCTCCTCATTGGAGCATGCCTTCAAGACACAAGTTTCATTTGGTCAAGGTAGAGGTCAAAGAAGATCAAATTATAGAGGAAGAGGAAGAAACCCACATAGAGGTGGAAGAAACAACCCTTCAAGTTCAAGTGGAAGGGGCAGAAATCAAAATCCAAGTCAAGGCTCAAGCTAGAATCAAGCACAAGGTTAGAGGTATGATAAATCTCAATTTGAATTTCATTATTGTAAGAATTATGGTCATTATTCAAATGAATTTAGAAATAAGTAATATGACATAAGTAAAAAACCAAGTGAAAATTTCATAAAGGAAAATTAGAACCATGATAGCATGTTTTTAGCTTATAATGTAGCACAAGAAAAACAAGGAGATGTATGGTTTCTAGAATCAGGGTGTAGCAACCACATGAGAGGGAACACATAAATGCTTTCCAATTTAGATGAGAGTGTAAAAGTTGAAGTGACATTAGGAACTGATATCAAAGTCTCTGTAATAGTCAAAGTAAGAGTCGACATTCTAGACAAGAAGGCAGAGAAGAAGTACATTTCAGATGTTTATTTTGTCCCTAGTTTGAAACATAACTTCATAAGCATTGAACAACTCATGAAAAAGGGATACAATGTATTTTTCAAGAATGATATGTGCAAAATCTTGGATAAGCCTCCAAGTAGACGACTGATTGCAAAAGCTCACATGACAAATAATAGAATGTTTCCTCTCAAGCTAAAATCAGACTCGAAGGAAGAAGGTTCTCAAACAAAAGTATCAATAATTTCACAGAAGGATGAAAAAAAAGTTGCATTTGTCACACAAGTAGACTTTAAAGCAGAGGTCAAAGATGAAAATTGGTTATGGCATTTGAGATTTGTTCATCTCAACTTTGGAGGTTTGAATTGTTTGCATAGGAAATGCATGGTGAAGAGATTGCCACTCATAGAAAAACCAGACAACCAATGTGAAGGATGAATCTTAGGCAAACAACGTATAAAATCATTTCCAACAGGAAAGTCAATAAGGGCAAAATCAACTTTGGAGATTGTCCATTCATATTTATGTGGACCAATGCAGATACCATTAATTGGGGCCAACTGTTACATTTTGACTTTCATAGATGATTATATGAGGAAGACATGGGTTTACTTCCTAAAATAGAAAAGTGAAGTGTTTGAGTGCTTCTGCCACTACAAAGTTCTTGTTGAGAAGAAAAGTGGACACTACATCAAAGTGTTGAGGACTGGCATAGGTGGAAAATACATCAAAAATGACTTCCTACATTTTTTTAGGGAGCATGGAAATCATAAGAAGTTTACAACAAGGTATACACATAAGCAAAATGGTGTCGCGGAAAGAAAGAATAGGACCATTATGGAAATGGCAAGGAGCATGTTGAAGGAAAAGCATTTGCCAAATGATTACTGGGCCAAAGTTGTTGCTTGTGCAACATATATCATGAATAGGTGTCCAACCAAGAGCATCAAGAACATAGTTCCTAAAGAGGCATGGAGTGGAAGAAAGCATAATTTCACTCACATGAGAGTGTTTGGATGTGTGGCGTATGAACATGTCCAGGATGAGTTGAGGAATAAGTTGGACAACAAGGGGGAGAAATGTATATTTATTGGATATAGTGATGAATCCAAGACATACAAGCTTTACAATCCATCAACCAAGAAAGTCATAATCAACAGAGATGTTCATTTCATAGAGGAGGAAGCATGGGATGGAAGTTTAGAGAAGATAATCAATGTGAAGACATGTATACCACATCAAGACGCAGAGAAATTTACCGCAGCAAGTAATTCCTCAACGGTGACTCCTCCTACACCTACACAAGATCAAAAAAGCAGTCACTGAGTGACACCATCAACAAAAAATAGGACAGTTTTATGCAACCAAGCAAGTGCTTCTCCAAGCACACCACAAAGATCCGCAACACCAAGTGACATATCAAGCCCATCTTCCACAAGAATAAGAACAAAATTTAGAAATTTAAGTGAAATATATGAGAGAAATGAAGTTGATAGTAGCGCTGGCCTAAATTATTTGTTCGCATTGTTTTGTCGTGTAGATGACCGAATCCATTTTGAGTATGCAATCAAAGAAGAGAAATGGGTTGCAGCAATGGATGAAGAGATAGGAGCAATGGAAAAGAATGACACATGGGAGTTAGTGAAGCTTCCGCAAGGAAAATAAGTCATTGGAGTGAAGTGGGTCTATAAGACCAAGAGCAACATTGAAGGTAAGATTGAAAGACATAAAGCAAGGCTAATTGTCAAAGGAACAACAACACTGAAGAGATTATGCAGAGACATTTACGCCAGTCGTGAGGATGGAGACAATACGTACAGTGTTGTCAATTGCAACACAACAAAAATGAAAAGTGTATCAAATGGACGCAAAATCAACATTCTTGAATGGAGTGTTGAAAGAGGAGGTGTATGTTGCGCAACCACCTAGTTATGAGATAGAAGGCTAAGAAGACAAGGTGTGTAAGTTGAGGAAAACTCTCTATGGGATGAAGCAAGTACTGCGTGCATGGTATAACAAAATAAATATTTACTTGAAGGACAATGGGTTTGACAAATGCGACGGTGAGCCTACTCTCTACATCAAAGAAAGTGACGGTAATCTCCTTATTGTTGCTTTGTATGTAGATGATTTGATTTTTACATGGAGTGATGATTTCCTCATCGCTGATTTCAAAGAAGTCATGAAAAGTGAGTTTGAAATGACTGACTTGGGATTATTAAGATAACTTTGGGCATAGAAGTGAAGCAAACAAAAAATAGCATTTTTATCTCTCAAGCAAAGTATGTTGCAGACATTTTAGAGAGGTTTAATATGCACAACAACAATTCAACACCAACTCCAACTATCATGGGGTTGAAGTTGAGCAAAGAAAATTGCAGCAACAATTTCAATCCGACATTATACAAAAGTATGGTGGCCAAACTAATGTATTTGACCGCAACTAGGCTTGATATAATGTATGCAGTGAGTTTGGTCTCAAGGTTCATGGAGACACCCAGAGAGACATATTAGCAAGCAACGCAAATGATTTTAAAGTATGTTAAGGGGACAAAGGAGTATGACGTTTTGTACACCACAACAGATGATTTTAGTCTGGTTGGTTACACTGACAGTGATTGGGCAGGAAATGTTGATGACAGAAAAAGCACATCAGGATATGTTTTTCATTTGGGTTTAGAAGGCACTTCATGGACTTCCAAGAAGCAACCGATAGTATCATTGTCAACAGCAGAAGCTGAATATGTCGCCGCAATAGAAGCAACGTGTCAAGCTGTTTGGATGAGAAGGATGTTGCAGGATTTATGTCATGAACAAGATGGAACAACCACTATTTTCTATGACAATAGTTCAACAATCGCACTATCAATGAATTATGTTTTTTCATGAGAGGACAAAGCACATTGATGCTAAATATCATTTCATAAGAGTATTAGTGAACAAGATTGTGTGGCAGTATTGCACGTCAGAAGAACAATTAGCAGACATATTCACAAAGCCATTGGCACGTGAAAATTTTGTTTATCTCAGATATTTTTTGGGAATTGTCAATGGGGCAAATTGTGATTAAGGGGGAGTGTTGGAGAATTAATATCAACCACCACGTTAAATACACTAATAGTAGCCATAGCTCATTTGTAGGTTGAGGATTGTGAGTGTTGGAGAATTAATCTCAACCACCGCTTTAAATACACTAACAGTAATACACTAATAGTAGCCATAGCTCATTTGCAGTTGAGGATCGTGAGTGTTGGAGAATTAATCTCAACCACCGTGTTAAATACACTAACAATAGCCATAGCTCGGTGAATGTTTTGCAGGTTGCGGATTGTGTTTGCAGGCAAGGACATCACATAAATGAAGCTCCGAGTACATTTTACTCATTCCGCAATAGAGTAAATTATATTAAAAGTCAAATTGAAATTTACTAATCGTCAGTAGAAACTCATGGGAAAGCATTTACTCCTTTGTGGTCCTAAAAATATGTTAGTGTGTTAATTCTACAAACCCTAGTGAATGTAAATGTGAGTAAGAACTCGTAGCCTCCATATGTGAATGCATTTCACGTTTTGAAGTTCTCTTTTACTCTTGAAAGTGAGTAAAATTGTTTGATTTTATTTGCTTCACTATAGTTGTTATTTTAATCTCTGCCATTAAGTAGACTATTATGATTTGATTTTGACACTGTTCAACAACTTTGTGTGAACTCTATGTAATGGTGAGGAAGCATCCTAAGCATGTGTATTTAAATTTTTAACAGTTTCGTTCTTGCTTGAAAATAGAACCATACATTAAAAGTAGTGACTGTTCCAACGAAATTCCCTTGGATCAGCTTAATGCTCATGCTCATGCTGCCGAAGAGGTATTCATTTTCATTTTTGGACTACTTGGTGAAACAACTAGAATTATTATTCCAATTCGTTTCATTCAATACATAAGGAATTTTGGATGTCAGTAAAAATGAAATATTGTACCTGAAGATCGATCAATAGTGAGCTGAGCCATTTGGTTAGTATCCAACAATCCAACAGTTCCCTATAAGATTTCGAAATTGTCATTGACATTGGAGGATTCTACTGAGGATAAAAACGGAATCGGAATCAGAACCAAGACTGAACTTATGCATATTATAAGCTCTCGAGAAAACATTCCAAATCCTAAAGGCCTTGCACAGCTTCTCATTACTGGTGCTATTATAGAAAGCCTGGATTGTCGAAGTTGCACTTCCCTTTTTCGTAGCAGGGTACTGCACCTCCGACAAACAAGCTTTGATAGGCAGACATGGAATTCCGAAATTCATTTTTTGGGTTAGACCAAAATGTGCCAGCATTAATAAATTTACAAACCATTATCATCATTATTATTATTTTTTAAGATGATCCGAGAGTTTTTCAAATATTAAGTATGAAAATCCAATATTTAGTAGCTGGCATAATTAATAACTAGACCCTAATGAAAATGAATGACGTCGTAGTTTAGCTAGCATTGTTATTATTCAGATAATTACTCATGCCTGAATGTTCCTTAGGAGTATTCGAGTTGCTAAGGAAGTGGTCCAACGTGTAAATTTTCCATGGATTTCAGAGAATGTGTGTCATTTCTTCTTAAATGCGTCCATGACTGAAACACACGCTAACTTTTGAGATAAATTTCAAGTACCTCATTAACATACTTTGCCTGTGAGATAAAAATCCCACTTTCATCTTGTTCTACTTCTATTTCCAAGAATTATCTCAACAAACCCATGTCATTCATTTCAAATTCTTCTTTCATGATTGTTTTAAAATTTTCAATAAGGCAATCATCATTACCTGTAAAAATAACATCATCAACATATAAAACTACAATCAATATTTTACCATCTTTTTTCTTTGATGTAGAGGGTGGGTTCTCCCTCACATTTCTCAAAACCATTTTCCAGTAGATAGGAATCTATCCTATTGTACCACGCTCTTGGCGCTTGCTTCAGCCCATAAAGAGCTTTCTTCAACTTACACACTTTGTGCTCTTGGCCTTTCTTTTCATAACCTAGAGGTTGATCAATGTAAACCTCTTCCATTAACACTCCGTTTAGGAATGCTGACTTCACGTCCATTTGGTAAACTTTCCACTTGTTTTGTGCTGCTATGGACAACACTGCTCTCACGATTTCCATTCTGGCAACCGGTGCGAAAGTTTCCTCATAATCTATCCCATGCTTCTGCTTATAACCTTTGACAACAAGTCTTGCCTTGTGTCTCTCTATTTTTCCTTCAGCATTACTTTTGGTCTTGTAGACCCATTTAACACCAATGACATCTTTACCTTTTGGGAGTTCAACCAAATCCCAAGTTTTGTTCCTCTCTATGGCATTTATTTCCTCATCCATAGCTTCTATCCATTTCTCATCCTTGATAGCTTCTTCGAAATGAACAGGATCATCAACATGACAATATAAAGAAAACAAAGAATTGATACCTTCATTAGCTAAATCTTGTTCATAAATTTCTTTCAAACTTCTGAATTTCTTACCTCTTTCTGTAGGTGTACAAGTGCTTGAAGAAGCACTTGAATTTCCTCCTTGTGGTGTGCTTGGAGAAGCACTGTCATTTCTCCTCAAGAGTGTGCTCTGCTTTTTTTTTGTTGGTGTTGCTATTTGGGGATGTATTTCAGCCAACTCATCATCATTTTCATCATGAGATAAACAGTGTTTAACATTCACTATTTTCTCTATGCTTCCATCCCAAGCTTCCTCTTCAATGAACTGAACATCTCTGCTCACAATAAACTTCTTGGTGGATGGGTTATATAACCTGTATGCCTTGGATTCCTCACTGTATCCAATGAAAATACATTTCTCCCCCTTGCTGTCCAAATTCTTTCTTAGCTGATCCGGAATGTGTGCATAAGCCACACATCCGAAAACCTTCATGTGTGTGACACTTTCCTTTGCGCCACTCCATGCCTCTTCCGACACTTTGTTCATAACTTCTTTTGTAGGGCACCTATTCAAAATGTACACTGCATAATGTACAGCTTCAACGCAATAATCATTAGGCAAATTCCTTCCTTCAACATAATCCTCGCCATGTCCATTATGGTTCGGTTCTTCCTTTCGGCTACTCCATTTTGCTGCAGAGTATATCTAGTTGTAAACTGCTTTTGAATACCATTTTCTCTACAAAAACGTAGAAAATATTTAGAGATATAATCACCTCCTCTATCAGTCCTTAGTACTTTGATATGCAGCCCACTCTGGTTCTCAACAAGTGCTTTGAAATTGCAAAATTTTTCAAACACTTCACTTTTGTTTTTCAAAAAGTAAACCCAAGTTTTTCTTGTAAAATCATCTATGAATGTTAAGATATAGTGGTTGTTTGCAAGTGATGGATTTTGCATCGGTCCACATGCATCTGAGTGGAAAATCTCTAAGGGTGCTTTTGCCCTTATGCTTTTCCTAGAAGGAAAACTTTCTCTGTGTTGTTTCCCAAAGATACAACCTTCACAAAGGCTGTCTAGTTTCTCTATCAATGGTAAACCACTTACCATTCCTTTTCTGTTCAACAAATTAAGACCTCCAAAGTTGAGATGTCCAAATCTCAAGTGCCATAACCAATTATCATCTTTTGGTTCGCTTTGGAAAGTCTCTTGTGCAACTGCTGCTTTCTCTTCACCATTCTTCAAGTCTGCTCTCATTCTAAGAGGGAACATCATGTTCCTTGTCATCTTCACTTCAACAATACACTGTTTGCTGGGTGGTTTATCCATGATGGTACAAACATCATTATCAAAGAAAACATTATACCCCTTATGGACAAGTTGTCCAATACTTAAGAGGTTACACTTCATTCCTGGAACATAATAAACATCTGATATGGATTTATTTGCTCCTAATATTGTTAAAACATTCACATCTCCTTTTCCCATAACAGAAACTTTGCTATCAGTTCCTAGTGTGACTTGTGACTGCACACTCTCATCTAACATAGAAAACATGGCTATGTTTCCTGTCATATGGTTACTACAACCTGAGTCTAGAAACCATAAATATTCATTTTTTTCTTCAGCCATATTACAAGCTAAAAACAAATTGTTTTGGCTGCTATTTTCTCTAGTGAAATTTGCACTAGTTCTATTTGCCATATCTTGCTTCTTCATTCTACATTCATTAGCATAATGACCATATTTTTTACAATTGTAACATTGGACATTGGATTTGTCATACCTCTGTCCTTGTGCATTCTGCTGTCCACTTTGCTGGCTGCCATATTGGCCGTGGCTGTGATTTTGACTGTTGCACCTTCCATGTGAATGTGAAGGGCTGTCTCTTCCACCTCTTTTTTGGCTTCTGCCTCTTCCTCTTCCTCTGGCTTGCCCTCTTCCTCTTCCGAAAGACATCTGGGTCTTGAAGGCATGCTCAAGAGATGAATTTTCACTCCTACTCAATCTTTGTTCATGGGTCATCAATGATGCATGTAGCTCATCCACTGAAAACTTTGTGAGATCCCTAGTCTCTTCTATGGTGGTGACAATCACATCAAATCTTGAGGGTAAATTTCTCAAGAGTTTTTCAACAATCATCTTGTCTTCAAGAGTCTCTCCATGAGATCTTATTTGTGTGACCATTCCAATCACATGAGTGAAGAATGAGTCAATAGTGTCTGACTCTTTCATACAGAGAGTCTCAAAGTCTCTCCTCAGCAACTGAAGTTTTGCTGTCTTCACTTTTTCCATACCCTGATGGGCTGTCTTGAGATTTTCCCATGCTTCTTTGGATCTATTGGCTGCTGCTATCCTCGGAAACACACTCTCATGCACTGCTTGATACAAGAAGAAAAAATCCTTGGCATCTTTCTTCTTATTGCTCTTCAAAATCTCTCTTTCTGCCTGAGTTAACATATTAAACTCAAGTTCATCTGTTGGCTCTTCAAAGCCTTCCTCAACAAATTCCCATAAGTCTTGGGAGACAAATAATGCCCTCATAGTTATTGACCAGTAGTCATAATTTTTCCCATTAAATTGTGGGAGATGGATATTTCCCATACCCATACCAGTGCTAGCTCCAGCCATTCTGCACTCTTAACTATGATTCAAAAACACTTGACTGTGTGTTTAAAATTAACTAACTGTTCTGCAATAGTAACACAAAACTGTTATAGAGAAATACCTTTGAATTCTTCTTGTCTGAGTCTTCACACTGCTGGAGAAGCTGCTGCAACTAAGAACTCCTTTCCTTCAGCTTATTTGACCTTCAAATAGCCTGGACTAGCTCTGATACCATGTTGGAATTTTCTGGGTAATTCCTTAACAGAACAGAGGAAATAGAAATTCCTCTTCTACAACACAGAGCTTTGAAATAAAATTAAATTTCAGACAGACAAACAGAGATATGAAATATCAAGTCTATCTCATAAAAAAAACTGCTGTTACAATTCTTCCTCAACTAGAGGGCTTACAAAATAATTTGACTGCTGCAAACACAGTTCAAAATTATCACTCTTTCATTTACTAAAATATCACTCTGTCTTCTCTAAAATAATCATTGATGTGTATATAAGTATTTCACACTACTGTGCAAAAATACAAAACATTTTGTCTCTCTGGAAAATACGCTGCTGTGTATTTCCAAATTCACACTCTGTCTTTTTCAACAACAACGCTCTGTTGTGCATAAAACTTCTGTTCTGTGTAATTAAAAATTACAACACTCTGTTTCTGTATTAAAACAAAATATCTCAATTTCCATTTAATGTCATTCGTTGACAAAAAATCACCGCTTGAAAATTTCATTAACGGCATCATAAATATGCCGGCACCGCTTGGAAATGCATTAATGTCAGATCTGCATGGTGGCACTTAGATTTTTTTTCTTTCCCCCCGCACTGCTGTGCTTTCATAAAAACATTCACTGTTCTGTGTAATAAAACAATTACACTACATGCCTCACGGGTCTTTTAATATATATGTGTTATATATATTAAAAATAAAACAAATAACAAAAAAAACATTAAAAACAAACCATTGAATTAAAAACAAATGTGCGATGGGCAAATAACATTAACCCAAATCTTTTATGAACGCATTTGTGTGTGGGCTCGCTGCGGATGATGTCAGCAATTTCCGGGGGGTGGGGGGGGCGGTTCACAACTCCGCCCACAAGACTTCAACTACCCCCGCGGAATTGTCCTTCCGCCTCATCTCTGCGCTGTCTTCTGGGCAGTTGGAAATTAATTCCGACAGTGGATGGCCCTTAATAATTTAGGTTCAGTTAGACTTCTGCTAATTGTTTGAATCTCGGATTAAGTTGAAATCATTTCCAAGGAAGGAATGCATCATTAATTTGTGCGAAACAAATAATGTAGTTTTGTAATTTTTATTATGTAATTTGCAGAGCACATATGTAAATATTTTAAGGGTTTTTAACACAAATACATTTTAATAACAAGAATTATAGTTCAAAAGAAAAACGAAAAAAACTTATAACCAATACCATGAAAAGAGTACAACCCATGAATGCAAGCCAATACTCGAAAAAGGGCTATCACTTAATCCAAAGGTGGAAGACAACATTTATTTATATTGTCGGTGGGGGTCGCCATACTCATCATTTCCAAGGTTCTAGTTGCTTGGTGTTTTAGCTATATGAGGAAAGCTGAAAATGGAAGTTCATCCGCATTTAATTTATATGGTTACAGAATGAATCAAGATGGTTTTCTGTCATTTCATTTACTATAAAATTCAACACATGATAATGGGTGTGGAGCCATCTATAGCTGGTGAAAATTCCATCTTCCTTTCGTAAGTTGACATGCGTGACGCATGGTTATGAACACAAAATATTTGGAGGTGTCTAACTCATCAAAATATGGCAATAATGCATATTCGACACAGAAATCTATGTGAACATTTGCGAATAGTAGCGATATTATGGAACAAAACTGCTTGTATTCACATTTTTGAAAATCACATTGGGCAGAGGTGTAGTTACAAATTACCTTTGGAAGATTCAATATGTTGAGAAAGAAGGATAACCAAACCTTTGGAAGAAAGAAGGAGAAGATTCAATATGTTGAGAAATGAGGTTCAGCAGCTTACCATGTCCGTCTACGGAATGGAAGTGGACAGTCGAGCATGTGAACCGTATAATACGTCCCTTCCTAGTTTCCAGTCTATTACAAATGGATTTTCTAATAAATTAAGTTACTTTTTATATATTTAAGTTATTATTTAATTAAAATATATAATTAATTATTTAATATATAAAAATATAATTAATAATAATAAAATAATTATTTAATTGTAAGGTAAGGGTTAAGTTAAAGATTAAATTGATGAATGCCATTTAGTTTTATGGAAAAAAGGGTGATTAAATATTTTTGTTAACATGTAAATTAAAAAGGAAGCACATGTTCTTTATTATTAATAATAATTATATATTAATATGTAAATTAAAAAAAAGTACATTATCTAAATCATTAATAATAATTATATGTAAGAATTGACCTAACAAATCATTAATACATGTTCTTAATTATTAATAATAGTTATAGGTTAGAATTCATTAACTCGTCACCAATGTCAAAAATGAAAAAGAACAGTAATTTTTGAGAATATGAAAAAGTACAACATAATAAACATAAAATTTTAAATTCCACATAAATTACATTTTGTAAATCTTTCTAATAATTTACTAAAAAGTAAATAAATAAATTAATAAATAACATACTAGTTAGTATTTATGAAAAAGAAAAAAGAAAACTTTCAAATATCTCAATTTTATTTTAATCATTAAATTTATTAATTAAATTTATTTTGTTTTTATTTTTATTTTTATGCAATATAACATATTCAAAATATTTACATACATGATAAAGTAATTTCTATGTTAACCAACTACTTTAACATTCATATTCAACCCAACAAATTATTCTTTTTGAATAAGTTGACTTGAAAAATGGTGAACATGAATATGAATACCATTGGAAAAGTATCCAAATCAAGAAAAAAAATACCTAGATTCATTTGAAGTTGTAAATGTATTTGTGATGATTATCATATAATGGTGACCACCCATTAGAGTGTAGGGTATCCTCCTATTGATAAATGTCTTAACTAATAAGCATATGTTAGCTTTTATATCATATTGTTGTTTTAAGGTAATTTTTAGTAATTATGGTACAAGAAACATATCACAATGCAATTTTGTTAATTAATAATATTTTATATTATCTTAATAGTGCTTGATCAATTCTAAGAATTATGGTATGGGCATAGGCCTTTTAACTTAAATTGGCTATTTTGCATCTTACAATTAGATCTCACTACCTTCTTCAAATAAAACACATGGAAGATGAGATGTGTCATGGAGTGAGATGGAAAAGCTAGTTTGTACGAAAGCTTTCCAATCTACTAGATGATCTTATAGGGTCCATATAAGTTGGGTCTAAGTCTTTGGTGGCTTTTATCTTCGAATGATGTTGGTTTACAAAGTTAAAGGTGAAAAAACACATGGTCATATTTTGCGAAAGAACAATATAAGAATTGTTAGTAATCTTGTCACTTAAGTTATTTTAAGTAAAAAATAAATATCCTTAAGTATGAAAAGAATGGAATCTCTGCTATGAAGTGATTGATCCACTACTAAACCTTGGAAGTTCCTAATGAATATGAAGCCAATAACAAGGGTTTTTTTTCCATATATAGCTTTATATGGTGTGAATTTGATACCACCATGATAAGTGATATCGTATCAGCATCCAAGGGGTAGTGACTATGCCCGGTGGTGTGAATTTTTTGAAGAAAAGAAATGCAAATAGGTTTCTAAGTACTTATTGACCACTTTTCCTAGACCCGCATTTTGGGAATGATACACAATGTTCATGTTTAGCTAGTTAGCTTAAAATTTAAAGAAGTCCTACCAAAATTTTGTTTGTGAATGTGGTAGCCTATATAACAAAATAAAATTTTCCATGACATGTAACTTAAAAATATGATTCATGAAAATTTGGGCAACTATGGTGGGTGTAGATTGGTGAAATAAGGAAAAAAAAATGCTATATTTCTAAATGTGGTTGACTACCACCATGATGAATAATTTATTACTAGATTTCAAGGACCTATAACAAAATCCATGGAGATGTCAATCAACATAGTAGTTGGGATTGTTAGTGGTTTCATTTCCCTAGGAAACTTCACATTCTCATCGTTATTTCTTTAAAAAGCTTCACGTGCCCTATAAAATCTTGGATGTTCAATTTCAAGCACAAAAATATATATTGATTAGATCATTTATAAGTTTTATGAAATCCAAAGTGACCCTTATTTAGAGTGTGGGTAAGGATAATCCAGAAAGGGATATGTCTTCATCATATTTTCTTGATAAAGTGCAGACTACCACATTTTATTTACCTTGGTCATATATTATATCACAATCAAACCCAAAATTTTCGGTGGCCCACTTATGTTGTGTTGATAATGATAACCTATATTTTAGAAAATACTTCAAACTATCATGATCAATATTTATCTAGAATCATTGTCTAGAAAAATGTGGCCACCAAATATCAATTGCAAGAGGGATGGAAATTGTCTTTTTCTCATAGGTAGATTTTCCCATACTGCAATAAAAGAATGAATTACTAGTGAATGCCAAAGGACACCTTTTTGAATTAACACTGCAGAAAGAATTGTGTCTTACGAATCACATTCCAAAATAAAAACATTATTCGATACCAGAGTAGTGCACATGATTTCCCTTAAAGTTAAGAATGCCTACTTAGCAACTTGGCTTCATAATAAGACATTTGTTTAGTAGGTGTTGATGGTGAAGTTTGCAATTCACAAAAAAACACCTAAAATCTCATTAAGGTAAGTTATATAGGTGGGAATATCACTCTGACTCTATCAACCTTAAATCTACAATAAAATTTCAAGATGCAAAACCTTTGAAATATGAAATTTATTTTCATAATATAAAATTTTATGTTATTGTCTATAAATTTTTAAGAAAACAGGGTATTTCATATAGGAAAAACACTTTTACTAACCACTTACACAACTAGATCAAGGTAATAACATCAATATTTTTACATGGTTAAAATCATCGAAGAGGGAAATAATCCACAACCCCAACCAAGGTGTCGACTTGAGGAAAATTTATTAATGTAAAAGAAAAAGAAAATGCATAAGAGAGTTATCATAATTTATCATCATCCATGACTCTCCATTATTTGTAAATAAATATCATGGGCCAATTGAGTCTTAAACCATGAATCAATAACCATTAGTATTGAGGAGAATATGAACCATCAAATCATTCTATGTCTATAATATATCGTGACCGTCTAATTATAATGCATACTTAAAAAAATAATTTTACCTAATAAACACATTAGACCAAGTTGAACTTGAATAAATCCTAAGTGTCTAAATATCCTAACATGCCCCCTTAAGAAAAAAATTTGGATAGGATTGAAGAATTTGTGAAGGTGACACAATAGGAGAGGGAAGGAGGCACTAGAGCCTATTCCCCCTTCACAAAAACTTCCTGAACTCCTAAAATGTATCAAAGTTTATAAAAAAATTATTCTAGAAGAGACTTGTAAAAATGTCTGAAACTAAATCATCTATAGGGAAAAATATCACTTCAATAACTTGATCATGAATGAGCTTTTTGGTAAAGTGTGTTTGTACCTCAATGTGTTTGTTATGTTAATGATAAACTTGATATTTAGTGAGCTTGATGGCACTCTAATTTTTGCATAACAGGATGTTTAGATGTTTTCGTTGGAATGAAAAATTTATCGAAGCCACATGAATTCTTGACTTGCATTAATCATTTCTCTGTAGTATACTTTTGTTGAAGAAAGAGAAATAGCCTACTACTTTTTACATGCCTAAGTGACAGGTCCAAAATCAAAATTCAAAACATAAAATATATTATACTTCCAATCATTAAGATCATGAGTTAATCTAAATCACTAAAACCAACCAATAAAGGAGTCTGCCCCCCCCCCCCCAATTGTAATGTATCCCAAACTGAACTATATCACAAATATACCAGAGTATCATTTTTGTTGGTTTCTAATGACATTCATGGGGTGCTTGCATATACTAGGAAACAATACCAATAGAAAAGGAAATATGAGGATGGGTATGAGTCAAATATAACAGGTTACCAATTAATTGATGGTACAAAGTGGCATCAAATTCACATGTAGTGTAGGTGGCAACGATCTTGACTCCAGAAAGAAAGGGAGAAGGGGAATATTTACAATATTACACACGAAATTGATGATGAAGTGACATACATGCTTAGATTAGGAAATAAAAGTTCCTTTCTTGGTTTTTAATACTTGGATTCCAAGTAAATAATGAAAAAATCCTAAATATGTTAGTTCAAACTTATTCCTAAGGATTGAATTCACATGGGTGAAAGGGTTGCTACTAGTGGCAATAAGGTCGTCAACACAGAGAACAAGGATTATGAAATGGATTCCTACTTTCTTGGTGTAAACATTAGGGTCAAAATGGTGTCTAAATAATCCTATGTCAAGAAAAATGATATCCAATTAGTGTACCAACCTTAAGGAGCTTTTTTAAGACCATAGAAAAAATTTGTAAGGAAGAAATAAAATCTAGAATCACTCTAAAAATATCTAGGAGGTTGTTCCATGTATATCCCCATGAAAGAATAAAATTTAACATCCATATGATGAGCCTCCCATCCATGTGAGGAAACAAGGGCTAAAACAAGGTAGATGGAATTTATTTTGGCTACAAGGGAAAAATTTTCATTGTAGTTAACTCCAACTTGACAGAGTTCTTTACAACTAATTAATCCTTATTTATTTCAACACTTCCATATAATTGATACTTATCTCTATATACCCATTTACATTTGGAAATTTTTCTTCCTTATGGAAGAAACAAAAGTCCCCAAGTATCATTCATAATCAAGGAAAGGTACTCTTCATTCATTATTTTTTCCCAATTTGGATGGCATGAATTTTCTTTAAACATGTTTCTAGATGATGATTTTGTGAATATCAGGCCAAAAAAGAGAAGGATTACTAGAACTATGAAAAATTATGAAGTTATTTTACAGGACCGTTAGGAAGCTCATGAGCTACCTCTAATCTTGAACGAAACCTTATGGGAAGTTGTGGTGTTGGTGAAATTTGATACTCAATGGACTCTTATGGAGGAAGGTGAGGAAGTGGAGGGGGGTTTTCATCCTAATTTCCATCATTTCAAGAAGAAACTACAATAGGAATAGATCGTGACACAAATTCAAAAGGTGAATCACAAGCCAAAGATGGAACAACCATAGAATCAGGCTGATAGCCCAAAATATTTTCATCAAATTTAACATCTCTTCTAATTATTACTTAATTAGAGTGAAGTTAAAGAAGTATATAATCTTTTACATATTCAGAATGACCAACAAAAATACACTTCTCACTTGGACATGGTGATGGCTAAAGATCCTATCCACTAGAGTCATCATATTTTGAATAATAGAACCATTGAGGAGAAAATGCTAAAGTTACACATGAAGATTTCAAGATAAGTACATTTTATCATTACTTTTTAAAAACAATTCTAAAGATTGAAATGAACTTATTTTTTCATTTTCCTTAAGTTTATTATTTAATTATGGTCTGGGAAAATTACACAAACTCAAACTCAGATAAATGCCACTCAAAATTTTAAGTGGTACAATACTTTGATCCCACAATGCAATATTGTATGATCATAGCAGTTAGATTATAGATGAAGAGAAATGCATGGTTGTAAATCAATTTTGAAAGTATTTTACAACTTAGCTCTATGATGGAATATGGATCATATCACAATGGATTCAACTTGCAATGAACTGGTATTTGTTTTTTACTTTAAAATGTGAAACCAAACCTCATCCCCAACTCATAAGTTATGAGTTTTATGCCTTGTCAATAAGCATATTAAAAAATATATGAAAATATACTCCCATGGCAATGGAAGAATGGGTAGAAGTGTGTAAAGTCCCTACTTTTTGTTGATAAAATTTGTAATTACACTTTTAAGGAAATGTTAGTTTATGATATTTAGCCATCTTTATCAAGGATAGACAAAAGAAGGCCAATGGCCCAAATATATAATTCTCACAACTAAAGGGGATTTGTGTCATTTCATCAATTATAAGACAATGGGCAAGTAATATGGCTTACCTATAAAGCTACAAAAGGGCTAGTACTATTAACATATTACAAGGAATACCTTAGGATTGAATCAACACATGCATACCACTCACACCTCGTACTTCACATAACCTTCACCAACCAATTACTTCAAAGAATTACCCATAAGCATTCATTCATCAATAAAATACTATCTATTAACTAAGCATTGATATATAATACTTCCAACTTTTTTTAATACAGATTCAACAAATCATCATAACACTAATGCATAACTCTTCACAAGACATGAAACTCCTTCCTATTTTGTGCAATGTGCCCTAAGGCATACCTAAATACATAGAACTCATTCATAGGGAAAATAATATCTAAAGTATAAGGCATAATACACAAATTTCCATCTCATTATTGCAATTTACAAATGAACTAGCATAACCATGATCGTGAAGTATTAAACATTAATTCATGCTTTGAGGAGTAGAGGTTGTCAACTTAGAATAAGTATATAAAAATCTCAACTATTCATTTATATACACATTCAAACATTTCCAACATCTATCAATTCATCATTGCAATAAAGTACAATGACCAACATAATAATATACATAAAGATTTGGAAAATAATTTCATTCCATTAATAGGAGGTAGATACGCTTATCGAAATCACATAAAAATGCTAGAATCTAATGAGAGGAGAGCCACTCTCCATCGAATGTTAGGCTTATCTACACTACAGTTATCCATCGCCAAGACAAATCCAATTCCTTAAAGGAAACATTGACTGAGTGTTACTCAAGTTTATATTTCAAGTAGAATATGTCAAGACCACTAACCTTCACTTACAAGACTCAAACTTTTCTCTTCAGAAGCTCAATTAAAGCATATTAACACAACAAAACATAGCCACCTGAGGTATGCACAGCACAAAAGGGAGCTCTCATTGATATAGTAGTTCCTCAATGCTTCCCTTCTCCAATTCCTTCCATGTCTCAATTAGAAAAAAACATTTATAAATTCTTTAATGCCTCTAACCTCATATGAAGTCTTCGTCACTAATTCATGGTCCATTTCACTCCATAGTTTTCTTTTACACTACATGGTTGTGGCACAGAAGGATTCTAGTCACCTCCTATTTCAAGTCATGTCATTTTCACACACATGTATGCCAAGTCTATTCACCTAGATTCACATGTCACTAGGCCTTGCACATGAAATATCTCTTCCATTTTATCTCATTCTATCTGCATTATCCTCAATGTGTGTATGTCCCATGAACACTACTCCCAACCTTCAATTTTATGTTCATACCTTTGCTTGCGAGTAAAATATTAGAAGGCTCTAGAATGGTGAGCATCCCATTTTAAATTTGGTATCCTCTCCCACATTTTCTCATAAATGTTATCAATTGGTAGTTCAGCTACTAGTTCAAGAAAAACAGGTATTATTAAATTCACAAAATATAGAGGATTTCACAATCCCCTCACAACTTTCCCTTCGATGAACCTTCTCTCCTAGGCATCAGGATTTGTGATAGTTGTCCTCTTCCTCGGTTCTAGAAATACATAAATTAAACGAATACTTAAATCATAATAAATTATGGAATGGTATTCATGTTGTTTATCCAACATTAACAATCTTAATTAAATTTACAAAATATGGGGATTGAAAATGGATGTCACACCTTATTTCCAAGTGAATGTTCCCACAAACTTTCCCTTGATCTATGGAAAAACAATTAATAAATCATCCATTTGATCCTGAGTATTGTGGTTGATGAATACCTTGCTATAGCTCCTAAATGTATTGATTTATATCCCAAACATATATTTTGCACACAATAAACACAAATCGTGTAAAATTCTACTTCTCTTCATAATATAAGTGTTAGAAATAAAATAGATCTAATCTAGATTATTCAAATATATCTATATCTAACCATATAATGCTAAAAAAAAATCATGTATGTGGGGGATTAATGAAATAAATATTAGAAATATCCATTATTAAACAAGATTTAAACTTACCTAATCTCCATTATTAAATAACTTATCTTAAACTATTATTAAAACATCCTCATTAATTTATATCGAGTCAAAATAAATTAAAAATTCAAGCTCTATTATTATTAATCTATAAATATTAGTAGTAATAGGACAAACTATTACTTCTTGATATTATTATTTAATAATATAGCTTTCTTATCAATTATATTAATAAAGCTTCCATACATTAGCATCCTTTATTTAATCAATTAAAACAAAATCTAAACTTTTCTAAACTCCATTATTATAAATTTAAATCAATTTATATTCCTAATAAATTATTAAGTGTAAATATTAATAATAAAGCTTTTCTAATAATATTATAATAATAAGCTAATATAATTAAAATTACTAATCCAATTAAAACAAATTTCCATAATAATTTATACTAATAAATTAATAAAAATGTAAATTTAATTAAATTAAATAAAGCTTATTATCTTGTATCACGCTATTTGGTTCTTCTCTTCCTCTCATTCTCTCCATTCTTTCCTCCCTGTATTTATTCACCTTGGTTTCCTCTTTTCTTGGTAGGTTTTGTCGTGAAGATGAGTCTTGTTCTAGTCTCAAAATGTAGACAGAAAAATGAAGACAATGGATACTCCAGATTCTCTATATCTAGATTAGAAATGTCAAATTATAAGAGTTTCACCTTGAGCGCTATTATAATTTGGCATGTCTCCTTGGCTCACTCCCATAAGAAAAGGAAACTCAAGAAATGAATGTCATCAAGAAGGCTTTTGTCTTGGAAAATCAGCTTGTGAGAAAAAAAAATGACCACCCTTCTTGCAATAGAGACTCGGTTCCTATATATTGCTAGATAATTATTCTAGATAAAGATTTATCATCATGGTTTGAAGCATTTTCTAGAATAGAGGTTATGGTTACCAACAAAACATAAGTGGGCCACAAAAATGCTTGTGTTTGATTGTGAGATAATATTTGGTAAAGGTAAAGAAAATGTTGTAGTTCATGCTTTATCAAGAAAATACGAGGGAGTATCCCTTTTTGAATGGTCCTTACCTATACTAGAAAGAAGGGTCAATTTTGAGTTCAATTTTTTTAGAAATGAGTTAAGCTCTCTTTGTTTTTAGAATACATGAAATTATACATCCAAGATTTTATAGTGGCATGTGAATATTTCTGAAGAAATAAGGGTGAGACTATGAGGTTTCCTAGGGTATTGCAAGCACTACCAATCCCATCCACTATTTAGATTGACCTCTCCTTGTCTTTTATTATGGGTTCTTGAAAGCTAGTAATAAATCAATCATCACAATGGTAGTCAACCACCTTTCAAAATATGCTCCTTTTTTCTTTCCCTTAGCACTCCAATTTAAATCCACTACAATTGTCGAAGTTTTCATGGATCATATTTCTAAATTATGTGTTATTGTGAAATACATTAATATCACTTGTTTAAAGTTTGAGGTAACTAGTTGAAAATGAACACCTTGTATCATTCCCAAAGTGAGGGTAAAAAAAAGGTGGTCAATAAGTGCATAGGAAACTACTTTCATTGCTTTTATTCAAAAATTCCACATGAATGGGCATAGAAATCGCCCCTTGTAGGATGGTGATATGATACCACTTATCATTGTTCTACAAAATTCACACCACATGAATTTATCTATGGCCAAACCCCCTTGTTATTGACTTTATATTCACTAGGTACTTACAAGGTTTAATAATGGATCACACTTCACACTAGAGAATCCATTTTTGCATACTTAAGGATACTTAATTCTACTTTAAAATAACTAGAGCGGCAGGATAACCAGAAATGCATAGAGTTTTCTTTAGCAAAAGAGGACTAGGTTTTTTTTCACCTTCAACTATATACACCAACATCACTCTAAAGAAAAATACACCAAAAACTTAACGCCCAGTTATATGGACCCTATAAGATCATCTAATACATTAGACAACTTACAAACCATTGGATAACTTGTCTACAAAACAACTCTTCCATCTCACTCCAAGATACATCTAGTATTTCATGTACCTTATTTGAAGAAGTTAGTGAGATTCAATTACAAGGTGCAACCTAACCTATTTAAATTAAAAAAAAAACTTATAATGATAAAAACCCTCTTACAAAGCACTATTAAGATATTATCGATTAACAAAATTACATTATGATTGTTTTCTTGTATCATAATTACACAACCTTATTTTAAAACAATAAATATAACACTATAATTAGCCATTTACATAACCTTCCTTAAAGCATAAACCATACATAATTAAATGAATACATGTCGCACATAAACAATTGTTAACCACAACAATTCAATCACATAAAAACTAAAAACTATCATATCCTTATTAGGTAAGATGTTCATGAATAGGAGGATCATACCCTACCTACACTTTAATTAGTGGTCTCCATTTAGATGATTTCCATCTCAAATAGCATTTAGAACTTTAAATGCATCTAGGTTGGAAACTTTGCAATGATACGAGTGTTTACCATTTTCGAAGTCAACATATTGACAGAGAATAAGATGTTGGGTTGAATATGAGAAACAAAGGAGTGGTTTAAAAAAATGTGTATATATTTTATGATTCAAATCTATATGCAATTAAAGAATAGTGTCTTAGGAATTTTATAAATATTATTGCCAAAAAATTTATTCTTTTTATTCCTTTTATTTGGATAAACATAAATGCCTACTACCTAAATTTATTATAAAAAATTTGTGTATTAAAATAATTTTTTATCTAGAATTTCAAGAAAAATATTTATTTTAAATTTTTTTGATATTAAAATGAAAACGTTGAAGGTATTAATGAATTAGAAATTGAAAACATAAATGCTTTTTCTTTCTACTAAATAATTTTAAAAAAACTAAAAAAAAATTGTATATTAAAATAATTTTTTTATCTAGAATTTCAAGAAAAATATTTATTTTATTTTTTTTTATATTAAAATGAAAACGTTGAAGGTATTAATGAATTAGAAATTGAAAACATAAATTCTTTTTCTTTCTACTAAATAATTTTTAAAAACTAAAAAAATAGAGTGTCGTATTGATTTAAGTTTTGCGGATTTAAATAGTTACAAAACAAATTTACTTAGATTCATTCCACTTTTAAATAGACCATATATAATTTAATTTTTAATTTTGCTCCCTTTTGAAGATTGATATTGCATTTTTTGATATAAAAGTTCTAATGTTTCAAAAGTTTAACAATCAAATGACTAAAAAGTACAATTATTAAATATTGAGAGAAATAGTGGTGTGTAAAACTATTATTGTCAATATTTAAATAGTTACAAAACAAATTTTCTTAGAATCGTTCCACTTTTAAATAACTACAACTAATGATAGAAATTGTCTCAAAATTTTAACAATCATATTACTAAAAAATACAATTATTAAATATTGAGAGAAACAGTGGTGTGTAAAACTATTATGGTTAATATTTAAATAGTTATAAAAAAAAATTTATTAGAATCATTCCACTTTTAAATAACTACAACTAATGATAGCAAAGTTGTCATATTGGCGAAGACCAGTGTGAGTGTGGAGTGTCGATGCTGGTGTTGGGGTTGTGTTCGTTGTGGATGTTATTTTAGAAATCATAACTACATGTCCTTCGTTCTCATTACCATGGATACCTCTCATTATTCCAGCATAATAATCAAACAAGCCATTATCTGGATAACTGCACTACAATTATTCATTTCCACTCCAATTCGATCAACCACACCACTCCAATTCGGTCAACCACACCGCCTGATCAAACAATAAGAGGAAACAAAATTGGACATGAAGCTTATTCACAACATAAAATATGTTGCTCTTCTCTACTCACTAAAATATGTTACTCTTCTCTACTCACTATTTCCAGAAGGTCAAACCTACTCAAATACTCTACATCAATAGATCACAATTGTCTTAATCACATATAAATTGCAAACAAAAAACAAGAGCACCCACCTCCTGGATAGTATGCTAAGATAAATGCATAAAGCTCTATGGAAATTTATGGAAATTTCAAGAGGAAAAGTTGGGATGATTGTAGGTCTCTTCCTAATTAAATGTGAGCAAGAAGTCAAAACTCAAATCCATTTACGATCAAACAACAAGGAACTACTTTTTTTTGAGGTTGAGGTTTAGGATAAATTATTAAATCGCTTTTGGGTTGATTGTGCAAGCACTTCAAGAGAACTTCAAGAGAGATATCCATTGGACTAGTCACAAATGGACCAAAAGGTTTGAAAGTATTCATTATTTTCCAAATCTAAACAACATTGTATAGGTGAATATAAATGAATTACTTAAAGGATATTATCACAAGTGAATAAAAAGAAGTTACTTTAATAACATGTTAAAACACATGATCAACCCACCTCCTGGTATAAGCAAAAACATTGGTGGTGGACGAAGAGGTGGGCATATTTTCTGCATGACTTACATGAATTATGAATCATAAATGCAAAGGGTTCTTCAAATATTCACTAAAGGAACAACTTTTGGATTATTCTCTTACGACACTTGCAAATCAGTCTTGTATCAAATATCAATAATGAGTCTACAGAATGAATGATGAGGATTCTTAAGAGATTTTTCGAGTTTCCTAATAATTTTTCGTTCTGAGAAGGATGCCATATATTCTAACATACAAAAATAATTTAGCAGAAGTGAACATTTTCTTCGGCTAAAAGAGAAAAGAAGAAGATGCTAGATTACCGTGTTGGAGGATGTTATGTCAAGCGTTGCTTCAACCTTGTGAACAACTCTAATGGGTTCCTTGTATAGGTATGTATGTTCACATAAGTCTTGTTACATTAAATATGTATGATCAAAGTAATTCATTTGACCATGTCAAGTTCTAAAAATATTTGATGTTTTCCAAGTGAAGCAAAAGCAGGTAAGATCAGATATAAGTTTTGGAGGAGATTTGTTCAATTTGATAGGAGGAGATGTGTTCAATTTGATAGTGAGGCTTGGCTACAACCAAGATTTCACTATGGGATTGATTATCGCTCCATATCATATCATGCCATTAGCTTGAACACCCATCCTTTATAAGGCTACCCAAATGAAACAAAGACAAGGAATATTTTTTAGGCATTCCTCCTTTCTCACGGTATTGACAATTAGAAATCCTGCTAAATATGAATTCAGAGTGAAAAATCCCACTTCGGAATACATGAAAATTATCAAATCAAATGTTTTGTCGGAATTTGATGCCATGTGTAGAGTATGATAGGTTCTCTGATGCCATGTGTAGAGTGTGTTAGGTTCTCTGATGCCATCTGTAGAGTGTGTTAGTTTTTTTTTTTACATGTGTTTTTACGGCACAAAGTGGAGTTTGTAGACTCCTTTCGACCTACGATAAGAATGCTTAACCCTTATTTTCAACAACATGTCTTCATTGATCACAAATCTAATAGTTTATCTCTACATGCCTTAAAAAGGAAAACCCCACCTTATGTGTAGTTGAAAATTTGAGGAGAACTCAATAGTTACCATCCACTATTTTATGGCTTAGTAATTAATAATGTTAGGAAAGATTAATTCATTAATGAAAGTGAGATCACTTTGAATTTAGAGTTCCTATAAAATCAATGTAATGTGGTGAATTGTGTTTTGTTGCATTTATTTGGAATGTGATTTGTATATATGCATAGTTCTTGGATGAGACGATTCTCAATTGTTGTGTCACAAAGATGACACTATTGTCTCTTTCCCTACACGTTCTTGTCGCCACAACAATCTCACTTCTTTTGGAGCTTGTATTGAGTATGTCGACCCTATTCACTTTTTCAGAGTCCTCTTTATTTTTATTTTTTTAATTGAACCAATTGACAAGATCCACAACTCATGCACTTTCAATTCATTACAAGAGACATTCCCCACTTCTGATGAGTCTGTGTGTATAAAAAAACCCACTAATAGCAATACATCTCCTCTCGTACAGTGCACTTCTCAAATGTGGCCAATTAAAATACATTAGCATGTCAAGCTCAACTACAAAAAATATTGGAGTGTGGACTATCACAAGCTCCAATTACATGATGAATTATAGTGATTGAAATATTTATGCTCAACATCCAAACTTCAACAACTTCACCCAATTTTTTAGCTTCAACTACAAGCCACTTGATCCATATGCATCTATGAGTATGTAACTCAATCATTTTCCCCTATGTTTTCACACTTCATTGTTTATGAAAACACCTTATCAATTTTTCAATAAATGATAATATGTTAAGATATCCCCAATCTCGTTTATGTCTTTGATGGTGCCTTTAAAAATGACATTGCATTGTTTTGGGAAATCAAATACTACAATGATATGCTTTTGGAAGTTGAACTAGTGGGGAATGTCCAATATGAATTGCTCCTTAAGAAATATAAGCAAACATTCAGTCTAAAACAGAGGTGGGTGTTCCCTCAAAGAATCTAGTTCTATGGTGAGTAATCACTCTTCATATATGCTCTTTCTCATATGATAGACTTACGGCGTTCCCTTTGCAACATTTGGTGCAATTGCTAGTGAACTTTTAAGTGTGTTTTTATAAATGTATGTATTTTCTTTGTACTTTTAAGTTTTTTCTTCTAAATGTATATAGTTTTGTTTTATTAATTCTTGGATAATGACATATATGTTATTTATGAGTTCGTTCATTTTAATCGTAAATAAATTATCAAGGAGATTAATAAAATGTTATTTTTGTGAAATTTAAGTTTTAATGTTTTTCATATGATTATACTTTTTCAAAAATGAATATTTTTAGTAAATTTTAACATAATGTAATTATTATTTTTAAATATGGATGGTGTGAATTGGGTGGAAATATTTAATATTTTAGGTGGTTAATACAATTATTAATATTTTTTTTGGTTTTTTATATTAATAATTTGTTGAGTTAATTCTAACATATAACTATTATTAATGGTTAATATCTGAAGATACTATGTGATTTATTTTACTAGTTTCAATCTCATTTCTTCATTTCTATGAGCATCATCTATTTCACTAGTTTCAATCTCATTTCTTCACCTCTGTGAGCATCACCGAATACAATAATACAATAAATATTAAGTGGACTATTCAAAATTATGAGAAATTAGTCAATTAAAACTATCTCTCATGAAAATGGTTATAAACTTACTTACCACACACTTGAATCCCAAAAATAATATTTAATATAATACAATACCAAAACCCATCATACTTAAATTTCAAAATAAATTAATTTATTAAAAATTACAAAATGTAATTTTCCAACCAAGCTAATAATGAGCAGCTAACTACTATACGGTCCACTTCCAAAATGAAAAAAGTACTCACTGTCCACTTCCAAACACGGACATGGGAAGTCCCTGAACCTCATTTCTATGTCTGGTTATCATGTATATATTCTTCCTTTCTAAAATATCAAGCCTCCCAAAACGTTCCCTCACTAATTAATAACCACACCTCTGTCCATTCAATGAATGGGGTTTCCAAAAATTTTGAATACCATTCACCAGCTCTACTGCAAGCACTTTTTTTCCAAAATACAGCAAAAGCTAAAATAGATTTCTAAGCCGAATTTGCATTATTGCCATACTGGGATGGGTTACAAACTTCAAATTATTTGTTTTCATAACCATGCCTCGTACGGAGTTCTGTCCATGCTCCACGCAAGTTACGAAAGGAACTTGAAATCTTGAAATTTTCACCAGCTATAGATGGCTCCACACCCATTATTATATGTTGAACTTACAGGAAATGAAATGACAGAAAACCATCTTGATTCATTCTGTAACCATATAAATTAAATGCGGACGAACTTCCATTTTCAGCTTTCCTCATATAGTTAAGATAATGGAGTTGTTTAGGAACAGTCCACAGTATGACGACCCCACCCACGATACAAATCAATTTCTCGCTCCCAGCCTAGAATTAACTGATCCCGTATTTCGAGCATTGGCTTAAATTCATCAGTTGCATTTTCCCCCTTTTCACGGCATTGTTTAATGGTCTTAAGTTTTTCCATTTTTCTAATGATCTGTATTTGTATTTCCTAAAATATTTAAATATATAGATAGTAAAATTTACACAATTGCAATAAATTTTGAAAACAAAATTACGAAATTTTTATGCTGCATAAACCAGATAAGTCAACACTGTCATCATCTTGTGACTTCTATGTGCCAACAAGATCATCATCTATGTCCCATGAAGGTAGCGGCGTTGTCTAATGAGGCTATGATTTTTTGCGTGGACTAGCTGGAATATGGGGAGAAATTGTGCAAAAAATTGCTGGATTCTAGGGAATTTCGAGAGAAATTGTCTAAGAAATTAGACTGTGAGAGTGTTTAAATTTCATCGATTTGGCATTATTAAAAATGTTTAGACATCCAAAATACTGAAACTTAAAAGTCATAATTCAAATTTTCAAATATTTTTACTAAAATTTTTAAAATTTTTAGAGATTACCTGGAAGATAAAAATCTAACTCATTTCTTCTTTGGAAATGATGACTTAAACCAAGATTTAAGGCCTGAACTTTTCCATAATCAGATACATAATGTAGTTTAGAACTTCTAGAATCCCGTGTAATATGATGGGTGAACACTTCACCCATCTTCAGGAGGAAGACGCTAAGCTTTTGTCTAATGAGGCCATGATTTTTTTTTCGCTGGAATTTGGAGAGAAATTGTGCAAGAAATTGCGTGGACTCTGAGTAATTTGGGGAGAAATTGTGTAAGAAATTAGATTGTAGAAGTGTTTAATTTTTTTTCATTGCTAAAATAGATTTAGCACCATTACATTTTTTGAGACAGCCAAAACACTGAAACTTAACCCCCATAATTCAGATTTTCAAATATTTCTACCAAATTTTTTTAAATTTTTTATTATTTTCCTAACTAATTTTAATATGTTTAGATTAAGCAGAAAATAAAGATCCAACTCATTCGTTCTTTGGAAATGATGTGAACTTAAACCAAGATTTAAGGCTTGAAAGTACTTTCCACAATTAGATACATAGTATAGTTTAGAACTTCTGGAATCTTGTGTAATATGATTGGAGAGCCCAACTTTTAAGGTGAACACTTCATTCATCATCTTAAACTTAGATTCTTCCGAACTCTCCAATCATATTACACGGAATTCCATGTTGGAATATAATTTCAACGGCAACTCAACAGGACAGGCGGCAAGGCAAGAGTCCGAGGGGGTCGATAAGGCACAGCCGGCAGAGCATTGAACCCCATCGGAACGGCTGTTGTATGATACAGCCAGGCCCACACCATTCTTCCACAAAGAACGTCCGCGGGGGTTGATAAAGATTTGTGGGCAGTGGAGATTACCCCCTCGGAATGCTGACATCACCACAGCAGGGGCCCACATATATTATACGGCCATATGCCATATGTTATATGTTAACAATTGATCGCCGGTTAAATGTATTAATACGGCATTTATTTTATATGGTAATTGTTTTAATTTTAATATATGAAACACATATATATTAAAAGGCCCAAAAGGAATGTTGTTGTTGTATTATTGTAATACACAGTTTTAAGTTTTCTGTTTCAAATACACAGCAGTGCGGAAGAAAACAACGGAGTATTGTTATTTGTATTACACAGCAGTGTAAATATAAAAAAAAGATAGCAGAATGTAATGTTTTAATTACACAGCACAGCAGTGCGGGAAGGAGAAAATATCACGAAGCCACCGGTCAATTTGCTATCAATGCATATTATGAAGCGGTGCTGACAGAAGTAATGAACCCATTAAAGATTGTCAAGCGGTGATATTTTTAGTGGTTGAGTAAATTTATGGCTGAAGATATTTCTGTTTTGTTATATGCAGAAACAGAGTCATTTGTAAAGGTAATGTTTTTTTATACAGCAGCGTATTTAAAAACAGAGAGACAGAGAATAGTTTTTACAGCAGAGTATTGTTTGTAAAAGACAGAGTTGTAATTTTTAATTACACAGAACAGCAGAAACAGAGTATTTCTCTGTGTGAGACAGAGAAGAGTGTTTTGGTCACTGTGTGTGAATCAGTACCATATTTTGTAATCTCCCAGCAGTGGAAAGATAGAAGAATCTGTAACAACATTTTTTTTAATAGAATTTTTTTTTATGTGGAAACTCTGTCACTGTGTGCAAATTTTTAGAATTTTTCTCTGTGTTTAAGGAAGACTCATTGTTTTGGAATTCTCAAAATTCCAACATGGTATCAGAGCCAATCCAGGCTATTTGAAGGTCAAATAAGCTGAAGGAAAGGGGTTCTTAGTTGCAGCAGCTTCTCCAGCAGTGTGAAGACTCAGCCAAAGGAATCCAAAGGTATTTCTCTATAAGTTTTTGTGTAATTGTTGCAGAACAGTTGGTTAGTTTTAAAAACACAGTCAAGTGTTTTATCATAGTTAGAAGTGCAGAATGGCTGGAGCAGCCAGCACTGGTATGAGTTTGGGAAGTATCCATCTCCCACAATTCAATGGAAAGAATTATGATTACTGGTCAATAACCATGAAAGCTTTATTTACCTCACAAGAATTATGGGAATTAGTCGAGGATGGCTTTGAAGAGCCAAAAGATGAAGCAGAGTTTTTTATGTTAAATCAAGCAGGAAGAGAACAGTTGAAGAACAATAAGAAGAGAGATGCCAAGGCTCTTTTCTTTTTGTATCAAGAAGTGCATGAGAGTGTGTTTCCAAGGATAGCAGCAGCCAAGAAATCCAGTGAAGCATGGGAAACTTCTCAAGACAGCCTTATCAAGGTATGGAGAGAGTGAAGACAAGAAACTTCAGCTGGTTTGAGAGAGAGATTTTGAGACTCGTATGAAAGAGTCGATAATATCGACTCATTCTTCACTCATGTGATTGGAATGGTCACACAAATAAGATCTCATGGAGAGACTCTTGAAGATAAAAGGATTGTGGAGAAACTCTTGAGAAGTTTACCCTCAAGATTCGATGTGATTGTCACCACCATAGAAGAGACAAGGGATCTCACAAAGTTTTCAGTGGATGAATTACATGCATCACTGATTACCCATGAACAGAGATTGGGAGGAGTGAAAACTCATCTCTTGAGCAAGCCTTTAAGACCCAGATGTCTTTCGGAAGAGGAAGAGGGCAAGGCAAAGGAAACAAGAGAGGAAGAGGCAGAAGCCAGAACAGAGGTGGAAGGAACAGTCTAGCAAATGCTCAAGGAAGGAGCAGCAATCCAAATCAGCATCAAGGCCAAGGCAGCAGCCAACAGAATGGTCAGCAAAATGCACAAGGACAAAGGTATGATAAGTCCAATGTCCAATGTTATAATTGTAAGAAATATATTGCTTGCTAATGAATGTAGAAAGAAGAAGCAGACGATATGAGAAGTGAAACTAGTGCAAATTTCACAAAAGAAAATAGCAACAAAGTAATTTGTTTTTAGCTTGTAATAAGGGTCAAGAAAAATCAAGACTCTATGGTTTCTAGACTCCGGTTGTAGTAACCATAAGGACAGAAACTTAGCAATGTTTTCTATGTTAGATGAGAGTGTGCAACAAGTCACACCAGGAACCGATAGCAAAGTTTCGTTATGGGAAAAGGAGATGCCAAATGTTTTAACAAGATTAGTGCAAGGGAAAACCAGTGATAAGCTTATTATGTTCCAGGAATGAAGTGTAACCTCTTAAGTATTGGACAGCTTGTCCATAAGGGGTATAATGTTTTCTTTGATAATGATGTTTGTACCATCATGGACAAACCACCCAGCAAGCAGTGTATTGATGAAGTGAAGATGACAAGGAATAGGATGTTCCCTCTCAGAATGAGAGCAGACTTGAAGAATGGTGAAGAGAAAGCAGCAGTTGCACAAGAGACTTACCAAAGCGAACCAAAAGATGATAATTGGTTATGGCACTTGAGATTTGGACATCTCAACTTTGGAGGTCTTAACTTGTTGAACAGAAAAGAAATGGTAAGTGGTTTACCATTGATAGAGAAACCGGACAGCCTTTGTGAAGGTTGTATTCTTGGGAAACAACACAGAGAAAGTTTTCCTTCCGGGAAAAGCATAAGGGCAAAAGCACCCTTAGAGATTGTCCACTCGGATGTATGTGGACCGATGCAAACTCCATCACTTGCAAGCAGCCACTATGTCTTAACATTCATAGATGATTTTACAAGAAAAACTTGGGTTTACTTTTTGAAAAATAAAAGTGAAGTGTTTGAAAAATTTTGCAATTTCAAAGCACTTGTTGAGAACCAAAGTGGGCTGCATATCAAAGTCTTAAGGACCGATAGAGGAGGTGAGTATATCTCTAAAGATTTTCTACGTTTTTGTAGAGAAAATGGTATTCATAAACAGTTTACAACTAGATATACTCCGCAGCAAAATGGAGTGGCCGAAAGGAAGAACCGAACCATAATGGATATGGCGAGGAGTATGCTTAAGGCAAAGCATTTGCCTAATGATTATTGGGCTGAAGCTGTACATTGTGCAGCGTACATATTGAACAGGTGCCCTACAAAAGCAGTTATGAACAAAGTGCCGGAAGAGGCATGGAGTGGCGCAAAGAAAAGCGTCACACACATGAAGGTTTTCGGATGTGTGGCTTATGCACACATTCCGGATCAGCTAAGGAAGAAGTTGGACAGCAAGGGGGAGAAGTGTAATTTCATTGGATACAGTGAGGAATCCAAGGCCTACAGGTTATATAACCCATCCAGCAAGAAGTTTCTTGTGAGTAGGGATGTTCAGTTCATTGAAGAGGAAGCTTGGGATGGAAGCATAGAGAAAACAGTGAATGTTAAACACTGTTTATCTCATGATGAGAATGATGATGAGGTGGCTGAAATACATCCCCAAACAGCAACACCAACAAAAGAGCTACAGAGCACACCTTTGAGGAGAAATGAGAGTGCTTCTCCAAGCACACCACAAGGAGGAAATTCAAGTGCTTCTTCAAGTACTTGTACACCTACTGAAAGAGGTAAGAAATTCAGAAGCTTGAAAGAAATTTATGAACAAGATTTAACAAATGAAGGTATCAATTCTTTGTTTGCTTTATATTTTCATGTTGATGATCCTGTTCATTTCGAAGAAGCTATCAAGGATGAGAAATGGATAGAAGCTATGGATGAGGAAATAAATGCCATAGAAAGGAACAAAACTTGGGATTTGGTTGAACTCCCAAAAGGTAAAGATGTCATTGGTGTTAAATGGGTCTACAAGACCAAGAGTAATGCTGAAGGCAAGATCGAGAGACACAAGGCAAGGCTTGTTGTCAAAGGCTATAAGCAGAAGCATGGCATTGATTATGAGGAAACTTTCGCACCGGTTGCCAGAATGGAAACCGTGAGAGCAGTGTTGTCCATAGCAGCACAAAACAAATGGAAAGTTTACCAAATGGACGTGAAGTCGGCATTCCTGAATGGAGTGTTAATGGAAGAGGTTTACATTGATCAACCTCTCGGCTATGAGAAGAAAGGCCAAGAGCACAAGGTATGCAAGTTGAAGAAGGCTCTTTATGGGCTGAAGCAAGCGCCAAGAGCGTGGTACAGTAGGATAGACTCTTATCTACTGGAAAATGGTTTTGAGAAGTGTGAGGGAGAACCCACCCTCTACATCAAAGAACAAGATGGTAAAATTTTGATTGTAGTCTTGTATGTTGATGATGTTATCTTTACAGGTAATGATGATTGCCTTATTGAACATTTTAAAACAGTCATGAAAGAAGAATTTGAAATGACTGACATGGGTTTGTTGAGATACTTCTTGGGGATAGAAGTAGAACAAGATGAAAATGGGATTTTTTTATCTCACAGGCAAAGTATGTTAATGAAGTTCTTGAAAGATTTAACATGTAGGAATGCAAAGCAGCAATCACTCCCACAGTGATGGAATTAAAGCTCAGCAGAGAGGACAGCAGCAAGGATTTTGATCCTAGTTTGTACAAGAGCATAGTTGGCAGCCTCATGTATTTCACTGCAACTAGGCCGGACATAATGCATGCTGTTAGTTTGATTTACAGGTTCATGGAAAAGCCAAAGGATGCACATTGGCAAGCAACAAAAAGAATTTTGAGGTATGTTAAAGGTACTAAAAGGTTTGGTATTTTGTATACTACTTCAGAATGTTCAGATTTAGTTGGATACACTGACAGTGATTGGGCTGGAAGTGTAGATGATCGGAAGAGTACTTCCGGTTATGTTTTTCACATGGGTTCAGTAGCCATTTCATGGGCTTCTAAGAAACAGCCCATTGTAGCGTTGTCTACAGCAGAAGCAGAATATGTGGCAGCTACAGCAGCAGCGTGTCAAGAAGTTTGGATGAGAAAAATGTTGAGAAGCTTATGTCAAGAACAGGTAAAAGGGACAGTGATATTTTGTGACAATAGCTCAGCTATTGCATTGTCTAAAAATTATGTTTTTCATAAGAGGACAAAGCACATTGACACCAAGTTTCATTTCATACAGGAATTGGTTAGCAATGGCGAGATTGTTTTGCAGCATTGCAGAACGGAGGATCAATTTGCAGATATCCTCACAAAGCCACTACAGCAGAAAAGCTTTGAATATTTCAGGAAATGCATGGGTATGCAGGAAAACCCAGCAGTTGAAATTAAGGGGGAGTGTTGGAATATAATTTCAACGGCAACTCAACAGGACAGGCGGCAAGGCAAGAGTCCGAGGGGGTCGATAAGGCACAATGTACAGAGCATCGGGAACCCTGATCTAACTACCGTTGTATGATACAATGTGGGCCTGACAATTTTATATTCTTCCACAAAGAACGTCCATGGGTTGATAAAGTGATTTGTGGGCGTGAGATTACCCCCTGGTCGCCGACATCACTACGTTAGGCCCACATATATTATACGGCCACATGCCATATGTTATATGTTAACAATTGATCGCCGGTTAAATGTATTAATACGGCATTTATTTTATATGGTAATTGTTTTAATTTTAATATATGAAACGCATATATATTAAAAGGCCCAAAAGGAATGTTGCTGATGTATTATTGTAATACACAGTTTTAAGTTTTCTGTTTCAAATACACAGCAGTGCGGAAGAAAACAACGGAGTATTGTTATTTGTAATACATAAATAGCATACATATAAAAAAGATAGCAAGTAATGTAATGTTTTAATTACACAAAGACAAAGAAGTGGAAGGAGAAATATCACGAAGCCACCGGCCAATTTGTTATCAATGCATATTATGAAGCTATATTTGTTTAAGTAATGAACCCATTAAAGATTGGTTTGTTTATGATATTTTCTTTTAGTGGTTGAGTAAATTTATGCATTTAAGATATTTCGCTTTGTTATAAATGTAGCTGTTTTGTAATGTAATGTTTTTATACAGCAGCGTATTTAAAAACAGAGAGACAGAGAATAGTTTTTACAGCAGAGTATTGTTTGTAAAAGACAGAGTTGTAATTTTTAAATTACACAGAACAACAGAAACAGAGTATTTCTCTGTGTGAGACAGAGAAGAGTGTTTTGGTCACTGTGTGTGAAGCAGTACCATATTTTGTAATCTCCCAGCAGTGGAAAGATAGAAGAATCTGTAACAACATTTTTTTTAATAGAATTTTTTTTTATGTGGAAACTCTGTCACTGTGTGCAAATTTTTAGAATTTTTCTCTGTGTTTAAGGAAAACTGTTTATTGTTTTGGAATTCTGAAAATTCCAACATTCCAAAAATTATAAACTACATTAAACCAAAATTAATCAAAATTTTAGACAAACAATTATCAGAAATGTACCTCAACCTAAATTATTAAATGCCTCCCAGCTCTGCATTTCTAAGAAATCAGCGCCTGACTCATTTGAAAAGAAATAACATACATTCTAAAAAAATTTACAGCTTAGAAAATTTACAAGTTGAACCTTTGAATATTCATTATTATAACTAAAAACTTATACTTGAAGCAACTCTCAAATATACATAATTTATTTTGAAATTGGACCACAAAACTTATAAAGATCCAACTACGCCGCCCAAGAATTTTAGAGAATCTTAACCGTTTTAACATTCCTTACGAACATTCGAGTATTAGTAATCATTCGAATAATAACAACCCCAGCTAACCTATGATGTCATTCATTTGGATTATTGTCTCGTTATTGATTGCCGGCTGCTAAAAGGTTCAGAGTTCGACTCGTTCCCACTTCCATGTTTGATTTCTGCATCATACATATAGAGGGCACGCAGCAGATTCACTCCTATCAAAGGTTGTTTGTCGGAGGTGCAGTACCCTGCTACGGAAAAGGGAAGCTCAACTTCGACAATCGAGCCTTTTCATAACAGCAGCGGCAATGAAGAGTTGTTCAAAGCTTTTGGGATTTGGAATCTTTTCTCGATCAGAGTTAATTTTATACATAAGTCCAGTCTTGATTCTGATTCTGATTCTGATTCCGGTTTTACCCTCAGTAGAATCCTCCAATTTCAACGACAGTTTCGAAATTTTATGGGGACCCGTTCGATTGTTGGATAATAACCAAACAGCTCAGCTCACTATGGATCGATCTTCAGGTACAATTTTTCATTTTTATTGATATCCGAAATTCCTTAATTACGTCCTGAATGATGGGAATAGTGTAATAATAATTCTAGTTGTTTCACCAGGTTCTGGTTTTCAGTCCAAAAATGAATACCTCTTCGGCAGCATGAGCATGGGCATTAAGCTGATCTGAGGAAATTCGGCTGGAACAGTCACTACCTTTTATGTAAGTAGCTATTTTCACGCATGAACGAAACATGGTAAGAAAATTATTTTGGATTTACTAACAGTTTTTGCACCCAGTTTCTGATATACAAACATGATTAAATTTCATATATTGGCCGTACAGTTTCATACACAATATATTAACGTTGGTATTTTTTCATCCAGATGTCATCGGACGAGGCTTCTCACGATGAACTTGACTTCGAATTTCTGGGAATTGTGCCAGGGCAGCCTTACACTCTACAAACCAACGTCTTTGTCAATGGAATCGGGAATAGAGAGCAAAGAATTAATCTCTGGTTTGATCCCACGGTTGCTTTCCATAATTATTCAATTCTTTGGAACCACAAACAAATCGTGTATGAGCTTCTTCCCTATAACTGAAACAGTTAGTTTTCAAATGTAGATTTCCACAGTTTAATACATAATGAATAAAAAATTTCTGAAAAAACTGCATTAATGATATTTGAAAGTAAAAAGTTTTGGGTGAACCCTTCATATGTCTGACTTCCTAAGGGAAACTCTTCATATTCCTGATAATGGGTCAAGGGTGCACCCAAAATTTAAGACATTTCAGAAATCATTAATATAATTTTTTTTAAGAGATTTATATTTTTTTTTGTTTATATGGTAGTGTGGGTTTTGAGATGAAAAATCATTAAGATAGTTTTAGAGAGATTTCTTTTAGTTATAGTCTAAAAAAACCTACAGAATAACTCAGAAATTTTCGTAAGATTTGGCAAATTTTCTTGAAAATCTAGGTTACAGTTATTAAATTTCAGTATTTTGGCTACTTTAAGAGTTTTTTTATGGTGATGAATCCATTTTCACCATCAGAAATGCAATTCAAACACTCCAACTACCTGATTTTTTGAAGAAAAAAAAATTATCAAATTCCCAAAAAACTGATATGGTGTTGGATAGGTAGACAACTCCTTTATTTTAAGATCATTAATAGAGTTCTTCGAGAGGCATAGTGTGGGTCCTGAGATGAAAGATCATTAGTACAGTTTTTGGAGAGATTTTTTTTTGCTTGCATGGTAGTGTGGGTCCTTAATGAAAGATCATTAATACAGTTTTTCCAAAGATTTATTTTAAGATCATTAATACAATTTTTCTAAAGGCATGGTAATGTGGGTCCTGCCATGAAAGATCATTAATACAGTTTTTCTTGAGATTTTTTTGGCTTGCATGGTAGTGTGGGTCCTGATATGAAACATCATTAATACAGATTTTCAAGAGACTTGTTTTTGTTTGCTTGCATGGTAATGTGGATCTTGAAATGAAAGATCATTAATACAGTTTTTCTAGAGATTTATGTTTTTTTTTGTTTGCATGGTAGTGTGGTCCTGATATGAAAGATCATTAATACAGTTTTTCAAGAATTTTGTTTTTATTTGCTTACATGGTAAAGTGGATCTTGAGATGAAAGGTCATTAATACATTTTTTCTACAGTGTTTTGGTTTTTTTTGGGTGCATAGGCACACTCATCACCTTCTTTTCATCACGAGTGTCTTGTCTTAACCGCACATGCTAACCAAATCCTGTGGGCTTTTTGTAGAGATTTATTATTCATTAGATATTTAGAGTTTTTATTATATATTAATGATATGTTTTGCATTTTGTAAGCAGGTTTTGGATTGATTCTATCCCCATCCGGGTGTTCAAGAACATTGAAGAATCTGCGGGTATCCCATATCCGAGTAGTCGACCCATGAGGATCCACACCAGCCTATGGAACGGGGAGAAATGGGCCACCGAAGGAGGAAAGGTTAAAATAGATTGGAGTAAAGCTCCGTTCGTCGCCTCTTACATATCGTTTCAAGTGAAGGGATGCAGCGCGTCATCTAATTCATCTGCTCCCTGTGCGAACCAATGGTGGGAACAACCGGAATTTGGAAACCTAAATCAACAGCAACTCAATAAACTTTATTGGGTTCGCAAAAACTACATGACTTACGATTACTGTGAGGATAGGTCAGGGCGGTTTTCTTCAACTCCAGCTGAATGTGCAGTTAACCCTTAGTCAATCACGATGGTTGATAACAATAACAATATTGATTCCCATATTGCAGCAATAGAGATTCATCCAGAATGATTAATATCTATTATGATAGTTATTTTAAAATAATTGGAATTTAGAAATATTTTGTGTGAGGGACAAAAGCTGGTTAATTCTGCGCCAGCTTGTTTTCCTCTTAAATGGAATATGGTCAGCCCCCAAATAGATGTACGAAGCCCACAAAACACAGAAATGCAAACGCTCTATTATATGAAAACAACCGGAATACTATCTCAGATTATACCATATTTCGGTTTGCTAAATGAAATAAAACAAAATTTGGATAGTTTGGAACCATATTAAATATGAAGAATTACTTTTAATTAAGACAAGTATTTTTAAAACATACTTTTAATTAATGTAAAGGCCAGGAAAGTCGATATTATAATATTATTCGCATTATATAACTGCATAGTTAAGTCTTTTAATTGAAAGTATATTCATATAGATCAAGTTAATTAAAAAAAGAATTTTTTAACTGCATAGTTAACATCTTTATGAAAGTCGATATTATAACATTAACAGATCAAGTAATAACGTGAAAGCTATATAAGATTATGATTCATATTTCATAGGATTGGAATAATTATCTCATCATTATATTCATCCCATTCCGTTCCATTGTTGTACTATTTTCCGGTATATTCATTCCATTGCATTGTTGTATTATACTGGTTGAATGCATTATTCAATTCATATAATTAAAAGAAATAATTCGATGTACACGATTTGATAATTGATTCAAACTCAACTATTTGACATGAATATTTTATCTATGATATAAATATAAATTATTATGATATTTTTTTAAAACTATAGATATTTAATATTTATATGAGTATAAAAACATTTAATATATATTTAATATTTATATGAGTATAAAAATATTTAATATCTATATATATTAGTATAAAAATAATAGTATTAATTTTACAAAAATATTTTTATATTATTTAAATAAATAAATAATAAATTAAATTTTAATTAAATTATATATTATGATTATTTATAATTTCTATTTTAATGATAATTAAAAGACAATTTTACTAAACAAACTATTTAGTTGGTTTGTTTATAGTAATTAATTCTAATAATATTATATTATTTACAATTATACATGCGTATAAAAATAGTTTCATTCCACAGGAAAAAAAATAATTGCTTACCTAATATTAGAGGTTTTACATCATTATTAAATACCAATTTAAAATATAATTATAAATATAAAAAACTTATATTATTAATACATATATATAAATGCTATAATACTACATGTCTTACATAACATGGATTTAAATATTTATATGATGATACTATACAACTATATATTCGAGAGCATATAACATGAACAGTATATTTTATAAAAAATTGTGATTTAGAATATATAAAACTTTGCATGTGTTTAATAAATAAATAGTTATTATGAAATCACATTGGACAATATTTAGTTATGCAAGTTATTAATTTTAAAGTCATATTATATGGTATCTATTGTTACATATTTATTATATATGGTCCATTATAGTGATATTATAAAGTATTATTTATAAATATTTTGTTATAACAAATAAGTTATTTATTTATTAAACAAACAAAATCAAAATTTAGTCTATTCATAAAGTAAGTAATTAATTCCAAGACCTAAAATTTTAACCTAATTAATCCCAAAACTCAATTCACAAATAACATCAATCAAACCTAATATTTGAACATGTATTTAATAAACACAAGAATCATGTATAACTTCAAGTTCAAAATGATCAAGCCTTTTTCAAATACATAAATCAAATTAATTGATAATAGTTGCATGTGAGAATTCAGGACAATGATTGATATCTTTTAATAAAATTTGTAACTTTAAAAACTTTTGTAACTTTATAGAAGTAGAAATCATGTCCTTAGATGTATAAACATATGCATCTATTTATATGTAGATAAAGATTAAAATTGTATATTTTACTAGTTTTTATAGTAGTTGTTTTTTTTAAGGAAAAAATATGATTTTTAGAAGTTTTTCAACTTTTGGCAAGTTAAAGTAATTTTTCTTTTTAGAATTTCATTTTACAGGAGAAATTTTATTAGTTTTCTATTGCTTATTTTTTAGAAATTCTTTAAAAATCAAGTGATTCATGAAAAGTCATGTTTTTTGGCATATTTTGAAGATTTTTAACATAGCACCATATTTCTCAACATATTAGTTAAAAACTAAAAATCTAAAAACTACCCATTAAAACAAGATAGATGCACCATAAATTTTCCATATTTTTTCACAATTTATTTTGGAAGATATCTAATTTTAATTGCACTGAATCATAATGAATTTCATAAATTTTATGCATACATTTTACTATAAAACTAGTTAAAATTAGCAAATATCTAAGAAATTCCATAAAATTTATATCTACTGAAAGCATATTTAATTATGAATATTATGGTATTGGTTTAGAAAGTAAATTCATCATATTTGCTGGAGTTAACCATTCTAAACTTGGAGAAAGATCATAGCCAAGTTATTATAAATTTTCAATTTTTCGTCCAAAAACTAAATAAATAAAAAAATCCGCGGAATATGCTCCAATATAACTTTTTCAGCCAAACACTATAAATAAACTATTTTTGTACTCACATTCTTCATCTACACTTTTTGAATTCCAAACTTCTTTGCATCTAATTTTTGGACAAAAACAAAATTGGGCTGGATTTTTAAAGTGAGTTTTTTGGGTTGAATTTTGAAAGTGAGCCTTTTGGGCTGAATTTTGAAAGTGAGTTTTTTAGGCTGAATTTTGAAAGTGATTTTTTTGGGCTGGATTTTGAAAATGGGTTTTTTGCCCTGGATTTTGAAATTTACTTTTTTGGGCTTGATTTTAAAAATCTACATAGATTGAATTATCATGGTAAATCAAAGAAATTGCAAGAGAAAATATGATCGAATTAGAGACATTGAGCCTAGTAAAGAATACTCGAGAAACTATTACAAAATAAAGAAGGAAGAACGCTCAAATATTAAAAGGGAAAATCAATCTCAACATGAAGTTGAACTAGGTATGTAAATGCACATATTATAAATGATATTTAAAATTTAATAGTATATTGTGGAATTTAATTTTTATTTGGTGAACCAATTTTAAAAATATTTTGCAATGTAAACAGAGAGATTTTCCTCATAACATTGATGATGAGATTGAAAATGTTGAAAGAAAAAGTGAACAAAAAAATGAACCAATGATTGATGATGTTGTTGAAGGTGTTGAAAGAGATTCAAGTGAAGAATTTGAATCACCCTTAGGTAATGTCATGTATTATTGAAATTATACATATTTATTAGTTTCAATTTCATGAAATATATTTTTTTATTTAATTATTTAATGTATATTTATACTCATTTACATTAAATTCTCATATGTACAAATGAAATCAATATCGATGATGAGATGTTAGAAAATGTCGACATTGGCACATATGGAGATAAAAAATCTGACCATGTTATACGATATCATATTAAGTTCATTATTGATAAGTTCTTCAAAGATGAAAATGTGACAGTTCAAGCTCAAATATTAAGATATTAAGAGGTCTCTTAACATCAAAGAAATTAAAATAAGCTACAACACTATTGGGTATTCGAAAATCAACGAAAGGTAAAAAGGTGAAGAAAAATGTGATTCAAAATATAAATAGTGATCTAATATCAATTGGAAGATATAGAAAGAAAAAGTATCTAGATTCACGTAGAGAAATACAAATGGTAGTGGTTTCATCAAGTACTAAAGAAACTTGTTTGGTAAAATCTATGGCAAAATCATTAGAGACCTCACGAAAAACATTGCACAAGAATAGGAAATTTCAATTGCAAATAACTTTAAATGATGAGCTTGTTTGTTGGACAATTATTTTTAGGCAGCCATACAAATATAGACTCGAAGAAGATGTTAAGAAAATAATATATGAATATTAGATGAAAAAATCACGTGTTTCACCAAAAGTAATAGATGTGATGCGACGAAGAATAACACAAAATCAATATGAAGAACATGCAAAACATATCTTGGACACCATTCAAATAGAATTATTCAATAATTTCATAGAATATAACCATGGAATTAATGTCTCAATCAGTACTTTTGTGCAACAAAAACCATAATATGTGTTAGCACTGCAATTTTTCAAAAAAAAAAAAATCAAAGTCTAGTCATCATTATAAGTTTTGTCTTTGATCCTCTCTTGTCTCCTAACCTATGGTTGAAGGCCCTGGAGGGTTAAAATGTATTATTTTTTATCACTTTTTAACCAAAATCCAAAATAATTTTGAGTCCAATAATTTTTTTGTGTCATAGAGTTATTAGGCTAAATTTTCTTTTAATAAGTCTTTTAACTGCTTTGAGCAGTTAAGGTCATGGGTTCACCATGATTTTTCTATCCAAGGTTAAAGACAAAATGTCAAAGTCATCAGTTATGGTAGGAATAACACAGGAATAAATACTTTTCCTAGAGAAGCAACCATTTTCTTCAGAAGATCTGGTTTTACAAACAACACACGAATAGCTACCTTTTTAAAAAAAGTAGCTATTACCAGAAAAATTTATACAATGAGATAAAAGAAGCATTACTCAGGTGAAACAAACATTGCTATTTGAATATTGAACATCTGATAAAACAAGAGGTATTACTCTGAAAAGGTGGCTATTTCTAATTGGAGGATTCATCAAAAGGAGGTTGGTTATTTATTTGCTAAAACTAGTCAAATCTAATGCTACTCATTTAAGTGAAATGTATTAAATTTTAAGTACGAATAGCTATTAGTAATAATGTGATGGAGTGAAAGGTTCAGTGGAATGATTTTGCAGCAAAAATTAAATCATTTTGGTTTCGTGTCATTCCCTCTCACCGTGATTTAGGGCATGGAGAGCTCTGTTCCATTTTACCCTCATGAAAGCTACAACAAACCGTTTTTATCTTCTAGCTAAATTGTTTATTACCTTGTGCTAGCAGTTAGGGCTTCGTGGAGGTTTGATGTTCCTTGTCATTACAGGTGTGCATTAGTGGTTAGGTTAACTATTAACAAGATGGGAAAGGGTGGTAAGGTGAACCGTTCAGAACCAGCCAGCACCCATTTTGTTGAACATCGTGCTAAGCCTTAGTTCCAAGCAGTAGGGTGGTATCATTTTTTAAAGAAGTTTTTAGGTGAAAATGTGGTAGTGGCTCAAGCATTTTCTGAGACATTCGATGGAAAACAGGTCAAGCTGGGGTCTCGGACCTTTAGGATCATAGAGACTATCATTGCAAGGGCTACCCAAACATCAGCTACAAGTGAGTCCTAGCACAAGAACAAAAATCTTCTTAAAGATGATTTGAATCCATATTTAAAGCCCGAACATGAAAATATTGGTTGGACCCCTACTATTCATATTTCATATTTTAGGCCTGAGTGGCAAGATGTAATTACCACTGTGTAGCATTATATAACTTGTGAGGGTAGGTTTTCTACTGTGCATAAATACCATATGAGGTTTCTAGCTCATATCTCAGGCTCTAAACCTATGAATCTACCATTTTTACTTCACAAATCTCAATTATCAATGTCCCAAAAAATATAGAGAACCCCAGAATATTCTCTTCACAATCTCTATCATAGGGGTTTGATCAAAATAATGGTGGCTTATCATCCTAGAAAGAAGGGAACCACATGGGAAAAAATTTTAGCAGATGTGGGATTTAGCAGTATTAACTCAAGGATAAGGGTAGGAAGGCCTAGAAGGATAAATACCCAAGATCAGTAGTCAATCCCTACACCTACATTGACTCCTTCATAAGCTGGTCCATCTTCAAATCATCTAGTAGACAGACTAGGAACTTAGCTAGGAAAGATAGAGTTCAAACCACCACTCCTACACCAACCATCACTCCTATACCAACAATGCAACTAGCCAAGGAAGTTTACACTAGAAGATCACCTAAGGAGCCACAAATCTCAGGGTCTTTCAGGCAAGAGCATGCAAGCAAACTCAAACAAAAAGCTACCCTTCCTGACAAAAATACAATATCCTAGAGCAAGGAAGAGGTAGCTTCCTCTACAAAGGGTAAACGCAGGAGAAAAATAATTATGATAGAGGGACCTTCAGTGGAAGTCAGCCCTAAAATATCGACACCAAGACCTTTCTAGAGGCTAGACAGGAAAATCAACAAGATAATACTACTCCAACACCATAGGATCCTACACTTGCACAAGTCTTTTCCTCACTCAAAAAGGGGAAAATCAAAGTTTCAGAGACCATTATAGTAGAAGAACCTACCATAGCTTAGCTTTACTCATCTATTAGTTCTTCAGCTGAAGGGATGAATAAATCTATAATCCACTCATATTCATCGTTAAATGAGGATAACAGTGAAACAGAGTTCAGTGATTCAAAGTTTGAAGAAGGGCAGTCAAGAAGAGTTGTCTATGGAATAAGAAGGCCTTATTACATTCCTAATACATACATTCAAAGGCCTCACACCAGACCAAAGAACAAGCTTAGATTAGCAAGTAAACTCATAGCCAACCCTGCTCTCAGGGATGAAATAATAAACATAGATGAAAGCTCAGAAAATGGACCAAGGAAGAAGAAGACTCAGCAGAAAAAGAAAGTACAGAAGAGAAATCCAAACAAGAGGGTCACCAAGGCAGAAGTTATCCAAATTTTTGCTTCTATACTAGATCTATGATAATTGAATGGACAAAACCATGAAGATCTGAAGAATCATGTCATTTTTGGCTTATACATAGAATTTTCAGGAAATAGCTCCCTTTTTCAGAAAAGTAGCTATTATTTTCGGATTTGGTATAAGAAGGAGAAAAGGGTTGATTTTTGGTTATGTTTTCAAAATAATGACACTAAATGATGATAAAGTGAATGCAACCTTAATGGTAATGGTCTTTTTCCAAGTGTCATCCAATCAAGCTTTCTTCTAGATGTCATTTCAGTTGGTTACTCCTACACTGTTGTAGATAAGGGTCCAGGTGTCCTTTTCAGTTGGTAGTTGCACATTTTATGGAGGTAGTTTTTCCAAGAAACGAGGAGCACTCAGCCACCTCAACTCATCCATTTTGAGCTCCATATTGTCATGTTCTGTCTTTAGTTGTATTTCAATTTATTTTGATGTTATGTTTAAGATAAGATTTACTATATGTAGAGGATTTTAATAAAGTCTCTAAAAACATAACTGCAGCTTTTATGGAGGCTTTAACAGAACTCCTTTTCTGTATATATACTATGTAAGGAAATAAATAAAGGGTTTTTTGGTTGTCTATTTCATTACATAATATGTTGTACATTTCTGAACATATAATATATCCAGAAGCACTCTTGAGGACTCACAAATAGTATGGTGTGTGTATTGTTTATCTCCTTATGTGTTTCCATAATTTTCAGTTCATTCCATATTATGATTTACCTAGTTCTATCTCATGTTTTTATCAGTATTATGAACCTTCATGACATATTAAACTGTTTTTGTAAGTCTTGTTTTATCAAGCATTCCCGATCCATTATGAACTGAAGATAGCTCATAAGAATTCCTTGAGGTTGAATTAAATCCTATCTCATACTCTTATAAGTCTTTTGATCTAGCATACATGATTAATCCGTTTTTGTCAGTATTGATTTATCAAGCATTCTTGATTAATGAGGTCATATTAGTTGGAAGCATTCTATGTAATGGGATTCTAAAAATGTAGAGTGAGACTCATGTAAGTCTTTTAAAGCATTCTTTCACTATACATTTCAGGTCTAGAATTTGTGTCACCCTTTCTTCTTAATAGTGGACTTTTGTTTTACACATCTATTGTTTATCTTCCAATTTTCTAACCATCAAACTACAAACCCATCCTTGCTACCACATTATGCACCAGTTCCCTCATATGTGTGAGACATTATTATTTTTTCAAAACCCCTTTCATTGTGTGTGATTTCCAACCACTTTCCAAAAAACTCAATCAATTTATAAGAAAATCCCTTGAGCTTAAGATGTGTCTTGTCAGGGCTTGTCACAATCCAAGTGTTGATTTCAGCGCTAATAGTATGTTAAACCTATCACTGTATACGGCACTTTTATTTCCATTACCATGTGGAATTTCAGTTATATTTATGACATCTTCCTTCATTTTTGTAAAATATTTTGTAAAAAATCACCTCTTCCTTCCACTATCCATGATTTCATATTCGAAATTATTTGTGGAAGAGAAAATCATGAATTATTTTACCAAGAGAAATGTGTTGATGGTAAAAAAATGTGATCATTGTGGAAATTTGACTTTGTCTCACAACAAATATCCTATTGATATGAATGACCAATCATTGTCCAACATAAAAGTGAAATGGAAGATATATGAATATATACATAAATCGATTGGTTTAAGTAGTAGTATAGGTGCTAGAAGGATTGATTTACAAGAAGAAGAAATTTATGTGATAGAGCTTTTAAAGAAGTTTGAGACAGAAATTTATAAATACACCAAGTAGTCTCATATAGCTTGATGGCAGGACCTGCAATTCAAAAAATCTCGTGAAATTTTTCCACTAGGGACCATTTTGTCAACAATTGGTTTTGCATAAAATTACACATTTGTTTCACAAAATAGAGTGAATATTATCATTCTAACCAAGTATCTATGTTTTTCCATGTTCTATATAGACATGGTGAACGAAAATTTGATCATATAGAAAGCACCAGTGATGATCAACATGTTATTGAAGAATATCATTTTTATATCCGTGATGATCATACACATGATACACATTTTGTACATCATTTCTTTGATAAGATTTATGGCTCATCGAAAGGTCGTGGAATAAAATTCAATGAACATTGGATATGGTTAGATGGATGCATAGGTCAATTAAAATCTTCATGATCATTCTTTTGGTTGCGTCATCTTCACATGAAAACCAACATTAAACATTGTTGGAATTTATTTGAGAAAGGGAGAACATGATGACGCAAGGGCATGTATAAAACTAGAAATTCGAACATGATGGAGACGGGGAATGTATAGAATGAGAATTTCGAATATATCAAATGGACCACTCTACAAATCGAATTGTTTCAGTTGAACAAGTTGTTCAATGGTGCATTGATGCACTAAGCCATGATACTAACACATTGAGGGAGGTACGTAGGTATGTACATATACATTAACTTGTATATATTTTTAATATATGATAATTTTCATTAATTTTATAATTTTAAACATTTATAAATTATATAGTTTAAATAACTGATTGATGATTATCTTTGATATATAAATTTTATTTTAAATAACATATTAAAATTCTTGTTTTAATTTACTATAGGATTTTTTTGCATATTGGAGTCCAATATTTATATAGATCGATTACATATGAAGCTGAAACAATAAAAGAGTCTCAAAAATTACATTCATTTAAAATAAAATCGTACCGAAATGCGTTTGCATTTGATAAAAGAAAAGAATCTTGTCTTTATTCCTGTTTGAATAGAGGTCACACAATTCAATGATTTTTTTTTTTAAAACAATATGTATATAAAATCTTGGAAACATACAGAACTTAATACAAAGGGGAAAATGTCGCTTGCAAGTTGCAAAGAGATGGAATAAAAGGAGACTATAGTGTCATTTGAAGGTGATCGAGTTCTAATCTTGTTAGAGAAGGTAAAATTTCAATTTCTTTCAAAGGATATATATATATATATATGTATTGTTTTTAAAATCATTGTGTCTAAGTATCTAAATAATAGTTAAAATCTAGATCTAAATTGATAATAAAATCAAGTATATGTTGATAACTAATTTTTTGTTAATTATGATCTTAATTTACGCTATTTTTATTGTGCAGGAGATTTTTTTGTTGTAGTTGCACCCATTAACAACATAGAAAATGTCAAGTATTATTTGATGTGATTCATTGAGCGAAAGATGAAGTTATTAGACGACTATGATGTTAATGATTTAATATATGAAAGAGGGTATATTATGCTGAGAGTCATGTTTACTTTCAATACTATCAACCTGATGTCATAAGTTGTCAATATAGTCACTTGATGTGTGCAGCACGCATAAAGTTGATAAAAGTTCAATCAAGAAAAAAATTGAAACTTAAAAAATGGAGAATGTCAAAAGTTGACCATGAATAGATCATTGAGGATGACATTACATTAGATTTTTTTTAATTGAACTTCCCAACAATATCTTCTCCTTGTATTCATATTTGAGAAAGAGTTCAAGTAGATTGTTAGCCTTTCTTATTGTGCACTCTCAAGTTCTCCATCCTAGCTAGTACTAGGTATTACAAAATTGTTTTCATTAATATGGGTGGCATGTTGTTAAGTTAAAAATAAACTCAAAGATACCAAATACTACTATAATTTAAGGATTTAGAAAATCACAATTTCCTTTTTTGTTGTTGATTGTACACCTATCATTTTTGCGCCACAATTTTTTTATGTCATAATTTTATCTTTTCAAATATTTTTATTGCTATCTTAGTAACATTATTTACTTTGTTAAAATCGCAGTACCATATAAAACGCATTATTAGAAAGCATTATTAAAAATTTTCATTTTATCGTGTTTGTCCTATACATGTAGTGCATACAAAACCTATTAAAACTAACAATGCATGCTCCACACATAGTATTTAATATTTTAAAATTCCATTTGCTTTAATGCAACTTTTGAGATTAATGCAACTTCAATTGATTCAACATTGAAATTTTTAATGCTCAATCTCTAAGCTTTCTCAAATTTCATGAAAAATACAATTTAGTATCTAAAAGTAGACTTTAGTACAAAGAAGGTAATTTAGAATGTATGTTTTATAATGTAATTTTATAGTATGTTTGCATTGAACAACTTTATATTAAAATTTAAGTATCAACCCACATCCATAGTAGCTCTTCTATACAAGATGATGATCTATTCATGAATGAAGAATGTAATATGTACCATGTTTTATAATGTGAAATTTTAAGTTATATGATTTTTTTAGACATCTACACCATTATAAGATTCATGAATGAAAAATGTACCATGTTTTGTAATTTCAACTTTTGCTATTCATTAAACAACTTCACAAAACCTAAGAATCAACCCAAATCCTTATTATCTTCTACTAAAATTATAATAATCATTATGCAAAATGTACCAACTAAATGAAAATTTACAAACATTGCTTCATATTCATGAACTTATATGTAAAACCTTTAAGCATCAAACCATGCATCACGCAAAATGTCACATGTTTTAAATAATGTTTATTTTTTATTAAACTCACAAACTATAACTTGAAACCTTACATCAAACAAATATTTGGAAGTTAACTAGAACAACCAAGAAAAGGTTGATCCATGAGAACTTTGGTGGGTAATAATGAAATCCAAAATGGCATGCATTATACTTATAATTTAACTTAATGAAACATACATTACTTGAAAATTTTGTATGGGAAAATTGTAACTATTACAAAGGGTATCGAAAGATGGGTTCTAAAACTCTACATATGTGATCCATATGATGTACCAACTACATTCAAATTTACTATAATATGTTTGTTTTGAGCAACTTTATATTAAACGTTAAGTAACAATAGCCCTTCTATACATGATGATGATATATTCATGAATGCAAAATGTATACATGTACTAGATGTTTTATAATGCAATTTTAAGTTATATTATTATTTTAGACAACTACACCACTATAAGATTCATGAATTAAAAATATACCATGTTTTGTAATCTGAAATTTTTGTAATTTTGTAAATTTACAAACATTGCTCCATATTCATGAACTTAAATTTAAAACCTTTAAGCATCAAACCATGCATCATGAAAAATGTAACATGTTTTAAATAATTTTTATTGTTGATTAAACTCACAAACAATAACTTGAAACCTTACATCAAACAAAGAGTTGGAAGTTAACTAGAACACTTTAGTTTCTCAATCTGGCAGTTCCGACAATCCCACCACACCACCGTTCATTGGTTCATCACGTCCTGATAAGAGAAGGTTTTTGAATAGCGGTACCTCATATCCTCCTAAGGGAATAGTTTAATTTGTGGTATAGGTTTGATTCTCTTTCTATCATCGGAACATATATATAAGGGATTGATTTCCTTTTTGTCTAGTCATTCATTATATATATGTCATATCAATAGATTTGCAATTTTGATGTGCTGATATGGGATGGGCTTGCCTTGTTGGCTTGGCTTGGCTTGACTAGACGACTTAGCTTTGAAAGTAAAGGTTGATCCATGAGAACTTTGGTGGGTAATAATGAAATCCAAAATGGCATGCATTCTACTTATCATTTAACTTGAAACATACATCACTTGAAAATTTGGTATGGGGAAACTGTAACTATTACAAAGGGTATCAAAAGTTGGGTTCCAAAACTCTTCATATGTGAGGCATACAAAGTACCAACTAAATGCAAATTTACTATAGTATGTTTGCTTTGAGAAACTTTATATTAAATGTTATGTATCAAAAGCCCTTCTATACAATATGATGATCTATTCATGAATGCAAAATGCATATATGTAATAGATGTTTTATAATGAAATTTTAAGTTATGTGATTGTTTTAGGCATCTACACCACTATAAGATTCAAGAATGAAAAATGTATCATGTTTTGTAATTTTGAAAATTTACAAACATTGCTCCATATTCATGAACTTAAATGTAAAATATTTAAGCATCAAACCATGCATCATTCAAAATGTATTGTGTTTTAAATAATGTTTATTTTTTATTAAACTCACAAACTAAAACTTGAAACCTTACATAAAACAAAGAGTTGGATGTTAACTAGAAAAACCAAGCAATGGTTAATCCATGAGAACTTTGTTAGGTAATAATGAAATCCAAAATAGCATGCATTATACTTATCATTTAACTTGAAACATACATCACTTGAAAAGTTGGTATGGGGAAATTCTAACTATTACAAAGGGTATAAAAATTTGTGTTCTAAAACTCTAAATATGTGAGCAATACAAAGTATAGCCTAAATGAAAATTTACTATAGTATGTTTGCTTTGAGCAACTTTATATTAAATGTTATGTATTAAAAGCCCTTCTATACAATATGATGATCTATTCATGAATGCAAAATGCATATATGTAATAGATGTTTTATAATGAAATTTTAAGTTATGTGATTTTTTTAGGCATCTACACCACTATAAGATTCAAGAATGCAAAATGTATCATGTTTTGTAATTTTGAAAATTTACAAACATTGCTCCATATTCATGAACTTAAATGTAAAATATTTAAGCATCAAACCACGCATCATTCAAAATGTAATGTGTTTTAAATAATGTTTATTTTTTATTAAACTCACAAACTAAAACTTGAAACCTTACATAAAACAAAGATTTGGATGTTAACTAGAAAAACCAAGCAATGGTTAATCCATGAGAACTTTGTTAGGTAATAATGAAATCCAAAATAGCATGCATTATACTTATCATTTAACTTGAAACATACATCACTTGAAAAGTTGGTATGGGGAAATTCTAACTATTACAAAGGGTATAAAAATTTGTGTTCTAAAACTCTAAATATGTGAGCAATACAAAGTACAGCCTAAATGAAAATTTACTATAGTATGTTTTCTTTGAGAAACTTTACATTAAACGTTAAGTATAAATAGCCATTCTATACAATATTATGATCTATTCATGAATGCAAAATTTATACATGTACTAGATGTTTTATAATGCAATTTTAAGTTATATGATTGTTTTAGACATCTACAACACTATAAGGTTCATGAATGCAAAATGTACCATGTTTTGTAATTTTGAAAATTTACAAACATTGTTCCATAATTTTGAACTTAAATGTAAACCTTTAGAAATAATCATAAACTTAAATGTAAAACCTTTAGACATAAATCCATGCATCACGCAAATTTAACATGTTTTAAATAATGTTTATTGTAGATTAAACTCGCAAACTATAACTTGAAACCTTACATCAAACAAATAGTTGGAAGTTAACTTGAACAACCAAGAAAAGGCTGATCCATGATAACTTTGGTGGTTAATAATGAAATCCAAAATGGCATGCATTCTACTTATCATTTAATTTGAAACATACATCACTTGAAAAGATGGTATGGGGAAATTGTAACTATTACAAAGGGTATCAAAACTTGGGTAGCAACTTTATATTAAAATTTAAGTATCAACCCACATACATAGTATCCCTTCGATAGAAGATGATGATCTATTCATGAATACAAAATGATCTATAGTTGTATGATTGTTTTAGACATATAAACCATTATAAGTTTCATTCAAATGCAAAATGTACCAACTAAATGCAAATTTACTTTCATTGCTTCCTATTCATGAACTTAAATGTAAAACATGTAAAGAACAAACCATGCATCATGAAAAATGTACCATGTTATAGAATGCAATTTTATAGTATGTTTTCATGAACAACTTTATATTGAAAGTTAAGTATCGACCCACATCCATAGTATCTTTTCTATAAAAGATGATGATCTATTCATGAATGCAAAATGTGTACCTTATTTTATAATTCAATTTTAAGTTGTGATTGTTTTAGACATCTACACCATGAGAAGATTCATGAATGCAAAATGTACCATGTTTTATAATTTTCAATTTTACTATTCATTAAACAACTTCACAAAATCTATGAATTTGAAGCCAATTACATATTATCTTCTACTAGCATTATAAGAATCATCATGCAAAATGTACATAAACACCAAAATTAGCATATTAAATATCAATTCATAATAAATAGTTATATTTAAAATATGTCCAAAATTTATATCATTATAAAAGTAAATATATAATAAAAAGTTGTCAAATAATAATATCCATCAAAGAGATCAATTCATAATAAAGAGTTTTACTTTAAATATGTCATACTGTCAAATAAAAATTTGCATCAGAGAGAATCTCGTTGAAATATACGATCTATAAACATCCTCATGCTCTTATTAGAATCATCCTCGTGTACAATAAAATTGATTTTTTATTTTTATTTTTTATTTTCAAATTAAATGAGAATGTAATCTTACAAAAAAAATTATAAAAGATTTCAAATTCCATGCAATACCCCATGGTGTCCCTCCATTGTGCCCCTGTGGTGTTTGCCATGGATGCCATGTACAATACATGTACATGTATATGTTAAAAAGATAAAATTGCACAAGAAAATGCATAAACTTGTAATATTAAAAAAATCAAGTGACAACTTTTTCAAATTGGCTAGGCGATTCAATCCCTGTAAGCGACTCAAGTTTTAAATTTCATGAAATACCTCGTGGCGTTCCCCCTACATTGGCCTCATGGTTTCCTTGTACAATGCATGTACATGTATATATTAAAAATTTAAAATTGCACATGAAAATTTATAAACTCGCAATATTAAAAAAAATCTTACAACTTTTTCAAATTGCCTAGACGATCATATCCCCATGGCTGACTCCATCACTAATGTCCCTGGAGAAGGGAAATTTCCTCCACGAACCTAAAATTCAAAATTTTATAACTGTAAGATAGATATCTCATTTTTTAATGAAACTTGCTTCACTTTATAAGAAAACAAAAGTGAAATATTCAATACTTGTGACAAGTGAAAATTTGGCACATATCCTAATAGGGAGGAAGGGGGTGGCATTGTGTCGAAAACATCAAATGGAATCGAATTATGTTAACAGTTAATTATATTTGTAACTGTTTATTTTAAAAATATGTCTTCACAATACCGATATAATAAAAGTAAAATAATAGTATTAGCATGAACTCTTCAAAAAAAGCTAACATCTGTAACATATCTTGATTGGAACCTGAACCAGGGACTGTGATATTATCAAAATTTTCATTCAACAAATGACTTAACTACAAATGGTGAACATATGATATATTCGTGTTAGATTATATTTTAAAAAATTACAAAATGTATGTGAATCAACATTAATAGATAAATTGCATTACATTAAAATATCCACCCTAATCATTAACACATACTAATCCCATTCCCTCTTCCTCATGACTAATTAGGTCTTTCCAACCATCACGAAAACCATTTGCATATGATTTAACCTCTTCAATATGCATATTATATATCTCCTCATATGATTTATATATAAAATTATCACATGCACCAGCTCGTTCTCTTTATCATTTTAGACTGTCATCAATTCCAATCAATGCAGTATGTATGGTGTGTATAATGGCATCCATTTCTTCTCGACCAATCTGAGAAGTGGCATCCATCTTCGATCGCAAAGTTAATAGACTTTGAATTTGAGGTACCAAAGGTGGCGGAGGGTGAGGAAATTCATTATCCCTTAATGCAACCTTATTTTCATATGTCTAACCTCTCCCAGTACAATAAAATTCAAATGAAAGGTTAATGTAATCAGGTCTCATACCCAAAAAATAATTATGCATAAAATAATTTTTCAAAATAATGTGGAACCTCGTCATTCCATGGAAGCTTTCCTTACGCTGCAAGGAACCTATCATACAAATGGTGGATTATTTCAGGGTGGTTGAAATATTTCACCTTGAGCATCTTTATTTTATGCCCTTCTTTGAAATTAAACATAGATTTGGCATGTTCTTTTGTAACCCTTCTACTTACCTCAACCCATTTATCTGGACCCATCACTGCTTCCTTTCTACACCTCATCATATGTATAAAGCAATTATTTGTTGGCCCAAGCTTCTTGTAAATATCAAGAAATTAACTTAGAGAGTGCACAACTATTTCTAAGCTTTATCGACTCTCTCTAGGGAGTTGCAAACTCGCAAGATATTTATTCAGTTTTGAATAATGAGCTATGCACCTCTATAACGTACACTTTTTGATGTTTTTTTCCTAAGGAATCTCATTAGGAATATCAGATGGATAAGTGGTAGTTGGCATAAGGTATTCTTCCTGAATTGCCCTGCTTCGCCTATGTCGACTTCGATCAACATTTTCACTGCCTGCTTCAATATAATTACATAAATGTTATAACATATGAATGTATTTATACGCATGTAAGATATACATGTACACGTATATGTACATACAATTCATTTACATGTACACATTTGTTTTAACATAATAAAAAAATTATATAATTTACCAAAACGATGAGGATCATGATGATCCGATTGAGATTCATGACCACCCGGAGATTGTTTAGCACCATCACACACAAGTAAATGAGTTTATTGAGCTTGTTGACCACCGAGAGAATGAGAATGTTGACCACTGGGAGAATTTTGACCACCCTCATGCGACGACATAGTGAGAGATGCTTCTAAAAACAATAGAAATTATAATAAATTAATTAAGTTAAAATGAAAAAATATATTCAATATATGTATGTGCATATGATTCTACCTATTTATTATTTAAGTAAATGCACATAAACATATATATAACATACCACGATGATGTGAATGATGGCCCTACATTGATTGATATGATACTCTCTTCAACCTAGTGAGAGATGATCCTAAAAAAGATGGAATTTATTTAAATTAATAAAGCTAAATTGAAAAAAAAATCAATATGTATTTACACATGCTTATAAAAATATCATTTAAGAATTTTCACATAAAAATATATATACCATGATCATGATGTAATGAATGATGGCCCTTCCCTGATTCATCTGATACTCTCCTTGATCCATGACCAATCTCGTTGGCATGCATAGAAAGTGTTATCACTCTGAAATTTCCAAAGGTTGTTCTTGCGTTAAAAGAAATATCAAAGGTAACTATCAACCACTTTTGGAGATTAGGATCTGGCCTTCCTAAACTCAGAGAGGGCTCTCTCTTAATGATTTAACTTTGTTTATTTAATATATTTTAGGCTAGTTATGTATGCTTAATTTGGATTGATTTTGATTGATTGGTGGAATTAATGATTTAGATGAATAGGTGCTTTTCCATTTTCCATTAGGCTATGGAGTAAATATACTTTGAAAACAGAACAAAATCAAATTATAAAGAAAGTGTTACAGGGCAGGATAGGTGAGCAATATCAGATCTCAAGGCTAAATGGTGAAGTGATTTTTCAATCAGGATCAAGGAGAAATTAAGAATTCCTCAAACCAAATAATGAAGAAGGATGAAGAATTCAATCGGGATCAGAGGAAAATTAAGAATTCTCTAAACCGGATATCAAAAGTAAACATAGAAATGTATAACAGCTCAAAGCAGAGTGTAGAGTTTAAGCAAATTCTGTAGTAAAATTCATGTTATAACATTCAAATTTAGAACACATTTAAGTTTATGGAATACTTAGAAAGAGAACATGAACAATTGAAAAATATACTTCACTGAGATAGCTCAACACATGAATCTTGTAAAGAAGTTTCTTTATAACTTTTCCTGTCTGTCAACTGGAAATGGTACAATAACCCTCAAGTAATAGATCAGTGAGCTATGGAAATATTCAAAAATACACCCTTGAGACTTCGAAATGATGAAGTATTTATAAGAAATATTACAAAAAATATCTTGTCAACTGACTAGGATTTATTTAAGGAAAATAAAATATCTTTATGCAAAAAGATAGTGACACCTTTCAATTGACTGATATCTGGCCTTGTTTTCTTTGATTGTTGTTACGTGTTTGCTTCTTTCATCTGTCTTATTTCATTTGTCTGCTCTTTTATCTGTGTGTTCTTTCACTTGTATGTTCTTTCACCCTTCATATTAAATCACACCATTTCTCCCATGTTTCTTCATATGGAATTTTGATCTTCATCATCTTATGGTAAATCTCATCTGCCTCTGAATATTTAGAAAATGTAAGCTTATTTACAAAAAGGTGATTTACCTCATGCTCGAGGTAAAAGAAATTTTCGTGGGAATGCCCTTCATTGTGGAACTGTTGGAAGTTTCTTTGGCTACTTCCCTCATATTATTATCATAATCTTCATGTCTCATGAGTTTGTCATTTATTACCAGAGGATTAAGCAGACCCTTCTGTCTCAAAACATCAAACTTTTTCATAAACCTGTTCACTGCGAGTTCCATAGTTTGACATTTCTCCTCAAGCTGTATCATCAAATTTCTTTTGGAAATCACTTTCTTCACCTCTAAGATAGTTTTTGTTCTGTCAGTTATCCTGAGTTCTTCTAATTCATTTTTTTTTTTTGAATTCAGGAATTTGATTATTTCAGAGGATTCCTCTGGTTTCTTTCCAAGATTGGCTATAACTTTCTGAATTGCATTACCATCTTCCTTCACCAAGTCATTATGCTCAAATATGATCTGTATAGAAGGCCAAATATCATTAATTGAGTTAATGATATTGGCCCACAATTGTTGTTTTTCTTGGGCTACAGGCTCTTTTAGTGATAACTCTTTTTCAAACTTGTGGATTATGTTAGTCAATCTATTTGCTTTCTGTACTTCTGCTAATTTCTTTCCATCTTCTAAATTCTTTACTTGTTTTTTGATCTTGTTAATATATGTAGTTTGAATGGATATATCTTCCATTGCTTTGATTAATTTTCTAGCCTCATCGGTGGGATGGGCTATTGGTATTGTTGATGTTGTTGCTGATGTAGATACTAGTGTTGCTGTAGTTACTGGAGTTGATGTAGATGATATAGGAATAGCAGTAATGTGAACTGATTCCATACTGGCTTGTTTTTCTTGCACAATTGTATACATTTCTGTCTCCATTTCCTTTAGCTGAGTTGTCAAATGAATGATTAGATTCATCATTTCATCCTTTTGATTATTTATCTCCAAAACCTCCTTGGTTTGTGGATGCTCAGTAGTTGGTAATTTTAATTGTTTCTTCAGTGCAACTATATCTACATTTTTCTTCTTTATAATTTCTTATGTTGCTTTGATGTCCTTTGGATTATAACAAACTTCTATTACCAAATCTTCAATTGACTTAATCATGTTGTCCTTTTCTTGTGATGAAGCTCTCTCTAGCTTAAACTGTGACTGTACATTTTCTAGAGAATTTTGTAACTTTTGGGCACTTAGAGCTTTGTATGTCATGGTTGAATAGATCATTTATCCTGCCTATTTGTGAAATTCAATCTGGTCAATTGGATGCACATCCTTGGCAAGAACTTCAAAGGCTGTATTTTTATAATCTTCTGAAGTTTTGGGGGCCTGTACCTTTAGCTGTAGAAATGTCATATGCATCTTTCTTGTTTTGAGGTCAAAAGATGAAAGTAATCTATTCTAATCACTATGAGTTTGCTTCTAGTATTGTGCATATGTAACAACCTTTAATGCTTCATTTTTTAATTTTAATCTCTTTATATTTCTCCATGATATCATTTTCTTTCTCAATTGGCTTGTTGGATGATGAAACCTCTGCACTATTTTGCTTTTGAATAATTTGTGCACTGGAAGTTGATGGCAGAGGTGTTCCTTCTGAATGTGTTGTAGGTGCATCATCCCTGATAACAATATCTGTTTCAATGGTTTTATTTTTCTCTTCCTTCTCTATCACCAGATTTATCTTTGTTTTCTTTCTGTACATAATCTTGAATCTACTATTAGATATAGTTTCTGCTGAATAAGAGCCTTCTTCTCTATCCCTTTTTGAATTTCTATCTTGTGGAGCTAGAGTATGTTGTGAAACCAGCTCCAAAAATAGAAGAAAATAGATATCAACGCCTTGGAAATAAGCCACTTCGAGGGGGCAACCTCCAATACATTACATGAATGAACAATTCTTGGATGATACAAATTACAAAACCTCCTTTCTATTTATAAGAGTCCATAGGGCCACAATGTAACCCTAGTGGGGCCACAATGTAATCCTAGCCGACCTAACGATAATAATTTAAGGGCACAATAATAACAATATGGGGGTTACAAGGGTACAATAATAACAATAAGGGGGTTACACTAACAACAATAAGGGACTATACTAGTAATATAGGGACCTAACATGCCGCTCTCCTTCAACAAAGTGTTGTCCTCAATTCTTGACTAGCTCTGGGTGCTTCTGTATAAAATTCTCATCCTCCCATATAGAATCTTCAGTGGGTAAGTTCTTCCACTTGATGAGATACTCTGAAATTGATTGATTCCGTAGTTGTCGAATTCTTGTTTTCGTGACCGCTTCAGGTTCCAATATGATTTTTCCTTCCTCATCAAGTTCTGGCAATATTGTTTGAACTGGAAGATTTTCGCCTATAACATTCTTTAAGCATGAAACATGGAAAATTGGATGCACTCGTGAAGAAGCAGGAAGCTTCAATTTGTATGCCATAGTACCAATCTTTTGCAACACCTTGTAAGGACCATAGTACTTTGGCGATAATTTATTATCCTTCTTAGCTTGCTTGAGGGACATTTGTTTATATGGTTGTAGCCGTAAAAATACCCAATCTCTTACATCAAAACTTCTCTCGCTGCGATGTTGATCTGCCTGTTGTTTCATTCGATTTTGTGCCAAATTCAGGTTATCCTTTAAGAGTTGGAGAACTTCTTGCTGATGCTCGATGTGATCTTCCACTGCTTGAACCTTCGAATTTTCCCTTAAATATGATGTGATGGATGGTGGATGATATCCATAAAGTGCCATGAATGGGGTCATTTTTGCTGCAGTATGGAAGGAAGTGTTATACCACCATTCAGCAAGAGGTAACCACTTGACCCATTGTGTTTGTTTATCAGATACAAAACAACGAAGATATCCTTTCAAACATTTATTTACTATCTCAGTTTGACCATCAGATTGAGGATGATAAGATGAGCTATGAGCTAATTGAGTACCCAAACAAGAAAATAACTCTGTCCAAAAATTTCTAGTAAAAATGGGATCTCTGTCGCTAACAATAACCCTTGGGTTTCCATGTATATTTTGAATTGTGTCCATAAATGTAGTAGCAACTGTACTTGCTTTAAATTGATGAGATAATGCACAAAAGTGTGCATACTTGGTAAGTCTATCAACTACCACCATGATGACACTCTTTCCTTCGGACTTAGGTAAACCTGTGATAAAATCCATTGAAATTTCCTCCCAACGTTGACTTGGAATGGATAAAGGTTGTAGAAGACCCAGGGTCTTAATTGTCTCAACTTTATTCTGCTGGAAAACCAAACATTCCGCCACAAACTTTTGAATATCAGATTTAAGGCCATCCCAAAAAAATTCTTTCTTCACCCTGTGGTAAGTTTTTAAAAATCCTGAGTGTCCTCCTAAAGGAGAAGTGCACAATTCCAAAAGAATCTTTTGTTTTAGTTGGGAATTATTACAAAGATATAAGCGATCTTTGTACCATAAGGAATCATTTTTCCAACTAAATGTATCAGATGTACTAGGATCTTGCTGCAACTTTTGAATAAGTGTCCATACATCTTTGTCCTTCTTCCATTCATCTCTTGCTTCGGTTATCCAATCTGGTTGGATAATAGAAATGGCACAAAGCAATGCTTCCACCTCCTCATTCTTTCTTGAGAGTGCATCTGCAACAACATTAAGCTTTCCTTTTTTGTAGATTATTTCAAAGTCATAACCCAACATCTTTGTGACCCATTTTTGCTGCTCTTCTGAAGATAGTCTTTGTTCAAAAAGTGTTTAAGACTATCATGATCAGTTTTTACCTTGAAGTGTCTTCCCATTAGGTAAGTTCGCCATTTCTTTAGTGCATGTAGTATTGCTAACATTTCCTTCTCATAAATATGTTTTTGTAAATACTTTCCTTTGATTGGACGACTTTCAAAAGCAATGGGTCTTCCTTCCTGCATTAAAACTGCACCAATTCCATTTCCTGAGGCATCACATTCCACAATAAAGGTTTTTGTGAAGTCTGGCATAGCTAAGACCGGTGTTAGGCACATTGCCTCTTTAAGATGTTCAAAGGCCTTAGTTGCTTCAGGAGTCCATGAAAATGCATCTTTCTTCAATAATGTTGTTGGAGGTGCTGCTATTCTCCCATAATTCTTAACAAACTTGCGATAATACCCTGTTAACCCGAGAAATCCTCGCAACTTCTTTATGGTTGTGGGGACTTTCCATTCCTTAATGGCTTTAATTTTGTTAGGGTCTACCTTAACACCCCCATGAGATACAATATGACCCAGATATTCCACCTCTTGTACTCCAAAGAAACATTTGGATGTTTTTGCATATAATTGTTTCTCCTGCAATAGTTTGAGCACCCTGTCAACATGTTCAACATGATCCTTCTAAGACCTGTTGTAGATTAGTATATCATCAAAAAAATACTAGCACAAATTTTCTAAGGAAGGGTTTGAAAATGGAATTCATCAACCCTTGAAATGTAGAAGGTGCATTGGTAAGGCCAAAAGGCATGACCAAAAATTCATAATGACCCTCATGAGTTCGAAATGTTGTTTTCGGAATATCTTCAGTCTTCATTCTAATTTTATGATATCCTGAACGAAGATCCAACTTGGTAAAACAAATTGCTCCATGTAATTCATCCAATAATTCATCAATCATAGGAATGGGAAATTTATCTTTAATGGTGAGCTTATTGAGCTCCCTATAACCGGGACACATGCGCCATGATCCATCCTTCTTGTGTACCAATACTACAAGAGCAGAGAAAGAACTTTGACAAGGTTGAATTATACCAGCCTCTAACATTTTTGCAATCATACGTTCAATTTCACTCTTTTGGACATAAGGATATCTGTAAGGTCGGATTTTTGGAGGAACACTTCCTGGAATCAAATGAATAACATGATCATGATCACGAATAGGTGGGAGTCCTTTCGGAGTATCAAACACATTGGAATGATTGTCCAAGACTCTTTGTAGATCTGGAGAAATAGATGATTTTGATGTTGGAACTTCTAGTGAGCATAATTGTGAAATTATGCCTCGTTGTTCTTTCTTCAGATGCGTTGTCATGACATTAGAGCTTATTATCTTTCCTAGCTTCCCTGTGATACCCCGTAATTCGATTTCCTTTCCTTCCAAAAAAAAATTCAAGAAAAGTTCTCGAAAATTAAAAGCTACCATCCCCAAAGATTGTAACCATTGTACTCCTAGTATGACATCAACACCTCCCATTGGGATGGAAAGCATTGGAATATTCAATACATATTCCCCCATGGATAGCTAATATTATGGCATTTTCCAGAGCAATTTATAGTTCCTCCATTTGCAACCATCACTTGACATTATGGTGTTGGGTATAAGAAACAATTTAAATCCTTGGCCACCTTACAATGAATAAAATTATGGGTACTACCTGAATCAATCAACACTATTACCTTTTTCTTCTTGATATGTCCTTCTATCTTGAGATTTTTAGGAGTGGTAATTCCTGCCAATGCATTACACGATATGGTCGGACTCATTTCTTCCTCTTCTAGGGTTGGTTCCTGGTGTATATCCTCTTCCTGTTCATTTTCTTCTTCCTCTTCACAATCTATGTAAAATAATTTCTTCTCAGCACACTTATGACCTTTAGTGTATTTTCTATCACAACTGTAGCAAAGCCCTTTTGCTCTTTTTTCTTCCAATTGTTGTGGTGTCAACCTTGTAGGTTGTGGAAATTTAGGAGTAGCAACACTTCCATCTTTATAGAAGTGAGTGGTAGGCTTCCTTGTCGCCATAATTTTACATTCAATTTTTCTTGCCAACCTGAATGCCTTCTCCAATGAATCAGGTTCCAAAACATGAACTTCATGTTGGATGTTATCCTTTAAAGTACCTATGAAGAAATCAATCATGTGTTCCTCTGGAATATCGGTTACCCTTATACTCAATTTTTGGAAGTCCTCAATGTGCTCCCCCATTAAACCCTTTTGTTTGAGATTTATCAATTGGCTAAAGAAGGTGTTGCTCTTTGTATCCTCATAATATGCTATCATTTCCTCCGTAAAAATTGACCAAGTGACAATTTTTTTATGGGAGAAAAGCCATCGATACCATACAAATGTATTTTGTTCTAGATGTAAAGTTGCAATGCGTACCTTTTGTGTGTTTTGTGCATTATTGAGATCAAAATATTGCTCCATCTGTAGTATCCATGTTACGGGATCATTGCCATCAAACTTCCTCATATCCATCTTTGGAATATGGCGGTTCTTCCTGCCAACATTAAATTTTATCAAATCACGATTATCATTTATTTTTTTCTCATCATGAGTTTCCTCTACTATATTTTCACCATTAGGAAACATTTGTTGTATCAACTTTGTCAAACCTTCCATGTCTGCTTTTAGATCATTCTTTATGTTTTCCATTTTTTCATCGATCTTAGCTTCCATGTCATCCAACTTAGCTTCCATGCCAACTTCCAAGCCATCCATCTTAGCTTCCAAACTATTCATCTTAACTTCCACTCCTTTCTTCAAACCATATATCTTAGTTTCCATGCCTTTCTTCACAACTTCCATTTCATTTTTTGCTTCTCTTTGCGATAGTGAAATTTGGTGCACTTGCTCATGGACTTTTGATATCTCATGTTGCATTTCTTCGTCTTCATGAGTCATAGTAGAGCCTTCTGAAGGATTAATGGGTGTTGAATTATTTTTAGGACGCATTTTAAAACCCAATACTGATAGCTATGCTCAATAGGCCTTTGGAATCAACTAGAACTGATTTTTCAAACAAGACTTATGAAATTTGAAAAAAAAAATACACACCTTTTTCTTGATTTTGAGGAGCTCGATATTGAAACTGAATTATCTTTGTGATTTAGGATCTTCAATATCTAAAATTTGGCCCTGTAGTATCCCTCTAAGGCTTCTTTAAAATTCCATGGGTCTGATCTGATTTGGATTCTTCAAGGCAAAGTTATGTCCAATCTCCCAAAATGACCCAATTTTGGACTAGTTCAATAGAGCGAACTTGTACAACTTGCCACATGTCATTGTTTCCTCCTTTGGCTCTGAAATTGATAGACTGAAAATAAAATTCCGTGCACTTGCGGCCACTTTTTACAGCATTCCAATCCGATGCTCAGAGAGAGAGCTATGAATATTTTCCCATGATCACCTCTTTGAGATGAAATTCAGAAGTCTCAAAAAGCCCTACCTTCCACAGATCATATCTCCGCAAATATTGCGAAACAATATCTAAAAAATTTCGACGATGTTCCTCAAGATTTCAGCTTCTCACTCTAAAAATTTTAGCTTCTGAGCCTTTGTAGAAAAAAATTTATTATGAAAATACCGTTATGAAAATACCGCAATGACCTGTTCAGGTTAAATTCAGGAGCCTGCAAAATGACCTAACTTGCACAGATCATATCTCCGAAAATATTGCGAACCAAGTTCTAAAATTTTGTGAAAATGTTCCTTAGGATTTTGGCTTCGCACTCTAAAAATTTCAGATTCTGAACCTTCGTAGAATAAAATTTATAGCTAAAATTCCACGCTGACCTGTTTGGAGCAGTGAAACCCTAGAATCTCAAAGCTTTGATACCAAATGTTGTGAAACCAGCTCCAGAAATAGAAGAAAAGAGATATCAACGCCTTAGAAATAAGCCACTTCAAGGGGGAAACCTCAAATACCTTACATGAATGAACAATTCTTGGATGATACAAATTACAAACCCTCCTTTCTATATATAGGAGTCCATAGGGCCACAATGTAATCCTAGCCGACCTAACAATAATAATTTAAGGGCACAATAATAACAATATGGGGGTTAAAAGGGTGAAATAATAACAATAAGGGGGTTACACTAACAACAATAAGGGACTATACTAGTAATATAGGGACCTAACAGAGTAAGCGGGATGGAACTAGTATCAAGCTGCTTCTCCACCTCCTGTAAAGTGTTTTCCAACCACTCTGATTGGTTGGAATATTTCTCAATTTCAGGCTTAGATTCATGGGTGAAAGGGGTCAGTTTGAACTTAATTCTCAATTTACTTATGACACCTAAGGGGTCATATGACCATTTGAAATTTTTGATGAACTTTAAATCTTGTAGGCATCTGTCTGCTTCCTTTCCAACATTCCTACTGTTGCATATAAAAGGCCCTAGTTGATTTGTTTATCTTGAACTCGGTTTTCTTTTTGGCTAAAAGGAAATTGATCTCATCAGAATTCAAGATCTTCCTGATGTACTCTAAAGAAAATATCCTCATTGGGAGCTATTTGGGAAGTTTGTAAGGGACTAATTGGCTTCCATACACTTGGATTTCTGTGTGATTATGGTATAAATACCAGTCTCCTGTTTTTCTTTGATATGAGAACTGTAGAACCTTTTTTATTTCTTCACTGATTCTGGGTTGAATTCTATTGCTAAGCATATTAACTACTGGATATACAAAATAATCAATAAAGTCTTTGAAACTGAATTCAATGGAATCATTTTTGATCAAGGATGTCCAAAAGATAATAGACTGGGGATGACCCTCTGTGTCCAGTTTTTGTGGGTTGACTGCAAACCTTTCTGATTGAAAATATATGAATAAATGAAACAATACTGAGGAGTATTTGAAAATTCCTTCTTCTAGCAATTTGATTAGTTGATCATGCATGGAATCTGCCAGGAATTAGGAAAAGTTGAAAGTTATAGATGGAGGTTGACCTGAGCAAAAGATAGAAAGGAAACTAAGGATGGATTCATCTACATTCTCATCGGTGAAATATCCTAAAATACAGGACATAATGGTTACAATTTTCTTGGTTCTTTCTAGAAATATGGTAGTAGAAAATGGTGGGTTACTCTTAGGAAATTGAGTTGATTCAAGGAGGAAAGTCTGAAAAATTTGAGACCTTTTAGGGAATTCTATCTTCAAGTAAAGCTCGGTGAGGGTCTCAATGGATAAAGGCACTCCCTCTGGTTGTGATTGAATATGGAAAATTTGATTAATATATTGAGCAGTGATAGTAAATAGGATTTCTTGGTTAGGGGTGACTATGGCTCTTTCATTTGGAAAATAGTTGATTTGGCACAGTCTGATGACTACATGGAATTGGTAGGTTTGTGGAAATGTGTACTTTGGCAGGTTAGAGTCCCAGAGAGGAATATCATCTGCCTTATCAACAAATTTTTCATGGCTCCAACAATGGAGCTCCAAGAGGTTTCTATCAGTCACAGTGTCATTTATTTTCAAGTCCTTATCAGCCAAAGGAGTGTGGTCAACATCTAACAGGGGTGGTTGCAACGGGTTTACAGTTTGGACGCTTTGTGAAGCCATCAACTTGGTTCAATTATTGAATTAATAAGATTATTTTATGGTGTCGGGTATTCATAATTACCTGGAATACCGAAGATGTGGTTGTATAAGGGGTCCAAGTAGTAGTCGGGCTTCAATTCTAGTTGTTAGTGGCTTTTGGTCTCTTTCACAAATCAGCAGAGATAATGAAATAACGGTATTGTGAGGTTATTATATTTCTTTTAAAAATGGGGTTTATCGCATGGCACAAGAGTTCTATTATTTCAAATAGTGGTGGTTTATCGCACGCCTTGGAAGTGGTTTGGTGGTTTATCACATGGGGAAAGGTGGTTTAGTGGTTTTGGAATTTTTTTTGGGGGGGGGGGGGGGGGGGGGGTTCGATAGAATAAGGAAACGCTACGTGGTAGGGGAGCGAGGAAATGAAACCACCCATTTTGCAACCCCCCTCCCTCTGTTGTAAACTTTGAACAACGAGGAGTGCGAAAGGGATCAAAGGTCGTTAGATCTGATCAACGGTGATCGAGCGGCTGGTATAAGTTGCGAGTTTTCAAAGAGGTGGGGTCAGGTAATAGATATGCGAAGGGGTAATATGAAATGGGGTTTATGAAATATTTTAAGTGGTAGGCTAAAATGAAATAAGGGGGGTCATGAAAATATATTAGGTGGAGGGTTTAAAAAAAAGTGGGTCGGGGAATATATATGCGGAGTTGTAAAATGAAATGGGGGTTTATGAAATATATTAAGTGGGAAGGTTAGTTCAAAGTGGGGCTCGAAATATATTAAGCGCTTTTTAGACTATTTAAAGTGGGTTTTGTTGTTTTATGAAAACATAGAGTTAGTTAAGGGGAAAAGGGAGTTTTAGCAAAGGAAATGGGATTTTCAAAGGGGAAAAGGGTTTTTTAGGAAAAGAGGAAGGGGTTAGAAAATGATTTTAGAAAGAGGAAAGGGATTTTAGCAAGAGGAAAGGGATTTTAGCAAGGGGAAGGGTTAGAAAGATATTTATGATAAGCATAATGATGCTTATATAACTTTGTTGTTTAAGTATTCTACCTACCCTTTTATTCATCCTAACATTTTTTATTTCCTTTATTGGGTGCATTTGAGCTTGCTAACCCTTTTATTTTCTTTTAATAAACAAACTAACTTATTTCTAACCTTATACCTTCCAATGGCTCAGATTAAACTTATGAGCTCATTTTTATTCTCTACCTCACTATTGATCTGCCAAGATTAACCGGTTTGGTCAGATATTTATTCACTAACTATCATGACATAAAATTTAAAGGCGTGAATGATCAAGATTAGATTGCATGATCATCATGAATTGTGGCATTTTGGATAAGCTGCACACAATTTTATTTACAAAAGTAAAGTAAATTAAGAGTAGTGGCATTTGAATGTGCAACACTTTCATAATTTATTTTTGTTTCTTTTTATGGGGTTCATATTTTATATCTTTTTGATCTTTTTTTCTTTTGGTCCTTTGATTATTCTTTTAGGACATACCCTCTTTTCATTTTTTAATATGGAAAACATTTGCAGAAATGCAAAGGTATGTACAATATTACAAGACTTAACATAGCTAATTCAAAATTATGATCTCTCTTATTATAGGAACCTAACAGAAAGTCGCCCTCTAGTCGATGCATTAGACTCAGTTGATGATTTATCCCATTTAAGCCTCGAAGAATCAGGTGTTAATTGATAATGTGATGATCCAGGCCCTCAGTACATATATATAGTGATATGATCGCTAAAAAAACCAAAGCTAACTCATGCATTTAAAAATATTTAAAATTTCTATTTAAAAATATCAAGAATTCAAAAAATTAATAAGACAAATAAATGTAACTATCCAAGGGTTTCTTCAAAATTATTTGGTGTAAATTCTCCATTTCAAATATACTCGAGATTAAAAACACAAGTTTTGAAGTGCACATTTTGAGAATTAAATACAAAATAAAACATGTCAAGTTCACCAAGTTGTGCTTACATAGTGGGGGCACACTTAGTATAGTATTGAAAAAAATACATAATCATTAAAAACACCAAATTTATAACTAAAAACACACATATATCAAAGATATCTTAAAATGTCCATCAATAAGTTTTGATGGAGAGGTTCTTGACACCAATTCATCTTTTACACACAAATCTTGAATTGACATTGCCCCATACAATAGATCACTCGACATCCTATTAAAATTTCCATAATTTCTTATGCTAAATGATTGAAATTGAATAACAATATTTTTTTATTCTCTATGCAGATGCTTTAACCTCTCCTTTTTAACTTGGTACATTCCTTTCATCTTATTGTACACAAGTTTAGAATTGGTGAAGAATACAATTCCATTTGATCCATACTCCCTAGTTGTTCAGAAGCCTTCTATCAATGCAATATAATATTATTCATTGTTTGTTGTACTTCCAAGTACATTTTTTCCCTTTGGAGGACTTTGTTCGTTGCAATATTTTATAGCACATAAGTAATCAATTCTCACCCCGAATTGGGATAACAAGAAACTTCTATGCATAATTTCCATTTTTCAACCACATTTAATGGGTTTTCTTATCCCTATAAAAAACAAATTAAATAAAATGAATAATATATGTCTTTATTGCAAATGCCTTAGATGATGGGAGAGCGATGAAAAATAAATATCTATTGTGATTGAATGATGGAATATTACAAGAAGGATTTCACCTAGAATTTTATATCTGACACTTGGATATGATGATTAATGCGAAAAAAGGAATATGATGAGGTCAAAACATGTTAAGGAATAAATCATTATATGGACTTATGTGGGTGCATCGAGTTTGGCATGAAAAATGGATCATTGGGCCTTATTTCCCAAGGTTTCCTTAGACGCATTTCAGATCCTAATGTATATATGTTGAGTCATATTTTATTTTCTAGTGTTGATAGTTCTATATATAGAAGCTTACTCGTTATAGGGAAGGATATCAAGTGAGATATATTATCTCCTAAGGGGTAACTACTTGAAGAGCCACCCCAAAGGGGATATGCTATTGAAATAATTGGAATTTATTTAAGTTAACATACTTACATATGACGAATGTCCACTTGAATTAATCAAATAGGAGGTAATTAAATTATATTTAGGAATGGAAGCTCAATGCTCTAATCTCCCTCTTAAATTTCAATTGGAAAGGAAATTTACCATTCTGAAAATTTTGATGCAAAATGTTTCTTATCTCGTATCCACCAAAATACAAGTGTAGCGGACCTAGAGTCTGGTGCTCTATCCTTGAAAATTGATTTTCATGATAGAAAATAGCAATGGAAGCAGCATGTCAAAGAAAAATTTGTCTACTTTGTGTCTTGTAAAACTACAATTGATGATATTTAGTTGAAATTAAAATAGATAGAGTCAGATCCAGAAATTCCAGTTATATTTCACCTTAGTAATGTTGTTCACGATGTGGATATTGTTGCAAACCATGCTTTTGGGCCCCTTTTCGAAAGCCAGTTTTAAGCTGAAAAAATAAGGTTTGTGCAAGGGATATTGCAAAGATTTTGTACAATATTCAATTTTCCAGCAAAATTAGGGCATTCATCAACAAAGAGGAGTATGACTTGGTGGTCAGAGAATATAGGAACGTGAAGTCATTTGTATTGCCTTCTCATGTAGGCCTTTTTTTCCAATTAGAAAAAAAATCATTTTATTAATAGTAAAGAAAGTGATTACAACATAAAACGGGAATCAGTATTTCGAGTGAAAACAGAGTATGTTAATCAAAGAAACTTCAGTCCTAGATGTAACAAATAAACATAGAAACTTCACATCTTTGAAATCCATGTAATGATCCGTTATCACGGTAAAGATATTCTTCGTAACAAACCAAGAGACAAAAAATAAGCATAGGTGAAAGATAGATATCCATACAAAACTAATAAGTGGATCTGAAAGCCTCTAGCGATCCAGATAAAAGTGGAAAGATGATGATACAGGGGACCCTGCAAATAGATGTAGAGAGAAATGTACAACGATCAAATCCATCCAGGTGCTAGGAAATAGATAGCTTTGTCTGGGAACAGTAGAGATCTTAAATATCAATCTGACCTTCCTCCCGTAGAATGTCATTTTCAAAAGACTGGAAGGAGATCCAGTCAGTCGTCGAAGAGAATCCTTCCTTAGATAATTGGTCTTCTTCACCATTTTGTGCTCAGTAGATGTGGGAAAAGCTAGGTTGTGGAATTCAGGGATCTAAAAAGTTCTCGAAGAGTTTGAAAAGGTGGTGCAAGAATTCATGGAAACAATTTACAAGTCTATGGAGGATCCTCAAGTACAACAATCTAATCTTGAGAATAACATTAGGTTGTTGTTGGAGTTGGAGCCTGAGTCAAAACCAGTTTGGCATTATCTTAATATTCAAAACCGTTGAATTCTTGTCCACTTGGAAGGTTGTACATTTGATCATGAGGAACAAATGGATGCTCTTCATTGCCACATTTTTGAATGGGTGTTATCTGATGCAAGATGGAAGTGGAATCAACAAGAATCAAAAAAGAGTTTTTCAGTATATTATTCCCTTATTTTGGTTGATAATGACATAAGAGGGGAGTCTCATCTTAAAGAGGATACTGGTGAAGAAGCATATGCACCTAGAGGAAGACTCATTCGTAGAATTAAATCTGTCATTGTGCACCATGTACCAACATTTTGGAGATTATCTCTTTCTTTATTAAATGGGAAGTTTTCTAAGGTAGTTTCAACAAATGGCACTCTCGATTTAGTGAAACATGAAATAAGTAATGCTATACAAAACTCCTTTGAAGACAACCTTGGTGACTTAAAGTATTCAAATCATTCCTTGGAGGAAGTTGGTGGAATGGTATAGGACATTATATTTGTTTATGAAAATAAGGTACAAAATGCTTTCTGGGAACTTGAAGAATCCAATGTTCTTCTACCATTTATGAGATGATCAATTCGTGAAATATCTAAAACATGTTATGCATTTGAAGGGAAGGATTGTGCACCCAAGTATGCAGTGCAAACATTGTTTGCATTACCAACAAAAGTTGTTTTTCAACAAAGAAAGATTTTTTTCTGGTAAGGTAAAGAAAGTACATATATCAGAGAGAATTAATCTCTAATGCCACGAGAGAATATACAATGAGAATTAATCTCTACTGCCACAGATAAATACAATATGGTTGGCCCAGTCATCAAGAGTTTACAGACATCAGAATTTTTAAATAAATTATGACCACAGCTGAAGAGAAGACTATCAAAACGCCCAAAATAACCATAAAAAACAAAATTTGCTCTAGAGAGGAGAGCACTATGAACAAAAGTTATGAATGCAGTGAAAACAATGTTTGCATTATGAACAAAGAAATGTGCACCCATGAATGCAGTACAAAAATTGTTTGCATTACGAACAGACTTTTTTTTCAACAAAGAAAAACTACTTTCTATTAAGGTACAGGGACTTACAGAGAAAAATCCTCCAACGCTGGATAACTCAATGTTTTTTGTTGGAGTAGGGAATGAACATGGCATTAAAAAGAATATTCCTTAGGTCAAAATAATAATTATGTCCATTATGTGAATTACATAAATTGTGTTAATTAATTAATGTATATTAAGTGAATTGCATACATTTTGTTTTTTAATAGATTTATTATGATTTATGTTTATTTATATGTCTATTATATATTAATTTCTCTTTCCTTTTTTAATAACGTTTGGATACACAAGGTAAATCTACATCATTTTATGATTATTGTGATAGAAAGTAGGTTAGGGAAAAACCAATATATCATGGTTTCTACAAGAATTCGTGTAACTGTGGAAACATGGAATGAATGAGAACATTGGCATGGCCCTCCAGAGGGGAGAGAATTACGAAAAAAAGTTGTGAATGCATTGCAAACATTTTTTTCATTACAAACAAAGGACTATGCACCCATGAATGCAGTGAAAACATTGTTTACATTACAAACACAAGTTTTTTTTCAAAAAAGAAAAAAAACCTTTCTATTAAGGTAAAGAAAGTACATATATTAGAGAGAATTAATCTCTAACACCACAAAGAAGATACAATGAGAGATAGAGATACCAAAACATAAAAATTCTTGCTGGCTAACGAAGCTTACAAATGATCTAACCCGGAAGTTTTCTTCCATTTCTAATTTTTTTGTAGTATAGTTACCCTTATTCATTATGGCTTTGCTTGCTACATGTTTCACTAGCATTTCAAGTTGAATAAGCTAGGTAATCAAAGGAATAACTAGTAGTAATATATGTAAGGGTAATATAAGGTAAACATAATGAAATACTCGACGAAAAGGAGAGGAACCTGGTGTAAACCCAACTCAGAGGTATCGCCACAGAGAAATAAAATATGGTTAGCCTATTCATAAAGAGTCTACATACATCAAAAGTTTTAAATCAATTATTACCACAACTGAAGAGAAGTCTGTCAAAATGTCCAAAATAACCATAAAAAAAAATAAAAATTCGCTCTAGAGAGCGCAGTGCAAACATTGTTTGCATTACGAATGAAGGATTGTGCACCCATGAATGTAGTGCAAACATTGTTTTCATTACACACTGAAGTTTTTTCCAACAAAGAAAAAATTATTTCTATTAAGTTATAGGGAGTTATAGAGAAAATTCCTCTAGTGCATCGATAGGCCAACCAAACAACAAATGAAAACCAACAATGAACCAAAAAATGTAGAAAAGTCTACAACGGTCTTACGGTCATCATATGTATAAACCTTTTTTCGGCTGAAAATAAATATTCGACATAATATATTTTTTAGCCAAAACAATTTTGGGGCTAAAAACTCTTATTGTCAGATTTTTCCCCTGCAGAAAAAATTTCGTTAAACAATTTTCATTAATATAAACAGTCAATTTTTTGACTAAACGTTAGAATAAGAGTTTGGCCGAAAAAATATGATTATGAATTTTTCGTGGGAAATTATCACAAAAGTATAACCTAGCTTCACATTTTCACCCTTAACTTAATTAGTTTCATCAATTCCTAATACAATAAAATTACAATGTTTTTATTGTTTAGGAAAGTTGAACTACTCACTGATTTTTCACTAGTGACCATTGTTAGTTATCTGTAATTTATTAGCAAGATTGGCATAGTCCAATTACATAAACAACATCGTTTCAACCACTTTGGGATTCTAGGATCTAGCCCTCCTGAATCTGGAGAGGGATCTCTCCAATGAGTGCAAAGATGGATTTGTCTTTGAAGTTTGGGGTAATAATGTTAGGCTAGTTATGAAGACCAAGGGTTTGTTTGTTTTTGGATGGTTGAGCATGAAAACAGATTTGAGGGGAAAGTTCTGAATGCAAAGAGTTTCAAAAGTGAGAAGTTGCAAGCAAAAGAACAAGCTTCAGCCAGAAAGGTAGGTAACTGCAAGTTTTAGTCCATTGGGCTATGGAGTCATAATAGGGTTTAATCGAAACAGCAGGTTCAAGAATGGTCCATGGGGCAAGTCATCTATGTCTAGGATCTCTTTGAAGATTGATTTATGGAATGAAATGGTACAACAAGAAGGAAAGTTAAATAGATGTAGAACAAAGAGCAGCCTAGGATCTGGTAAGTACTTTCAAACTAGCCAGCCTTTGACAAACACTTAAGAAGGACATGAAAGCAAACTAGGATCTGGTAAGTACTTTTAAACTAGCCAGCCTTTGATACACTTTCAATAGAAAACATAAAAAAACAGGGGGAAACACAAAGATAACACAGAATTGTCTAAGATCTGGTAAGTACTTCTAAACTAGCCAGCTTTTAACACATTCCAAGGGAAACATTCAGACAGTCTTTGGGAATGAAACTAGGACTAGGGCACACCATATCTTCCAGAGTTCATCTCTACTTAACTAATACTAAACATAACATTCAAGATTGATATTCAGCTAAATAATAAGATGAGGGAACGCCAGCATTCCTAAGCTTAAACTGAATCAAATCATTCTCAAATACACAGATTGAAAGAAAACATTTAGATAAAGATTTTCAGTCAGAGAAGGTTACTGATATACAGTAGGTCCTAACTCTATGCATGTTGTTCTTTATAGAGGATATGAAACACAGTGAAAACAGAATTAAAATAACAAGTTACAATGAGGAAAACATCACCGTCAACATAGACCAGGATCCCATAAATCAGCTAGTATTGATGCTTCAAACCAGTTACAACTTAAGTCTGATGCTATAGTTCAGCAATCATCTACACTATCCAACCTAACTAATCTAGTGCAAGCAGAGCTCCAAGGGCCATTGAACGCTATGTACAGATAGAAGTCTCAAGCTCAGATGTGTTTCAAAGTTCTGCAACCAACCCCTCACTCATCTTCTACAGAAGTATATATAGAAGATGAGGAGGTCAGATCTGATGAAAGATCTATCATTACAATTAATACAGATTTAATGGCTTATGGACCTTTGAGAAGCTCAATCTAGAAACTTACGAACATATCTTCTGCATTGAATGATTTTCATTAAAGATCAAGCTCTGTGGGAGCTTGGCTGTCCTCCGTGGTTCTGTGTGATGTAAGGGTTACTCCGCAGATGTGTTTTGCATTGAATTTCCTTGCAAAAGTAACTCTTTGGCTGATGGAGTGGTCTTTGTCAGGCTTCCATTTACTCTAGGTATGTCTTTGGTGTACCTGTTGCAGTGGCCTGTAGAATTGCACAAAGGCAGAATAATGATGCTTGGGCCTGCCATACATGTGAAACAAATGCTTTGGTAACTCTGGACTGTGGTCAAGGCGGAGAACTTCTCTGGAACATGGCGTAGATTAAAAACAGTCTGGGTACTCTGTCCTGAAGAGTAATCTGCTGATGAAGCTATCCTGATGACTTAGTTTCTGTGCCTTGAACTCTCAGTCGCTTCATTTATATCTATGCCTGTGAAAACTGTGTTTTAAATGGCCTCGGGAAGACTTTATAGTGCTTCCAACCATGTTCTTGTATGCAAGTCCTGTCAAGAACTCTTTCTTGGTCTTCTTCCATGATTTATTTTCTGAAAAATGGTCCGTTTCTGTGCTCTCTGTCCCTATAGCAGGAACTAAAAATCATGGAGGTCTTCTACTGCTTTTACCCTGCAAAACACGAAACCTAGTTAAGAAATCCGATGCACGGGATGGTGGATGTTATACGGAGGTCGGAGGAAATGATAGCGCGGCGGTGGCGGTTCAGAATGAAAAATGGTGAATAATGCAGTGGAATGGTGAAAACAGCGAAAAAATAGGGTTTGGTGGTGAAGTGCATTGTGGACCGTTTGATCGTGGTCCAATGACGAAAATCGACGGCAGAGATTAAAACCGTGAGAATGATATACGAAATGAGTGAAAAACATATGAAACATGAAATTTTAATGCAAAATATGAAACTTTGGACTTTGGTGGAAATGCAAAAGAAATGCGTGAAATGCAATGGAAATACGATGGGAATGACGTACAAGGAGGGACCTGTGGTGATCGCAAATCGCAATCGGAGACGGGAGCGGGGACTAATCGCAATCGTAGGAAATAGAACTTGCGATGTGATCGGATGACTGCGATGCGATTGATCGCATTGCAAATATTTGCGATCGATCAAACGCATCACAAATATTTGCGGTGCGATCAATCGCATCGCAGATATTTGCGATGAGTAATCCAAGCATTCACAATAGAACATGCAATTCTGCGATTTGTGATTATGCGATCGGCCCCCAAGGCATTAAGCGCTTGGTTTCGGGTAAGGGTTACGTGGGGAAGTGGTTGGAGCTTGCGGGAAAAGGGGTTAAAGCCTGTCATAAAAACATGAATTTCTATGGTTTTTTCAATGTTTTCAAAGGGATTTGAAAGTTTCGGTAAGGTTTAAAAGTGGGTTTCAAACCTTATAAAAGTGTTTTTCATGAGGGGAAAAAGAAGAATCATGAAAACAAAGGGGATTTTATGGAGAAAAAAGGGGAGAAAATGAAGGTCAGCTTGGAAGAGGGGGAGGGGAAAAATGATGGTTTTGGAGCAGTTTCTTCTCATGATTTCCGCAGAATTTCTGAGTATAAAAAAGGGAACATCAATGAAGATTTGGGATAGAGGAAAAGGCAGGAGGCCTTCAAGAGTCTTTAAGAGCCAACACTTTTTAGCAAATAAAAATTGTTCCTTGGAGGCTCCAATAAGTTTTTAGCCAGCATTTGGTATAACAAATTTTATAGCTGGCTAACAGTGGCTCCACTTGGTGATGGTGCCTTCTTGAAGGCATCAAGAACTGCAGACTTGCATTCTCTGGGAGGCTGACCTGTGCCTGATCCATTGGGCTGCTCTTCCTTTGCTAGGATGATGTGCTCTGAAAACATATAAGCAGTTATGAAACAAATGGATCTTCATCAATACAGACTTCTACCTACCCAATCCTACTGATCTAACATTTTTTTTCTTCATTAGAGTGCACTTGGATTGGAAAACTCTTTTTACAACATTTTATTATTTTGAAAGCAAGAAAACTAATCTAATTCTACTCCTTATTTCTTCCTGAACTCAGATTAAACAATTGAGTTCAGATGCTTCTCTACCTATTCTACTATCTGTTGGGATTAAGTTGTCCAACAGATTTTCATTCTCTAAATTCTACAACAGAAATTCAAAAATAGTCAAACTAGGATTAGACAGTCTAGTTTGTTGTGGATCCAAGGCATAAAGATAGTTGCACATGAACAAAAATTTGCATAAAACTGAAACAAAACTTTGAAGGCTTGAAATCTGAAATTTCGAAGCATCCTTCTTTTTGTTTGTGACTCAAGTTTTGGGCTTGTTAGAGTCACTTGCCTTTCTTCATTTCATCTATGTTTTGACTTTGTTTGAGCTGTTCTTTCTGGTTCAGATTTTGAGCTAATTAGAACCAGATTTACGTCTTTATGACTCAGAAAATAGAACAAATTTGAGTCATCTCTTGCTTGGAAACTTTAGGTTTAGGTTTTGAGCTTGTTTGAACCTTTAATTTCTATCCTAATCTATCTACTGATAAGCCAAGATTAAACAATTTGGCCAATCGAATTCTCTATCCTATCAGCAGAAAATTTAAAGCTAACTAGTCAAGATTAGGTTGTTTGACTAGTTAGAAGTGTGTTTTTCAGGAGTGGCATTTGAGCTTGCACACTTTCAGAATTTGTTTCTTTTTTTCTTTTTCTTTTTTTCTTTTTTTTGGTATGGGGCTATACCTTTCCTGTTTTGACAATCTACCCTCTTTTCTCTTTTCCTTTTTTTTGTATTTTTTGATTTTTCTAACTTGAATGCAATGGTGGTGGGATATTCACAATGAGAAAAAATAAAAAATAAAAAGGCTTTCAGCACATGGGATGGATCAAGAGAAGTAATGTTTAAGCATCCTGCCATTGACAGGACCCCCAAACAATTCTTCTCCATTTAACTCTTGTAAGAAAAATGCATTAGTACCAGCAGTTGAGTGAATGGAGTAAGGACCAAGCCATAAGTTGTCAAACTTTCCATGCTTGCCCTTTTCTTCCCTCCTTGAGTCCCACTTTAAAACTTTGTCCCCAATCTTAAAATTTCCGACCTTTGTTCTTCTGTCAAAGAGATTTTTAATGTTGTCTTGTTTCTGCAATGCTTTTTCATAAACTTCCTCTCTGGTTTGCTGAAGATGAATGGTCTGATTTATTCTTTTGATCATATCATTTTCTTCAGTTTGCAACTCTTGCATGAACTTCATCACTGGTACACCAAGGCTATTTGGAAAAATTGCATCAGTACCATACACAAGCTGAAAAGGTGACATGTTAATGGATTTCTTCAAAGTCAATCTATCAGCCCAAAGTGCATGGACCAGCTTTGTGTGCCAAGACTTCTTGTTGTCCTCCAACAGTTTCTTGATCATATTCACTAAGCTCTTGTTTGAGGATTCAGAAAGTCCATTACCTTGAGGGTAATAGGCCGTGGAATGCCCCAATGTTATCTGATACTTGTGACAGAATTCAACCATCTTCTTTGATCCAAATGATGTTGCATTATCAGTGATGATTTTGGTAGGACAGCCAAATCTGGAGAGAATGTTAGTCTCAAGGAACTTTATAATCACAGAGTCATTGGCTTGCCTACAAGGTATGGCTTCTATCCACTTAGTGAAATAGTCTGTGGCAGTGAGAATCCATCTATGTTGGGCAGAGGATGGTGGATGGATTTCTCCTATGAATTCAAGCCCCCACTGTTGAAAAGGGGCTTCAACAGTGATGGGATGCAGAGGTAGGGGTAACAGCTTTCTTTTACCTTCAAAAAGTTGACACTTATGACAGGTTATAATCATCTTGTGCACATCATGGAAAAGAGTAGGCCAATAGAAACCAGCCCTCAAAATCTTGTTGGCTGTTTTTTTCCAATACAGATGACCTCCACACTGTCCTTCATGGAACTGGTATTTAACCTTCTCTGCATAAAACTCAGGCAAACATTTAAGCAATAGACCACTTGCATTTTTCCAATAAAGACAACTATCTATAATGCAATATTTTACAGCTTTCAATTTAAGGAATCTTGCCTTTGTCTTGGTCAAACCAGGGGGCGTGTTCAAATTCAGCAAAACATAAAGAATATCAGCGTACCAAGGAGAATTCATAAAATGGTCTTTAACAATAGGAGTCGAGAATTCTTCTTGATCATCAAAAGCATTAATAATATTAATATCAAGAACTTCAAAATTGGATTCAGCCATTAATCTAGCTAGACCTTGGCCTTTGATGAGTTTAGTGGGTTTTATCTCTAAATCATATTCAAGGATAACAGCAATCCACTTACCTCTCTTACCATTTGGGTCCTGTGTTAGAATGTCTTTAACAACCGAGTTTGGGACAAAGGAAATGATGTGCAAGTGAATAATGTACACTCTGAAGTCTTTCAAAGCTTTAACCAAAGCAAAAGCTTGCTTCTCCATAATGTTATACTTCAAAGGGGCATCCCTCAATGCCTAGCTAAACAATGCAATAGGCTGCTCCTGTCCCTGTGGATTTTTCTACAAGAGGACAGCAGCTATGGTGTGCTCTGATGCAAAAGAGAAAATATAAAAATCCTTTGAAAAATCAGGACTTATCAGAACCGGTGTTTTGGTTAATGCTTGTTTCACCAACTCAAAGGACTTCTTTGTTTCACCTTCTTCAACATGTTTGTGATATTCCTAAGGAGCTCAGCCAAATTGGGGATGAACCTTCTTAAAAAGTTAATCTTCCCAATGAAATATTGCAACTCTTTGATGTTTCGAGGATGAGAGATTTGCAATATGGCCTCAATCCTCTTGGGATCTATCTTTATACCTTCCTCTGAAATAATGTGCCCAAAAATTTTACCTTCTTGGAGACCAAATAGTGTCTTCTTGGGGTTTAAAGATATCCCAAACTTTCTTCATTTCTCAAAAACTTTTCTTAAACGTTCTAAGTGCTCTTCATCTATTTTTGAAAACATAGTAACATCATCAAGGTATATAATGATGAAGAAGCCCAGTTCTTCCAAGAAAGCTATGTCCATGGCTCTTTGAAAGGTTGCTCCAGCATTCATTAGACCAAAAGGCATCTTCACATACATGAAAGTGCCCCATGGTGTAGTAAAGGTTGTCTTTAATTGATCATCAGGGAATACTAAGATCTGATTGTACCCTGAATAGCCATCCAGCAAATAAATTCTCCTAGACCCTACCACCATTTGTAAAATATGGTCCATCTTGGGCAAAGGGTAGTTTTCTTTCAGAGAAGCTTTATTTAAGTCTCTAAAGTCTATACAAAGCCTGATTTCTCCAGTCTTCTTCCTAACAGACACCAGATTAGACACCCATTTAGAATATCTAATAGGGACAATAATACCAACATTGTGAATTTTCATGATCTCCTTCTGCACCAAAGGAAGCTAAGCAGGGTTTATTCTACGCAGTTTCTGTTTGAACAGTTTTTGGCTTTCTTTGAGAGGGATTTTGTGTTGTATTATTTCAGTGTCATAGGATTTTAGATCTTTGTAACTCCACACAAAAACATCAGAAAACTCCTTAAACATATCTATATATTTGAGTTTAATGTGAGTTGGTAAGGTCTTGGACAGTTTAATCATTTTCAGCTTAAGTTCGCTGCCAATGTTGCATTCTTCCACCTCAGTCTCTACAGGCTCCAGTTTTGGTTTATTTTCCACATCAATGAAATCAAACAACTCTTATAAAGGGGCTAGGCCCTTAGGCAAGCTCTCATCTTTAGAGTGCAGGGTCTCTAATTCCTCTATTTCTGACTTTGCAGTCATCTATGTTTTGTTTTCAAGTCTGCTAGACAATAGATTTATATTAGAAAATTCAGGAGACGGTTCTTCTTTATCAAGAAAATTTTCTTCACTGCAGTCTGTTTCACAGTCTGAATCTGAACTGTTTAGTTCGAATTCATTCCTGAATTGCATGAAGTCTTCTATTTGTTTGTAATTGTCAAAAACCTGCCAATGCTTCTCATTATCAGGCACAACTGGTCTAAATTTTATTTGAGTTGTGCAGTCTTTGGTGTTATATGGCGTCAGGCATGTTCTGGCTGCGTAGGCTAAGCTGTGGGCTGCATTATTTTTCTTTCTTGGGACAAAAATCAGTTTGGACTCTTCGAAAGTGTTTAAAAGGTCCATGACGTCGTTCCAGTAGGCCCTAAGTCTGGGATGATTTGCGTTATACTCCCCATTGACCTGCCTAATGACTAACTCTGAATCCCCGTGCACGTTGATTCTTGTGGCTCCTAAATTTTTCAATAGCTGTAAGCCTAAGAGAAGGTAGTCATATTCGGCTATGTTATTGGAACACTGAAAGTTCAATTTGCATGAAATGCTTTCTGTGTGGTTGTTTTCAGTGTTAATGATCCAAACACCTGCACCTGCATTGTTCTTAGTGGATGATCCATCGAAATACATACTCCACAGAGGACTGTTTTTAGTTTCACCTTGGTTACTGTCCTCTTCCGTTAATATGCTCGCTGACTTTTTACGGTCAGCAGCACTTATTTGAACTTGTTTTGACTCTTTAGGTTTTTCGTTAGGGTGAGGAGAGTTTTCTTAAGTATCAAGGTTTAGGAGCAGTGGAATCATGGCTTGTGTTTCAAGACCTTGGTTTTGTCTACAAACATTTTTAAGTGCAACAAACTGTTTTGACACTTCTACGCTGTGTTTTTCTTCCTCCCTATCGACTGTAGATTCTGTTAAAGTGACTTGCTCACCAAGTGTTTCATCATTAAACAGGATAAATGAATCAAGGTCTATGCTTACAGTGTATATAGGGGAGTTTTGTGGTCTATCTTGACTTGTGACTGTGTATTTTATATGAGCTTCCCTGTAAATTCTTCTAGTCTGATTGAAAACAGGGATAGTCGCATAAGTCATGTCCATCTGCATAGTCCCTTGCAACTTATCCCCCCAAGATCTTGATAATAACATTCCATACTTTGGGGGCATATCAGCCACAACAATGTCCATGACTAAGCATTTGGCTGGGATTTGGGCTAAGTTGACACAAAGGTCTTTGATCAATCTTAAACATTTTACTCTATTGGAGTCAAAGGAGTAAAGTTCTTTGTAAGGTCTGGTGATTTCTAAACCCAGGGTTTCCATTACAGCTTTTAGCATTAAATTATGAGAAGCCCCGGAATCATGCATAGCATTGTGCAAAATTTTGTCATGAACGTTTAAACTCACATAAAAGGGAGGAACAGGTCCCTCCTGATATTTACCTTCAATCTTTGGACCGAAGATAAGCTCTGGTTGGTCATCACTAAGATTGACCATGTCCTCTCTTTCTTCTACGTTTAAAGCCTTCAAAATTTGGGTCCTATATACATGATGGGCAGCTAACTCGGTCAAGGGAACAGAGATTTTGATCTTTGAAATTTCCTGTTCCAGGCTGAAAGGAATTTGATTCTTTGAAGTGCTGGTTTCAGCCTTATTAGCTGTCATTCTATCAGCAAAATCAGCTTGCTGATTTGTCTTATTTACATTTGAAAAAAATGTTTTAACAGGAGCCCTAGCTGAAGTGCTAGTACTACTACTATCTGCACTCTGTTTTTCATTGTTTTGTGTGCCTTTCTCTTTATCACTACCAGAATTTATAGCCACAGTTTTATCCTTCTGTTTGAAAATTTTAGGCTTGGTTGCAGTATTGTTTTGTGAGGATTTGACAGAGGTTTTGGTGTTGGAAGGTTGCTGACTAGTTTTGCTTCTAAGGTTATATTCTCTTTGAGGTTCTATGATGACATTTTCCATGTCTTGATAATAATTTTCACCATCATCTCTTTTATCATCATAAGGTGTGTAAAGACCATGTTTCCTATCATAATGAATCTCAAAGTCATCATTATCTACCTCCAAAATGTTGATACCATCTTCCTCTATTATCTCATTTTTTTCCTCAACCTCACTCACATAGTTTTGGTGAAAGGGGGGAGTGATCTGTTGATCTTCTTCCCTAGATCTATTTGGAGGTTGGTTCCTTCTAAAATTCTGATTCTGGTTTTGGTTTCTATTTTGAGGAGTAGTTTGATTTTGATTTTCTTGTGCTCTCTTGATTATGCTCATTTCTTTCATCATCTCCTCCATCATTTTCTCTATTTTTGAGGTGGAAGTAGAAGGCGTGGATTCCTCTCTAAAAGATACATTTTTCTCGCTTCTCATTCTTACTCTCTTCTCTATTAAGTTGACTTCTACAGAAAGAGCACCCCTTTGCATATCTTCGAGAGTTGCAAAATCTCTCTCTCTCAGCTGGTAGGTCATATCAGAGTCAAACCCTTCAGGAAACTTGTTGAAAGCTGAGCCCTGTGGAGGTTTTAGTTCTGGAGGGAGTGCATTATATACACTGTTAAATCTGGTACAGTAATCTTGTACACTTTCCCCAGTGTTTCTATGGAGGCTTTTGTAATCAGAGAGGATTTGGAGAGGATTATTCTTCACTTCCCATTTGTTTAAGAAGGTCTGATGGAAGGCTTGGAGATCATTCATACTACGGGGGGCTAAAACTTTAAACCATTTTCTTACTTCTCCCCCAAAGCTCTGAGCAAATAATCTAATCTTGACAGAATCATCATCAATTTCATTTCTATCAAAGTAGTCATTCATCTTATCCACATGTTGTGATGCGGTTGTAGCATTGTCAGCATCATATAATGGAATTTTGTTCTGATAGTCCTGTGGAAGGTTGACTAGTGGTACAGGAAGGACTAGGGGAGCATACCATGCATCCATGGTAGGAGGTGGAGGTGGATTTACAAGAGGAAAAGTGGGCTGAAGTGGATTGGTTTGGACAGTGGATGTAGGGTGAGTAGAAGTGGATGGACCAGGAATAGATTGTTGAGCTGATCTTGGATGAGAGACCCCTAAGTTGTGAAGGAAATGCAAATCAGGAGGTGTTGTTTCTCTGTTACCAAGAGGTTCACTCGTTTCAGGAGAAGAAAACGAAGACTCAGAATCTAGTTATTCCAAATCACCAAGGGACCTAATTCTAAATGGATTAACCAAGTCAACTTGTGATTGTGGTAGAGCTGAAAGATTTTCAGGAACTGAATTAGCTCTCAAGGGTGACCTGAAGACAGTTGATAATCTAATCATAGGAGACTTCCAAAGGATGCCTTCTGGGTTATCAACTACTTCAGGTGGATCAGGGTCAGGATAGGCTCTAGTGTGAATCTTTCTAGGAGCCACTATGTTGTGATTTTCAAACCCAAATAAACAAGACAAGTTCAACCAGGTATGACAATCTTTGAGAGGTTTAACAAGTATGTTTTGACTGATTTAAATCCTACAGTCCTCTGACTCAGTTTGAAAGATATTATAATGATAATGGTTCTTCCCAGTGGAGTCTTAAGGTCTGTTAAAGATTGTGGAGTCGCCAATTGGAATTTTTTAGCTCTTTTCAGAGGTAAAAGGTCTTATGGTCCACCACCATGTTTATTGGATACCAATCTGAAATTTTTTTTGGTTTTTCTGAGTTATTTTCTGTTATGTGGTTCTAAGAATATCCTACCTCTGTTTCAAAACTTAGCTAAGGTTATGAGACAAAGACAGTTTACTCTTATGGCTAAGACAGCTTATCTTTCAAGGTTAGATAAAGTCTTGGGAGAATCCTAGGATTTACCTAGTTTGTCACTGATTCAAACAAGTTTCATCATGATTACCATTTCTTGGTAGTGCTTGAAAGGCTGCTTTATACTCACAAAGTTTTATGAAGTGAAGTGTTCAAGGGAACTCAAACCAGAGATTGACTGGGAGGGCATTAACCAGATATGTCACCTCTGAAAGAGGATGAGATCTGGAGGCTACCTGGCCCTTTCCAGACTCTGTCTAAGAGTGTGGGAGAACACAACAAAGATTATAGGGTTTGGATTCCCCAGTGGAGTCGCCAAAAATTTTTGTTACTGGTGGCTCAGCTGTTAATATAGCCAATGATCTCTGATTCTTCCCCAGCGGAGTCGCCAGAAATGTTATTTATCTGTAATTTATTAGCAATATTGGCAGAGTCCAATTACATAAACAACATTGTTTCAACCACTTTGGGATTCTAGGATCTAGCCCTCCTGAATCTGGAGAGGGATCTCTTCAATGAGTGCAAAGATGGATTTGTCTTTGAAGTTTGGGGTAATAATGTTAGGCTAGTTATGAAGACCAAGGGTTTGTTTGTTTTTTGGATGATTGAGCATGAAAATAGTTTGAGGGGAAAGTTCTGAATTCAAAGAGTTTCAAAAGTGAGAAGTTGCAAGCAAAAGAACAAGCTTCAGCCAGAAAGGTAGGTAACTGCAAGTTCTAGTCCATTGGGCTATGGAGTCATAATAGGGTTTAATCAAAACAACAGGTTCAAGAATGGTCCATGGGGCAAGTCATCTATGTCTAGGATCTATTTGAAGATTGATTTATGGAATGAAATGGTACAACAAGAAGGAAAGTTAAACAGATGCAGAACAAAGAGCAGCCTAGGATCTGATAAGTACTTTCAAACTAGCCAGCCTTTGACAAACACTTAATAAGGACATGAAAGCAGACTAGGATCTGGTAAGTACTTTTAAACTAGCCAGCCTTTGATACACTTTCAATAGAAAACATACAAAAACAGGGGGAAACACAAAGATAACACAGAAAGGTCTAAGATCTGGTAAGTACTTCTAAACTAGCCAGCTTTTAACACATTCCAAGGGAAACATGCAGACAGTCTTTGGGAATGAAACTAGGACCAGGGCACACCATATCTTCCAGAGTTCATCTCTACTTAACTAATACTAAACATAGCATTCAAGACTGATATTCAGCTAAATAATACGATGAGGGAACGCCAGCATTCCTAAGCTTAAACTGAATCAAATCATTCTCAAATACGCAGATTGAAAGAAAACATTTAGATAAAGATTTTCAGTCAGAGAAGGTTACTGATATACAGTAGGTCCTAACTCTATGCATGTTGTTCTTTATAGAGGATATGAAACACAGTGAAAACAGAAATAAAATAACAAGTTACAATGAGGAAAACATCATCGTCAACATAGACCAGGATCCCATAAATCAGCTGGTATTGATGCTTGAAACCAGTTACAACTTAAGTCCGATGCTATAGTTCAGCAATCATCTACACTATCCAAACTAAATAATCTAGTGCAAGCAGAGCTCCAAGGGCCAGTGAACGCTATGTACAGATAGAAGTCTCAAGCTCAGATGTGTTTCAAAGTTCTGCAACCAACCCCTCACTCATCTTCTACAGAAGTATATATAGAAGGATGAGGAGGTCAGATCTGATGAAAGATCTATCATTACAATTAATACAGATTTAATGGCTTCTGGGCCTTTGAGAAGCTCAATCTAGAAACTTACAAACATATCTTCTGCATTGAATGATTTTCATTAAATATCAAGCTCTGTGGGAGCTTGGCTGTCCTCCGTGGTTCTGTGTGATGTGAGGGTTACTCCGCAGATGTGTTTTGCATTAAATTTCCTTGCAGAAGTAACTCTTTGGCTGATGGAGTGGTCTTTGTCAGGCTTCCATTTACTCTGGGTATGTCTTTGGTGTACCTGCTGCAGTGGCCTGTAGAATTGCACAAAGGCAGAATAATGATGCTCGGGCCTACCATACCTGTGAAACAAATGCTTTGGTAACTCCGGACTGTGCGGAGAACTTCTCTGGAACACAGCGTAGATTAAAAATAGTATGGGCACTCTGTCTTGAAGAGTAATCTGCTGATGAAGTTGTCCTGATGACTTAGTTTCTGTGCCTTGAACTCTTAGCCGCTTCATTTATATCTCTGTCCGTGAAAACTGAGTTATAAATGGCCTCGGGAAGACTTTACAGTGCTTCCAACCCTATTCTTGAATGCAAGTCCTGTCAAGAACTCTTTCTTGGTCTTCTTCCATGATTTCTTTTTTGAAAAACGGTCCTTTTCTGTGCTCTCTGTCCCTATAGCAGGAACTGAAAATCATGGAGGTCTTCTGCTGCTTTTACCCTGCAAAACACGAAACTTAGTTAAGAAATCCGATGCATGGGATGGCGGATGTTATATGGAGGGCGGAGGAAATGATAGCACGGTGGTGGCGGTTCAGAATGAAAAATGGTGAATAATGCAGTGGAATGGTGAAAACAACGAACAAATAGGGTTTGGTGGTGAAGTGCGTTGTGGACCGTTTGATCGTGGTCCAATGACGAAAATCGACGACGGAGATTAAAACCGTGAGAATGATATACGAAATGAGTGAAAAACATATGAAACATGAACTTTTAATGCAAAATATGAAACTTTGGACTTTGGTGGAAATGCAAAGGAAATGCGTGAAATGCAATGGAAATACGATGGGAATGACGTACGAGGAGGGACCTGTGGTGATCGCAAATCGCAATCGGAGACGGGAGCGGGGACTAATCGCAATCGCGAGAAACAGAACTTGTGATGCGATCGGAGGACTGCGATGTGATAGATCGCATCGCAAATATTTGCGATCGATCAAACGCATCACAAATATTTGCGGCGAGATCAATCGCATCACAGATATTTGCGATGAGTAATCTGAGCATTCACAATAGAACATGCGATTCTGCGATTTGCGATTATGCGATCGGCCCCCAAGGCATTAAGCGCTTGGTTTCGGGTAAGGGTTACGTGGGGAAGTGGTTGGAGCTTGCGGGAAAAGAGGTTAAAGCCTGTCATAAAAACATGAATTTCTATGGTTTTTTCAATGTTTTCAAAGGGATTTGAAAGTTTAGGTAAGGTTTAAAAGTGGGTTTCAAACCTTATAAAAGTGTTTTTCATGAGGGGAAAAAGAAGAATCATGAAAACAAAGGGGATTTTATGGAGAAAAAAGGGGATCAAATGAAGGTAAGCTTGGAAGAGGGGGAGGGGAAAAATCATGGTTTTGGAGCAATTTCTTCTCATGATTTCAGCAGAATTTCTGAGTATAAAAAAGGGAACAGCAATGAAGATTTGGGATAGAGGAAAAGGAAGGAGGCCTTCAAGAGTCTTCAAGAGCCAACATTTTTTAGCAAATAAAAATTGTTCCTTGGAGGCTCCAATAAGTTTTTAGCCAGCATTTGGTATAACAAATTTTATAGCTAGCTAACAGCCATAACTCGATATGGTCAATACGAGTTTGTGGCAGTTCCATTTGGACTTATGAATGCCTCAACAACATTGATTCACTTAATGAAAAACATTCTTAGTCCATATTTGGACAATTTCATCGGTTGGTATTTATAGACGACATCTTGGTTTATTCTAAAACCAAGGAGGAACATGAAGAACATTTGGTAGAAATGTTGCAAATGTTGAGATAGCACAAAATTTATGCCAAACTCAAGTGTGATTTATTCCAATCAGTATTTCAACACTTTGGACATATTTGGGTAGCAGTGGATCCTGATAAGATAAAATCCATCATGGAATGGCCTACTCCTCAGAATGTGGAAGAAGTTGTATCATTTATGGGATTGGTCTATTATTACTAGAGACTCATTCAAAATTTCTCAAAAATTAAACTTCTAATCACATCAGTACAGAGAAAGAAAACTAGATTCCAATGGACGCTACAATGTGCATCCATTTTTGAGAAATTAAAGCATTTTATCATGCATGCACCAATATTAAGAATAGGAGACCCAAAAAAACATTTTATGTTTTGTGCGGAATCCTGCAAAGAAGGGCTCGGTGGAGTCCTAATGCAAGAAGGATGGATAGTTTGTTACGAATCAAATAAATTGAATTAACATGAGAATAACTATGCCAATCATGACTTGGAATTGGAAGCAATATTGCATGCATTGAAAATGTGGAAGCTTTACCTCCTTAAAAGGAAATTTTTTTTGATGGCAGATCATGGAGGGTTGAATTATTTATTTGACCAACCCAAGCTGAAAGCAAGACAAGGAAGGTGGCTAGCCTTGATTAATGAATTTTATTTTGAAATAAAATATATCAAAGGCAAGGAAAACAAAGTCGTAGATGCATTTACCATAAGGCTACAAGTGGCTCATGTAGCTGCCATCAGTAACTGTGAAGTTGAGATTAAGGAACAGATTAAATAGAAAATGCATCACGATAAGCATTAACATCAAGTAAAAAAATGGTTGCGGTAGGATAAAGAGGGAGATTTGAGTAATAATTACTCTCCCACGGAGGACTATTGAAATTCAAAGGTAGATGGTATATACCTCCTATGGGTGACTTGAAGACTCTCATCTCTAATTAATTTCATAAAATACCATATTCAAGTCATCCAAGTTATCATAAAATGATAACAACCATGAAAAATATGTATTATTGGTTGGGCATGAAAAAGGATGTTGTTGAGTACATTGTCAAGTGATTGGATTGTCAACAAGTGAAAGTGGAATGTAGACATCGAGCAATATTGTTGCACCCAATCCCCATTCTTGAATGGAAGTGGGAATTTATTTCTATGGACTTCATCATGGGGCTACCAAGGACACCTAAATAGAATGATTCCATAATGGTATTGGTGGAAAAGATAATCAAGGAAACTCATTTTATAGTTTTCAAATCCACTCACCAAGCAAGTGACATTTCTCAAAATTTCATGAAGGAAATATTTAGATTACATGGTATACCCAAGAAGATCATCTCATATCGGGATGCCAAGTTTACTTCAAAATTTTGAAAAGTGTTATTTTTTGGTTTTGAAATCGAGTTAGTATTCAGTACAACATATCAACCTCAAACATATGGATAAATTGAAAGAGGAAATAGGCTACTAGAAGACATGTTGAGATTGTATGTCATGCATCAAACAAATTTACTAATAAAACGAGAACTATTACCTAAAAACGAGAACTCTAGCCAAAAAAACCAAAAAAAAAACATGAAAATTAGCCAAAAAATGAAAAGTGTTGATTCTGCATCACCACTTTTTTTTCAAGTAAAGTTTCAATATTTTTTAAAAATGACAATAAAAGCCATTTTTTTGTGCAAAAAACACCTTGAAAACAAAAAGTGTTAATAATGGAATAAGGTATTTCTTTTTCGCAGTAAATATTCAAAAAAAAAATAGCAAAATTAGCAATGGCATTATGATAAAATATCAAGACTCTGGAATACCTTAAAATTCCAACAGTTTTCAAGCATCACATTAAATATAAAATATCATGTCTCTTAAAAGCCTTAAAATTCAAACAATTTTTAGCCTTGACGTTAAAGATAAAATACTTATAATTGTTTTCAACCATAGCATTAAAGATAAAATGTCGTGACTAGAAAAACCTTAAAATTTTGACAGTTTTTCAACCGTGGAATAAAAACCAAATATCACGACTAAAAAAAACCTTAAGTTTTCAATATATTTCAACCATGGTATTATGGAAAAATTATATGACTAAAAAAAAATGAGCACATGAAAGAGTCATTATACTAAGAGTAATTTCTTTTTAAAATCCTAAAATAATAGCTATTTTAAAATCTTAGCCTAAGAAAATTTGACACATTGCAATAAAAATCTAAAAATCAACCATCAAATTGGCATGTAGTATAGGTGATCTCAACCTATTGCAATGAAATCTTAAAAAACAACCATGAAATTGACACATTGACACACTATGAGGGCAGACTTGATCCATTATAATGAAAATTTTAAAATCAACTATCAAATTGACACATAATAGGGTCGAATTGCTAGTTCAGGATCGACACGGACCCTGCAAAAAAAAAAAAAAAAAAACAATAAATAAATAGATAAATAAATAAAAATAAAATATTGAAAGAAATTAAAAGTAAAACAAAAACAAAAAGCTTTAAAAAATAATAACTAATAAATAAAAAATATATTAAAACATAAAAAATTAAAAGGATAAAAGATGGCCAAAAAAAAAAAAAAAACATAAACAAGATATATACAAAATATCTCCCAGAGAAATCACAAAGTATTTTTCAAGGTCGACACGTTTTGAACCACCTGTTATGGTTCATCATCTATGATATATATATATATATATATATATATATATATATATATATATATATATATATATATATATATATATATATATATATATATATATATATATATATATATATATATATATATATATATAAAACAAACCAACAAAAAAAAATTCATAAAAAAATGTTTAAAAAAATAACAAAACTAAAAATAAAATTAAAAAAAATAAAAAACATAATTTAAGGAAAAATTTAAAAAATTTAACACTAAAAATAAAGAATAAAACCGAATTAAAAATATCTTGAAAGAAATAAAAAACATTAAACTAAATAAAAATAAACATTAAAATAAAACAATAAAATTAATAAAATAAAAGTTAAATTCTTTAAATATATATATACTAGCATTTGCACCAAAAGGGTGCAAAGAAATGTCGATAGAAATGTAGGTGAATGTAAAGTGACGCAAAGGTAGCACAACAGTAAAAAAGGATGTGGATATGGAAGGCATGAGGAATCAAGAGGCTAAAGTATTGGTAAAGTAGAGCTTTACAAGTGGGTAAAAGTGCATTATAGAATCTGCAATGTATCTTATTTCTATCACCGAACTCATAACTAAACTATAAGCAATCTTCCAGGAGACATAATTGTCATATTCTATCATCTTCTTTAAACAACATCTTGGAGATTATGATGAGAATTTGTTTGGATGGGGGAGGAAAAAAACAATTGAGAAACATGCATTTCATAAGGTGCTCAAAAGCCTAAACGAATTGAATTGGTGTCCTTCTCTGCTGCAATTTAAGGAATCCATGAGTATTTCTATCATGATTTGGAAACAAGTGGATTACCTGCACCAATCCTTGTTTCAAAGTTTAGAAAATGAAGGTTATAGAACTAGATATGTTGAAAAGGACAACAATTTGTTTTGAAACAAAACATGAAAATTTTGAAAACTTGATGGGTATTGGAATTTCAAAGAAAAACACAAATGATATCCTCAACTCCATTTTATTGTTATAATTCATCTCCATCTTAATTTTTTTTCTTTTTTTATATTAAATTAAATAAAAATTAAATAATTCCATACTTATGTATATAATAATTAAATAAAAAATATTTGTAAAATCATTTTAGATTTGGATTTAGAAAGCATAGAAAAATGTTAAATTTGTTAATGCTTACATTTTTTTATATAAAGAATTTAAAACATAATAAATCATTAAATAATATATCTGTATATTAAAAAATTGTTTTTTTTCATTTTCATTTTTTAGAGAGGAAAGAAATCAACTTCTCTCTAAAGTGATTTGTTGGTACCAAACCAACCTACTTGTATACTAAAAAATTCACAAGGTTGAAAGCGAGTATAACAATATTTAAGACATTATCACTCATCATGTTACTAGCCAAACTTTGAAACTCGTTGGAGAAGATAACAACCATTATACCCAATCATCCTATATAAATCCAATTGACAAAATTTAATTTTCTTAATATCCAATAAAACTATATTTAAAATAAATTTAAAATATTATCTCTCAATTACAACACTTTTAATATTATTTTTAAAATTTACAACATAATTTTCCTATGTTTATTATTTTAATTACATTTTATTTTATTTGTTACCATATTTAAATATAATCCATCTAAATTTATATATTGAGGAATTAGTACAAAGATATAGCATTGATAGAAAATTTACTATCATTTAACAATTTGATATATAATTGTTAAACCATTATCTTAAACAATTCACTTTAACAACTTCAAAAGTTCATGTGCATAATTTCAATATTAGATTTCATGAACATAAAAGAAAATCAATTTTACATAATCTTTAAAAATATTTAAAATTATATATTTAAATTTATAAATATTATTATATTTAAATTTTAAAATACAAAAGAAACTATATAAAAAAATTTAATTTTAATTTAATTATATATATATATTTGAAAAAATAAATTTATAATTGTATTTTTTTTTAAATTTATATTCACAAAGATAATGTTCGCAAACATAATGTTAGTAAGTTATTTTGGCTTCTTATTTTGTATGACTTCTTTTGTGAGATAGTGTGTAATTAACAAATACTAATAAGCAACAATGCTAACTCAATTGAAATAGAAATAGTTGGAATAGTTTTTATGACTTTCAAGGCACTACTCTGGTTTTGTGTACTATCTCGAATTAGTGTTTGGGTCGAGGGCTACATAACACATATGTTTTTACCATAATACTTGTCAGTGAATTGGTTGCTGCTTTTTCCCTTGAAACACAGTTACTATTCTAGTTAACTAGAAAAACTACACGCATCAATAATGTTCCTTTTCCAATTAAAGATGCCTTATTTCACAATGGGAAAACTTCATACAGGATTGACCAATAACTTTTCAATTGAACATATCCTACTAATTTTAGGGATGATGAAAAATTCATCAACAAATTAAAAAATGCATATACATAACAATAAACAATAATTTCCCGTAACTTACTAATTGTCCATTATAAATCATTACCTCATTGAATCTCCCTATGCTATGATGTATCTAATAAGATTTTAACCATCATGTTCTAAGATGGTGCTAGAGGACCACTCAGATTTTTCATAAGAAGAATGTACAATTTAATTGGAGAATCGAAAGATCAACTTTAAAATTGGTAGTGGGATGAGCACACATAGATATGTAGAAGCAAAAAAATAGAAGTTAAAATTTCAAGGTATCATATTTGAGATTTAGCATTTCTTTTCAAGTTGCCATATATTATTACTATTATTGCATATTATATTTAATTATAAACTATATTTTATATAAAACCACTACATATTTAAACATAAACAAAAGCATATATATTGTAAACTATAATTTCACTTTACATATAGAATATATTATACAAACCATTATAATTGCTAAATGGATTTAATGCAAACTCATATACCAATGGGGAAACACAAATCCAGAGTGATTAATATACGAATGTGTAACTTTAAACCAATTTCCATCTCACCAAACCATCCAACTGCAAAGACTTATCTCTATCACAAGGCAGGAAAGGGGAGTTCGGGAACATTCAAGGCATTGACTAGTCTCTCGACTTTTGGGCCTTAAACCACCAAAAACGTCCAGATGGAGATTTCTTTCAAGAGAGTTTTCATTAAATTTTTCCTTCGCGGGACATAAAAATATTGGCATTGAACCCTCACAACTCTCATAGAGAATTTTTTCAACAGATTTATTTTTTTCTGATTTAATTGAAAATGAAAATTGTTTTTTAAATAAATGTTCCCATATTTTGAAGTTTTTATTTATAATTAGCGCCTTAAACCAAATGGTATTTTTTCTTGTTATTATTTTGAATTTCATTATTACGATTCCACTCGGATCAAATAATTTGGAAGAAATAAAAACCATGAACACTATGATTAATAATAATCAGTCCCATACCATTTATTATTTTGTGGAAAGATGGTGAGGTGGTACTCACTTATGGCTCGACCATGGGCGTGGTAGAGAGTATTTATGGCGGCACGACTATTGGTAGATCGAGGCACATGGCGAGGTTTTATGAAACACCATATTTCAAGCTCGTTGAAACTTAGACACGTTGAAACTTAGACAAGTGCATGTATCGTACAGTATTTTTCTTTGATCAATGGTGTGAATCACTCTACCACAATTAGCATAATGGACTACCCTTTTGTCCTTTCACCGCCATGCTTCACTCTCATTTTGACGAGCTGGGAGCTGGGAGTTGGAATCCTACGGTGGTATGACTAAGAACATGGAATTTTTTTACTAATAACATGGAATTTCTTTTGTTACAGGAGGGTATCCATGGATTTCTGATTGTGTCTCTTAGATTCACCGTCCAAAATTTATGTGTATAAGGGCAGAGACAATTACGTACATCAGGTTCGATTCCACACGATAAGACTCAAATTTCTTATTCCTTAAAAGGAGAGCATCATGCATTTTTCTAGGTTTTTATAATCATTAAGACGCAATGTTATAAATAGTTGAATGGACACTGCAAATATTTTTTAAACCATTTAGAAATTTCATGCCGGCTTTTGTTTTTGAATTTGCTGCAAATATTTTACATCCTATTTTAAGAAAAACAAATAGAAAAAGAGACACCTACCATGCTCCTTCGGTATTAATGGTTCCTTCTTCAACATATCCAACCCTTGTTTATAAGTTGCTGCATTTTTTGTCAAGAATTGGGTGCGGTTGTGAAATGGTGAAGGCTATGGAGACTCTCATCCAGATTCGTGGATACCTGGATACATGGAAGACCTCTACAAAGACATCGTATTCCCTAATCAAGGGAAGCCCGATCTTCATTGTTATCTACTCTTCATTGTTCTCTATCTTATTTTCTGAGTATGTATGAACAAAAATGATGCCTGCAGTTTATTTCATTCAACCAGACATAAACAAAAACAAATATAGTGTATTTTATTCTGGATTTTTGGGAGCTAACAACCTCGACTAGGGCATGTCTTAACCAACCTAAGTAATTGGTATAGTGAGAAGCAAGAAAAAACAAATTAAAATTATGGAATTCAATGGCAGAGGAAAAGTGAGTAGAAGAGGAAACACGACTAGCAGATCTTACCTAAGGAGGGAAGAAGGAACTGACTACTTGGCCCCTTTCGCATGCTATGTAGACAGAGGGGAATTGTGCCTTTCGCAGGCTATGTAGAGAGGGGAATTACTAGAAGAAGGAACAAGGAATTGTGGAAATAAGGAATTGTCTCTTTGACCCATTCACATGTTAAGTAGACAGAACCATGTTAAGTAGATAGAACCATGTGACACGGATACTGAAAGTTATGACATTGTAGTCCATGAGTCATGACCAAACTGCCATGATGACATCGACCAAACTACATGATGCCATCAAATATGTCATTTTAATCTCTACAGTGGAGGACGACAACCAAAATGTACAACTATGGAATGTTTCTAGTGGAAATGGTAGTGAGAAGATCACCCAATGCAGATGGAATTCTGGTGGGATTTCATTCACTGGAAGAATGGTTGAGATGGTATTTCATTCACTGGCAGAATGGGTTAGATGGTGTTTGCAGAGTGATTAGTTCCCAGATATTATTGCGGCAGAAGTGATTGATCCTTCACTTTCAAAAGAAATGGATAGAGAAGCAACTGAGATAGCTGCGGATTCGATAATGGAAGAAATTATAGGAGTGTTGAGGTTACGAGTTGTGTGTTGCGTGAACGATCCCAGGGAGATACATGCCATGATGGAAGTGATTGACATGTTGAATGTTATAAATAACAATAAGCATGATGATGTCATCGCACATAGCAGATATCAATTTAAGCGTTTACATCAAATCAACTCGGTGACTCCGTGACACTGTTGACATTCGGAGGGACAGCTGTTGAGGATGACGAATCTCAATAGTGTCCCGAACAAGAACCTCACAATAGAATGCCTATCCGCATAATTAAAAAAACACATTAAAAACGATTAAAAAAATGTTAAAATTAAGAAGATAATAAGAATAATTTAAATAACATTTAAAATAATTATAAAAATTTACAAATTAAGATTTAAAAATAATTAAATAAAAACAATTAAAATAAATAAATTAAAATTTAAAAAAGAAATAATTAATTTTTTTTAAAAATGGCCCCATTTTTTTTTAAATTAATTTTCTTAAATAAAAATTAATTTAATTTTTTTAATTAGTTTTAAATTATTAAATTTTTTATAATATTCTTTTTTCTCAATTTTAAATTATTTTTTTTTTAGTTTTAATTTTTTTTTTGTTTTAATGTTATTTTTTTAATTTTTTAATTTTTTAATATATTGTTAACAAGATGGGTATGGCAGTTAATATCGACAAGACTAAAGTCATGATCGTTAAATCCAAAAAGATCACCCATGGTAGTTTCGTGTATAAAAACTGACAAGACTAAAGTCATGATCATTAAATCCAAAAATATCACCCATGGTAGTTCCGTGTATAATAACCAGTGCTTAGAGCGGGTTTCTTCTTATAAGTATTTGGGAATTGACTTCCCTCATCATCTCAACTGGAACTATAGCATCGAGAAAAGGATTACTAGGGGATGGAAATCTTATTATGAGTTTGAAAACAATCGTAAGTTGATCGATCTTTACATTTGGAGTAAACAGAGGTTCCTCTTTGAGACCCTTGTCACCCCTGTTGTCTTATACGAATGTGAATTTTGGGGTTGCAGCATATCCAGAGAGTCAAGGAAGAAGATTGAGATGATTCAAAAGCAATTCATAACCTACAACCTTAAGATCAAGGGAAATACTCCCTATCCTATCCTCTTGATCGAATCTGGTTTGTCCCCCATTGAAAGTACAACTATGCTTAGATATCTTATGTATAAGAAGAAGCTTGACAACATGGAATAAAAAAGGCTCCCTAAAATTGCTTCTAACTCAGTAGTCAAAACCCTCACCTTCGCCTCAAGCACGGGTGGCGTAAGGATTTCGAGTCTTGGCTCAACTATTGGGGAATTAAGGAGGAGATCAGTATGGGAAGCAAAGATAATATCAAAAATACTATTACCTCCTAAGTTTAAGGACAAGTTGTGGGAGCATTAGGAGCTAGAGGGTAAAAGGAAGCTAAGATACTATAAGGAAGTGATCAATCCCACCCTTGATAATCAGACCTATCTTTCTGTGTTGTACAACAATAAGAAAAAAAATAATGTTACCGATGAAATAGGTAACCTCATTGTTACCTACTTTTTGAAGTATCAAGAAAAACACCTGATTTTGAAAAAGTGGTGATGCAGAATCAAGAAAAAAAAATTGAGCATGTTTTTGGCACTTTAAGTTTTTTTTTTTTTTTTTTTTTTTTGGGTCGATTTTGAATAGTGGTGGTGTATCATCACCAATGTTTTTTTATAGGATTGATTTTGACATAGATTTTCTAATGTCTTCTTCTTCTGTGAGATGTTTATTTTTAAGTGCATTTCTGTACTTGTGTTTTAAAAATTAAAAAAATATATATATATTTTTTTAAATAAAAACTTGTAATGATATCTTCACTTTTTCACATAGATAAAAGATGGAAAAAGGGTCAATATTCTAAAGTTTATATTTTCTACATGTTTATGTATTGTTAAATAATTTTTCAATGCACATCAAAAAATTGTCACTAAAAAACCAATATTTTGAACCATATGACAAAAAAATACAATTTTTCAATATAAATACAATGCAAAAAATACACTTTTACAGAATTTTTGTTGGAAAAAACATGTTAAATAAACTAACTTTTTGGGAGAATCTTAATAAAAAAACTTAAGAAAATAACATTTTTATTGAATTTTATGTCAAAAAATAATAGCAATCACATGTTTTTTGCAAAAAAAAAGAGTTGTTCTCATAAAATATCAAAGTCTAAACATTACAAGTAAAACTGATTGATAGTTCTCAAAAATAAGCTTTGTTTGCAAGCATAACTTAAACATCATCAACAATATCAACTAATACATCTTCAACATCATCTAGAACAGCATTGATGGCTTCTTCCGCAACATTTTCTTCTTCATTTTGATCATTTTCATCTTCTAATGGATCTTTCATGTCAGCAAATCTTCCAAAGTGTCCCTTTCCAATCATTCCATATAATGGTGGTTGAGGTTCCTTTGCTTTTTTTGCCACACGTGATTCATTAAAATCTCCTTTCCTTAAACCAACTTCTTGCTTCGCATCTGGAAGGAATTTAAGAGCATTAATTCTTTGTTGAATAAATTTGCATTGAACTGAGTCTTTCTCAATGGAAATGCAATTCCTTTTAGTAGGCAACATGCTAGTGTTGTACCTAATCATCAAGCACAAAAAAAATAAGTAAAAAAATTAGTATGGAGACATAAAAAGTAAAAAAGACAATATTTAAATTTAAATTTGTATAATAAAACTTACCTAAACCTGAGAATAAATCCAAAACCCATTCTCCTTCATTTGAACATAGATCTATAAGATAGTGAATCAATTCTCGTGGTTTTTGATAAATTTTAACTATATCTCCTTTTGCATATTTATCCTCATAAGTTAGTTTTCTTACAACTACATCATAAACCAATACTTGACTATGACTCTTCCCATCTACTCGATTCATAATAATATGCTTATAGCTATCGTCTTTTGTCCAACATTCAACATGGATGAACTCACAATCATTTATAATAGGTTGATCTTCGGAAGAAACAATATTTGACTTTTTCCTGTAACATAACATAGTAATAGTTCAATTAAATTTTACATGAATAAAAAAATTGAGGAATCAAACATACAATTTCAAAATCTTACCATGTAAGTAGCATCCTTGAGTTTGCTTTACCCTTGAAGCTTGTTAATAACATTGGAAACTGTGTGTCTGAATGAAATGTCACAAATCCCCAAAGTGGTGATGTTGTCACTTCTTGAAAACCCGTAACCACTTTACTAAAAGCTTGATAAGTATATGGTTCTCTATCATATTCAATGTCTGGGAAATTGAAACCATGAGGAATATCTGCAATAACTAAGCCATATTCCCTTTTAGGTATTAGTGATGCAATGTCTTCATAGTCACCTTGTATTATTTGATGTTGGACACTGTCGAGCCCATTCCAAATGTAATGATTAAGAGTAGGATCAAGTTCAACATTCATAAGACACTTCCTTCTCATGTTCTTCATCTTAATTTTTTCAATAAAGCTTTTGAAAGTATCTGGTACTCCATTTCCATCCTTCTTCGACATCTTTAATGACATATATATATATATATATATAGTTTAAATATGAATAAAATGAATTTATTAATCAACATACCTTATTGAATGCAATATAAAACTCTTTTAGTGTTGATGTAGAACTTGCTTCTGGGTAGTTGCGTACAACATCATCCCAACTGTCTTCATTCAACATTTTAACCATGTGTTCTTGTATTTTCATAAAAAAATTATGACTGAATAAATCAAGTTAAAAGCGTTAATATACTGACATGTATAACAAATTCTACCAACATCATTATGTTTTATTTAAAAGAAAATTATAATGAAAAATAATAATAATAATAATTCAAGAAACTTACTTTTTAAATTCTACACACATTTCTTCCATTGATAATTCACCCGACTTCACATGGGCTAATACTGATTTGACTAATTTATCATCCTTCACACCTTACATTGTTCTCCAAGGTGTGATAGTCATATCCTCTGGAAGTTGCTTCATTTCAGGACCCCCCTTACTGTTGGTACATATTATGGGTTTACTCTTTCTAACCTTCTGATTTTTTATGAAAATATTCTCCCACCGATCAAAAATATCATCAATCAAATCCCATGCCTCCGCAGTTCTAAATGCCAATTGAAAAATGTTATCTGTGCCTCTGAAGAGATTTGTATTCAATTTTCCATCTTTTGCTTTTTTTTCATCAATTTGATAACCTGTTTCCATTAAACATTCCTTTCGAAATGCTACACTAACTTGTGTCTTATCCCCACCACATTTTTCTATGAATTCATTATGAATAAATCTGACCCTTTGGATGAAAGTCATTTTCATTTTGTACTCATTATTTTCATTATGATCCCATGCCAATAACTTTGATTCCATTTCTGTTAAGCCAGCGTAAATGATGCATTTCACTGTTTGAAAAAGATAGTTATTGGGATATTCTGCAATCAATTGTCTCTTAGCCTCTATCGAATGGTTCCCTCCAATTACATAATATTTATAATCAAAACATTTTGTCTTGTCAAATTCTTGTTTGTTGGGAACCTGACATGGATCGACAAGAACCACATAATCCACCACATACGCATATGGATTGAACCTGAACAATGTTTTCAGATTATGTACATGTAGGTGATGGGCCTTTCTAATTTGATATTGAGATTGTCCTTCATCTGGGCCATAAAATTGGTTAACATTAAGCTCAAATGTTTGGCCACCAAGACTTAATTTATTCTTCCTCAACTCTTGTCGAATAGCATTTTGCTTTGTTTTAATAATGCCATCCTCTAACTCAGCACATGGTGTTACGATTTCTCTGCTTCCGTGAGAGCTTTCAATTTGTTCTTCACTGCTGCTCACGACCTTTACAGGTTCACCAATATTTGATTTCCTAGTCTTATTGGATAACATATCATTTTTTTTATAAACAAGCTCTCCTTCATGAGGTAAAAGAGAGACATCTTTGGCAATTTTTCTTTTTGGTGTCTGATCTATTTTCTCCTTTTGCACAATAATTCTCATCTCCTCACTAATTCTATCATAATTTTATGTTTCATGTTTGACACCTTCAAAAGAAACATGTTTAAGTTTACTAGATTGACCCACCTTAGTGACTCTTGGTTGATCCCCTCTTTGTACTGTTGCGGTGTCACGAGCTATTGCTCTTTGCTTCAATCTCCTTTCCTTTGCTTTGTCTTTGTGGAAAGTTTTGATCACATCCATAACATTTGGCACCAACATATAAATACCATCAAACATGTTTGAAAGACTCGGAACAAAATCCTATGAAACAAAATAAAACATGTGAATGATCAATAATTTATAAAAAATTGAATCATCCTTACAATAATGCATAGAGGAAATAAAAATAAGCATACTTACAATGTTATTTGCAATGTTGCTTGATATTTCTTCAGAAAATTTTGAAGATATTTCATCTGTGTCATACTTGACGATTGATAGACGATATCTAACCTTCTCACATTTCTGAGCCTTCCTTGCAAGAACATAAATAGTGTTTGTATTCGGGACCATACATATGTCTCGTACTCTGCCCATCACATCATATGGCTCAATTAAGTCAATCATACCACAAATCAGATAGATGTGTATATCAGCCTCCATTTCACTGTCTTCAAGATACCATGAGAAATCGGTTTTATCTATTTCCTCGGCGTTCTTCCAATCAGAAATAAGCTTTAATGAACCTGGTACCCCACTTGCTTGAATTTTATTAGTGTGTGCAATAATGTCCTTATTGCATCCAACTGTGTCCATAGTGCGTCCAACTGCAACTTTATATTTGAGAGTTGTATCCATAGTGCGTCGAGCTGCAGCTGTAGATTTGGGAGCTGCTGCCCTAGGTGCAGAAACATTCGCATAAATTTTTTTTGATGCCATTTTCTTGATAATATATATATATTAGTTAATGGAAAAATAATGCGGATAAAATAAATTTAATAAACAAAATTTATTTCTAAAACTAAATAGCTTGAAATTAAAGCAGTAAAATTAACTATAAAAATTTTCATTTAAAAACAAAATATTATAAGTCATATGTATATATATCTATATAATATGTTTTGAATACATTTTATAAAAAAATTAAAAATGTGTTTAAATTGTATAAAACAATTTTAAAAAAATAAACTATTATTTTCAAACTTCAGTTTTTGTTTAATATTAAAAAAAAAACAAAAAAATTACTAACTATTTATAACAAATGTTAAAATTAATTTTATTTTTTTTAAGACAATGATTTTATTAAAAAAAACTTATAATCTTTTAATATATTTTAAAATTTTAAAATTTAATTTTACATTACATAGCAATTGAATAAAAATAAACAAAATAAAATATAAGAAAATTTTATTTTACTTTACATAGCAATTAAATAAAAAATTATAAACTTAAAATTATAAAAAATTAATATAGAAGTTTATAAATTTATATAATCTTTTAATATATTTGAAAATTACAAATTTATATTTCACATTACATAGTAATTAAATAAAAATAAACAAAATAAAATAAAAGCAATTAAACAAAATAAAAGAAAAAATTAAATTTTTTATAATTTAATTTTAAAAAATAATAATAATAAATAAATAAATAAATAAAACATTGTGGCGGGGCCCTGGGGCAGCCCCCGGGCCTGATGCTTTTTTTTTTTAAATTATGTTTTTTATTTTTTTATTTATTTTAATATATATAACATAATTAATAAATAATTATTAAAACATTATTTAATTAAAAAAAAATGTTAAAAATATCAAAATATAACAAATATATTTAAAAACAAAAAAAAAACAATTTATTAAATAACAATTATGTTTTGTTTTTAAATATTATATAATTAAAAGAAAAAAAAATACAATATAATAAATAAATAAATAAAACATTTGTTTTAATATAACAATACAATAAATTTATAAAAAAAAACTATATAACAATACAATTTTTTTTTAAAATGATATATAACAAAATAATAAAGAAAAAAAAAATTTGAAGATTTAAAATTAAAAAGAATAAAACTAAGATTTAAAATTTTAAAAATAATAATAATAATAATAGAATATAAAATCAAAAAATTCTCAAATAAAAACAAAAAAAAAAACATTTTAAATAATGAAATCACTGATATATTTATGATATAAAAAAAAACAAATAAAAAATGTTATAATATTACTATTTTTTTTTTATGTGCATGGTCGTTTTATGGATTTTTCTGTCTAGATGAACCTATAAGTCTTAAAAAAGAAAAAAATATTCTAATTTCTTGTCCTTAAAACCCTAAAACATTTAGTTCTTTTTGCATTTTCTTCACTAAAAAAATATTAAAAAATTATGGTTTTTGAACCTAAAAACCTTAAAAAATTAGTTTTTGGACACAAAAAACTATAGAAAAACAGATTTTCCCCAAAATCGTCTTTAAATTGACAGAATAGAAGAAAAACTAACCTTTGAAATGCAAAAAACTATTGTCCCCAATGCCAACACAACGCCTCCACAAAATTACGCCTCTAATGCCAATGCAATGCCTTCACAAAGTTACCAATGCCAATGCAACACCTCCACAAAATTACCAATAGCAACACAACGCCTCCAATGCCAATGCAATGCCTCCACGAAGTTAACAATGCCAACGCAACACCTCCAGAAATTTACTCTAACAAATACCAGAAAACTTGATGTGATGTGATGAATAAAAACAATCATTTTTATTATATAGCGAATATTGTCTGATTGGTTTACTATTTAACGAATGTGGGATTAAAATTTCAAATTTAAAATATTTACATTTAGTTTATTATAGTTCATACTATAGTTAAAATACTTAATATTTGCATGTAGTTATCATAGTTAATATTTTATTTAATATTTACATGTACTCAATGTTGAATAATTCAAATATAATCTCAGATTAAAAATTAAAATATGAAATACTTACATGTAGTTAATTATAATTAATATTATAGATAAAATAGTTAATATTTGCATTTAGTTATCATAGTTAATATTTACATGTACTCAATGTTTAAAATCATGAAATTAAATTTTAAAATCTAAAATATTTACATGTAGTTAATTATAGTTAATATTATAGTTTAAATAGTTAATATTTACATGTTGTTATTTTTGTAAATATTTACATGTAGTCAATCTTAAACCATTCAAATAAGAAAATTATTTTTGTTTCGAAGGCATGTATGAAAGGAATATTTTGTGGATATTTTGAGTAGAAAGTATGGTGAAATATTTGAAAACCAACAGTTTATTAATAAATTTTGAAATATATTTTAGATGAATATAACATAAGTTTAAAATTTAAAATTTAAAATATTTACATGTAGTCATTATAGTTAATATTTGCATGTAGATATTATAGTAATATTATAGTTAATACTTACATATAGTCAATGTTAAATCATTGAAATAAAAAAATTATTTTAGTTTGAAAGGCATCCATGATAGAAATATTTTGTGGATATTTTGAATATAAATATCGGTAAAATATTTCAACACAAACAGTTTATTAAAAAAATGTCAAATACATTTTTTGACTAATATTTGTATCAAATATTTGAAATGAAAATTTTGGAGGGAAAGTTTTTCGCGAAATTTTTTTGGGGGAAATTTTGGAGGGAAATTTTTTCATGATTTTTTTTTTAGGGAAATTTTGGAGGGAAATTTTCAATCTTTAAGCTATATATTGTAAGTGGGAGAGGAATTTGTATCATTCAACCTATTCTTGTTGAAAGCCATGGTTTCTTCTGATAGCGAAGTTTTTCTTTGTACAACATCAACATCTTTGTCACGCAACAACTCTATTCAGAGTGATGAATATAATGGGAGTTCGTTCACCATGAATAGAGAGTCAAAAAATTGATTCGGTCGTAATCCTAAAGATGATGAGAACAAAATTGATGAGGCGCAGCAAAATGAAATTTCTGTAAATCGATCGCCAATTATACCACTTACTCTTAATCCTAAGGATTATGAAAGCAACAGTGATGAAGGGCATGATGAATAATTTCCAGAGTCAAAAGTTTCACTTCGTCCTAATCCCAAGGATTATGAGGACACCATTGATGAAGAGGGAGACGAAGAATATCCACTTCAGCTTAATCCTAAGGATTATGCGAGAACAACAAATGAAGAGGGGAATGAAGAATCTGCAGAGTCAAAATATCCACTCTATCCTAATCCTGAGGAGTATGCCAGCACCACTGATGAAAAGGGGGATGTAAAATTTCCAGAGTCAAAATATCAAATTCGTCCTAATCGTAAGGATTATGCGAGCACCACTGATGAAGAGGGGAATGATAATGTTTCAGAGTCAAAACATCCACTTTGTCCTAATCCTAAGGATTATGCCAGCACCACTGATGAAGAGGGAAATGAAAAATTTACAATGTCAAAATATCCACTCCGTCCTAATCCTAAGGATTATGCAAGCACCACTGATGAAGAGGGGGACGAAAAAATTCCAGAGTCAAAATTTCCACTTCGTCTTAATCCTAAGGATTATGTCAGCACCATAGATGAAGAGGGGAATGAAGAATTTGCAAAGTCAAAATATGCACTTGTCCTAATCCTAAGGATTATGTCAACACCGCTGAGGAAGAGGGGAATGAAGAATTTGCAGCGTCAAAATATCCACTTCGTCCTAATCCTAAGGATTATGCCGGCACCACTGATGAAGATGGGGATGAATTTCCAAAGCTAAAATTTTCACTTCATCCTAATCATAACGATTATAATTTAACCACTGATGAAGGGGGGGATGAATAATTTCCAATAAATATAGATTCAAGGCATTCACTTATTCCTAATCCTAAGGATTATGAGAGCATCAGTGAGGAAGGGGAGGGGCGGGATGAAGAAATTCTAGTGAATACAAATTCAAAACTTCCACTTATGCCTAATCCCAAGGATTATGAGAGCACCACTGAGGAAGGGGAGGATGAAGAGTTTCTTGCAAATGATAATTTTAGAGGCACAGATCTGAATATTGCATTTTCTCCAAGTGACCATTTCAAAGACACTCATGGTGATGAATAATTGAATCCTCCCAAGGAAGAATTTGAAAGCATGGGTCAAGATGGTGAAGAATTTATTTTGAGTCAGGGTTACAAAAGTGCCGATGATTCTTGTGAAATGTTTTCTTCAATTAATTATGGTAAAGAAAATTTTCCAGGCAATGATGTTGATGAATTTCTTACCTATGTTGAGGATGATGATAGCGGGGATAATATTCCTCCTAATGGTGATGAAACTACTTTTACAAGGGATGTTGGAATGATGAAGCCGTTGCAAGCAAATATTGAAACTAGGAGTAGGAGTAGACCTTTTCATATCAATCCAAAGAATTCCAGTTATACAAGGGCGAGGACAAAATATCTCACGACAAGAAGTTCTGTCATTCATTTGATTTCAAGTGAATGTTGTCGAAGGGATTGCTTGAAAAATATGGATTTCAGCTTTGTTTCGGAGAAAAGGAAAACATATATGTCAATGAATAAAAGCATGCAAAATTCATATTTAGTGGGTTGCATGCAATCTACACTAGCAGGTTATGATTATCATATTGGGAATGTATTGCTTTGCAGAAAGGCGTTCAAAATTTTGTATTCAATTGGTAATTGTCGTTTGTCAAGAATCCATGATAGATTGGAAAGGGATCCCACATATTATTCAGAAGCACGTTATAAACGGGAGGTGGGGCCGTTTGCAAATACTGCTAATACATGGATGAAAAACTTCTTTTCAAATCATGGAGAGTGTATGCTAAATAAAGACACAATACATATTCCAGATAATTTCTCGAGACGAGAAATATTCATGTTATACAAAGATTATGCAGAAGCTGTTGAAGGAATTGGTAATTTTATTACATATTCTTATTTTACAAGGATATGGAAAATTGAATTCAACAATGTTCGTATTCCTAAGAAGACAAGGATGGGGATTTGCAGCACATGTGCTTCTCTTAAAGAAAAAAGAGATAAATGTCAAGGGGCGGAAAGAGGTATGTGTTCAAAGCATTGTTTTTTAAAATTTGATACTTATCAACTATGAAAATATATTTATTCATATGTTTCTTTTATTTTATGTACAGTTTCGATTGTCAAAGAACTTCAAGACCATCGCAATCAGCAAACAAGTGAAAGGAAAAAGTTGTATAAACATCGAAAGAAGTGTTATGATCATCCAAATAAATATCTGGGATTGATAATTGATGGTATGGACCAAAAGAAAACACTTCTTCCACATTTTTTCCGCACGCCAAAAAAATTACAGGAAGAAAATTTCATTTAGTTTCACTTGGTTGGTTGTATGGTATTTAATGAGAAGATGTTTCCAAGAGTTTTCTTCACAACTCCAAATATTCACAATGATGCAAATCTGACCATAACTATAATCCATGATGTGGTTACTCATTGGTCTTGGATTCTTCCTGAAGTTTTGTATTTACAATTAGACAACACAAGTCGTGAGAACAAAAATCAAGTTCTTTTTGGGTATCTAAACATGCTCGTTGAATTGGGGATTTTTAAAAAGATAAAGGTTGGTTTCCTTCTTGTTGGGCATACTCATGATCATATTGATCAAATGTTCAGTCGTTTTTCGGTAACATTGAGGAGGAAAGTTGTTGGGAGCCTGCCATCATTAATTGAATGTATTAAGAAATCGTACATTCCAGAGCCTGTTTTTCATGTGTTGGAAGAAACTATTGACATGCGAAGGTTTATTTTTGGATCGCATCTTGAAGAGAAATGCATTGAACAACTTAACGACATTAGCTTCCAGCATCAATTTCGTATCAAAAAAATTGATGGGATAACACTTATATGGGGCAAGAAGTATTCAACTATTGAAGAATGGGGACCATCATCGGGTTTAGCATTTTTGAAGTTCATTCCAGAGCGTCCAATGTTTTCATCAAAGATATTGTTATTACAGTCAGTTTCTGAACTCCATAATGCACGAAGGCAGAAGAGAGACATAAATTATTCTGAATGTCTAGAGGAAATTAAAAGATGTATTAGAGATATATATGAATACTTCGATGTTGTTGATTCAGTTTGGTGGGAGTCTTTTTTCGGTAATCAAAGTGATATGATTTCAAGATCAATAAATGGGGATACGCTTTTGAAGACTCCTTTTTTTGGGCCACAAAATATTCCAAATGAACATGAACATCAGGAAACATACAATGTTGAAAAACAACAGCCTCAAACTATTATTAATTCCCCACAGGTAGAGGAAAGAGAAATCTATATTGGTTCTAGAAGATCACGTGCACAACGTGAAGCCATGGAAGACCTTTACAAGGGTTCTGTGCAGGATCTTAAGGAGGGTTGCATGATAGCAGTGTTAGTAGATGAAGATCCACTTGGCTACCCATTCTGGATTGCCAAGGTTATAAAGGTCATTAATGAAAATGAAGAGATTATAGATGTTGATGTACATTGGTATGCCACAAGTACCCACCCTTTCAATGGTGTGTACAAGCCAGAGATGGTAGCGGAAAAAAGAATTGGCAGAAAGAGAAAAAGAAAGGGCACAAATATAAATCGTCGCCACACAGTTTTGTTTTGAGGGTGTTTTTTGAATCCTTTTTTCAACAAACAATTTTGTTTTTAGCATAATTCTATTAAATGTTGAAATTTGACCTTCAAAAAAAACCAAGTGCGTTCTGGAAGACACACCTTTTGTTTTTGGGGTTTTTTTCATGTTTTTTGAGACTTTTTGGGCTAGAGTTCCCATTTTGAGGTCAGGTTACCTATTTCATCGGTAACAGTGTTAAAAATGAACATCGCTAAGATAAGAACTAATTACCATGAACTTTGGAGTGATATCGGGCAGTGGTCTATTCCCAAGACCCCTTGGAACGATAGAATATGTCAGATCTGCAATTCTAAGCAGGTTGAAAATGAAAAGCATTTCCTTTTAGACTGCCTAACTCTTACTCACATTCACTCTCAATTCCCTACCATCTGTCACACTTCCATTCTTCTCGACCTATTAAGCCAACCCACCTATAGCGATTTTGGAGCACTTATTTCCCTTCTCTTTGACCATAGAACATGGATTTTGAAGAATCAAACTTGGATTCTTCCTCCTCTCTTAAGGTCCGATAGACCGCATTGGTCTCAATGGACGGTAACCATCATCATCATCACCATAATATATATATGTGTGTGTGTGTGTGTGTTTTTCTTTAGTTTATTTTTTATTTTTTTGAGTTTTAAGTTTATTTAACATGTCATTTTTAGCAAAAAGTATTTGAAAAGCGTATTTTTTTAATTAATTTTTTTTGTTATTCAAGTTGTTCATAATCATGTTTGTAATCCTCCAGGTTGAGTTGTGGTTTGAGGATCCGCGACCCAGGGACATCTAAGTCACGAAGTCACCCGAGGATCGCACTCGTCCTGAGCCCCACCAACCCTTAGTTGATTGGAATTTTAATCATGTCTCCTCCCCCTAGCATAGGGCACAACCACCCCCCGTGAGGTTTGATCTTGGGTCGCCTTGTTGATGAGGCCCATCCTCAATCGGTTGTGCTAGTGGGGCTTGACATATTTTTCGCCTTGTTGACGAGGCCCATCCTCAACCGGTTGTGCTAGTGGGGCTTGACATATTTTTCACCTTTTTGACGAGGCTCATCCTCAATCGGTTATGCTATTGGGGCTTGACATATTTTTTTAATTATATCTATATGTAAAATGTGTATTTTTTGTCGAATGTTTAAAATTATCATTTTTTAGTGACAATTATTTTATGTGTATTGAAGTATTAATTAACGATATATAAATTTACAAAATCTCCTAACCCCAAAATATTAATGTTATTATTTTTTTAAAACTTTGCCAAAAAAATAAAAATCTTCATTATAAAAAAACATTGCAAAGAAAAACAAAAAAACGCATGTTTGAAAAACCCTTAAAAACAAACATCTTAGGACAAAAAACAAAATAGGAATAAGACAACTTGAAAAATGGTTAAATAATTAGCATTTAAAAAAAAAATGTGTATGCTCAAGACATAAAAAAATTTAAAGTGTCAAAACTGCGCCTTAAAAAAAATGTTGATGTTTTTGAAAATCCGCATGAAAATCACCAACATTTAAAAACAAATATCCACACTTAATACGTTAAAAAATTGGGGTTGATGTTGCATCAACACTTATCAAAATTAGCATGAAAATCACTAACATTAAAAATAATAATAATAATAATAATAATAATCATACTTAAAACAGAAGAAAATTTAATGTGTCAAAAATATGCTAAAAAAAGGTGTGTTCTGAATCAACACTTTTAAAATTAGATGATTTTTTTGCTACCTCAAAAAAATGGTGATCGGTAAAGTTCTCATTTGATCGATAACTATGTTATCAACCTAAGAGGTGGGAAGAGTTTCTACCTTTGGTAGAATTTTCCTATAACAATGGGTACTAGGAATCATTGAAGATGAGTCATTTTGAGGTTATGTATGGTACGAAATGCAATACACCCATCATCTAGAATGATACAATGAATAGGTACATATTAGACCTAATTATCTAAAGGAAATGGAGCAGGAGATAGTTTTTATTAGGTAGAAAACGAAAGTGTCTCAAGCCATGAAAAACAGTTATACAGATCAGCGTAAATGCACATGGAATTTCAGGTGGGGGAACATGTTTACCTCCACATCATACAAAGGAAGAGTTCACTAAAAGTAAGATCTTGTGCTAAGTTGGCACTAAGATTCTGCGGACTATTTCAGATTTCAGAAAGAGTGGTGCCAACGGCTTAAAAAATAGCCTTGCCATACAAAGTGAAAGCACATGAAGTTTTCCATATTTCTTTGCTTAAAAAGTATGTGCATTACGTTAATCATGTTATTGATTGGTCTGTCCTATAGGTGGAATTCGAGGAAGAATTCCAACTAGAACCACAATGCATTTTGGATCAGAGGAAAATTCCACTCCAGAATTGAGTAATTGAGTAGGTAAAGGTGTAGTGGAAGCACTTTGGACCTTATGAGACCACTTGGGTAATGGTTGATCAAATGACGATATCTTACCCATTTTTTTTTGTTATGTAAGAAAATGTAAAGAGAGTTTTTTTTTTATATAAATCTCATTGTGAATCTTATGCTCGAATATAGAACACCAAGGATGGTGTTCCTCTAAGGGGGTGGGGTCTATAATAACCCTTTTTGTCACCCCTCACGTAAATATCATTATCTGGACCAATTATGTAAATTGATGTAAAAATGTAAGTAATAACTAGATTGAGGAGAGGACACAGATTCAGAGGTTGACGAGGAGTTGCTTGTAAACCCAAGACTTTGAATTTATTTTATCAACAATATCCCTAATGAATTTATGGCTTGCTAGTTCAAGCATTAAAGGGGAACATGGACAACCTATAGTAGAGGATGAAAGGTCCATACACTTTTTATCCCCACGGGACGTGTTGTGGAATTCAACACACAAGGGTGACTGATAAGAAAAAAATACATAGGTGTGGTTCAAGAGGACAAACACAAGATGTGCGGAGAGTATATCATGGATGCACATACTAGAATGGGAATAGAGCTCACGGAAGGAAGAAACTAGGAAGCAACATTGGTGAAAATTTGGAGGCAATTTGAGGAGCATGGGGTGAAGGAAAGGAAATAGAAGAAGAGGTGAATACATCTTGTGTTATGGAGGCCTACAAGTTTAAGTAGGTGGAAAAACTGTGTACTCTTGATTCCTACTTAGAGGAGTGGAGATTATGTGTGTGTTTGCAAGTAGAGACACCATGAAATCTAGAGCCCTATGTGATCTAGTTGACTGGTAATGGTGTGAAATCCCTTGAGCACTTAACTCATTGGACTTTGAATCCGGCTCAAGATGGTCAGCTATAATAAATATTGTTTCTCATATGGCATAAATTTGGGTGGAGAGTTGAAGTCCCTCCCTTAGTTTCGAGCCATTCAATCTATACATATAATTGTATTTACTTATGTATATATGTTGTATTGTGTCCAAAGAGTAAATTTGTTATGTGTTATAATAGGGATTCTATCCACATTGTTGGTGGAGGAATGTGTTATTCCCAGTGTCCATGATGAAATGGTTATATGAATGTCTCATGGTTTTGAATGACTTGTAGATCCCTATGGTTACTGACATGTTCCTCAGTTAGAGATTTATTTACTTGGTCATGTATGAAGCTTAATGTGCTCAGTTAAGCTATTACTATGTGTGATTTCCATTGTTGGCATGGTATGGATTTCATGGATACTTATCGTGATTAAGGCTATTGATTATCAATATGTTGTAGTGTATCTTTTACCAATGGATCTGACAATAGTGTGTGGAATCCACTTTATGAAACAATATGTTGTTGTTGGTCTTAAATTTACAAAGTAGTGTTGGCCATGTTTTGGCTTGTTTTTGTGCCAGATGGTATCCATGTTAATAGCTTTTTTGTTGTATTGTATAGGAAATGATCATAATGATACAATCGGAATGATGGTTTCATTGATGTGGAAGTTAGCATTCATAGTGACACTCAACCTCAAGGGATGCTTGAGCATAGTCCTTGTGATCCTTATGTTTCTAAATTTCACCGGAAGTCGGGTTTGTATGCGAGGATAGATAAGTCTTTAGTAGAATTAACACAATAATTTGAAATTTGGTGAATAATTGAGAATTAACCTTAATTTCATTTTAATTATCCAATTTTTCATTTAATGGCAGTACCTAGAAATAATCATCATCGTGTGAGCCATGCCAAGTATTATGTGCAACCTCTATGGAGAATGGTGCTATTGACATAAAGTGTAGGGGCATGGCATGAAAGCATTCTTGTTGGTAAACAATAAGTTATATGTTCTGAGGGACAAATATATGTCTCAACAAGATGGGAATACCTTGACGTTAATGGAGATTTACATGTCCCTAGGGACGTGAAAAGGTATGTTCGAATAATGGAGAAATGTATGTCCCAGGGAACAGAGATATGAATCTAGGGGACGAGAAAACCTTAACACTTGGTAATGGTGATATGTTTTTCCTGGGAGATGGAGAAATGTTTGTCTTGGGGAATGGAGACGTAGAATTCCACATGAAAATAAATTTATACTTAGACTTAAAATTGATTATAACATAGAAAAAACGTTGAATTGTACAAAGGGGCGCAATCGTGTGGGACCCTCTGACTTAGGCTAAGGTGGCAGATTCCAGATAAGCTGGGTGTTGGCCATCAATTTTGGTCAATTTTTCTTATTAAAAATCCACCTAATTTCCATCATTTTCCACCCTATATCATCCACATATGCCTTATTTTGACCTTATTATTCATATTCAAGTAAATAAATTATGTTTTGCAATTTTTAGATATTTTTGTAAAAATTGGGTTTTAAGAGTATTTTTGGACAAAACTGAAAATTCTCATAATAGCTTCATGGAAGTCATATGTGCAGGACACCTGGGCATGATCTGAGCATAGATTTGTAAATATTGGGAACCATAGATGGAAAATCATCTATTGGTTCGGTCAAACTAAGCTAAAGCAAGTCCAGTCAACGTTGGTCAAACATGACCTATTTTTCAAAAATCCCTAGGAAAAAGGGCAGAATTAGTATTTTTGGGGATTTTCCAGATTTTGTGTAACTGAATGGATGATTTAGACCTAGATGGATGGGATTAGGATGGATAAGGTTGTTAGAGACATTGTAGCTTATTTTTTTTATCATTTTTCTATTTAAACCAAGCTTATGAACCATTCAAGCATGGAGAATTTGTATAATTTCATATTGAGACTTCTGAATATTTTGAGTTAATTTGAGGAACTAGTTCCACCTTCTATTCATTGTTCAATTTTGTGGATGATTTATTGAATTTTCTGTAGCTGAGAAGTTATTCAAGTGTGCAAGGCAAGGGTGGAGGTCCCCCACACCAAGCTAAGTACACTTTTTGGTTAATTTAACTTAGTTTTCATGAACTAGTTTTGCTTCAAATTTATTCAGTCATTTAGATGTGTGAATATTTCTTATGTGTTCTGATGATTATTGGTTTAATTATAATCTGCATATGAAGGGATAAACAGGAGTTTAAGTTAAATTCTCCTTCTATCTGATCAAAGAGCAACAACTAAAATTCATCTTCTTTTCCTTTTTTGAGTTATTTCATGAATTTATAGTTTTAATGCAATGGTAACAATGATGAATAGAATTTTAAATAAGGAAAACATGGACCTCCTCAGTTAGGATCCTCTTCTCCTACTTTTTATACATCATAAACTACTTTCCATCAGTTATTTGGTTTCTCTTCATGAAGGTAGTATTGTGGGGAAGGACAAACAAAATCTCCTAAGTTAGGAGCCTCTTCCCTCACTTCTTACATATTGAATTAGAAATTGCTTAGTTAGGTTTTGTATTTGTAATATGCATTTCCTTAAATCTTACAATCTAGAATATATTTGTAATATGCATTTCTTTCAGTTTATGCATTTTATCTTCTAAAAGTGACTACATCTGAGATCCATATATTTTGGACATGCTTCCAAGTTTACAAACCCAGATTGATAATTAAATACTTGTGTTAGTTTACCCAGCAAATTGACCCAACATTTTTGGCGTCATTTTCATGGAAGCATACATCAATATAGTCAATTAGAAGGATAAAAACAAAAATATATGATAAAAAAAACACGACAAAAACAAAACAAAAAAAAAAATAGTTTTTCTTTTATTTATGTTTCTTTATGCCTAGAGAAAGATATCAGAAAGGTATATTTACTAAAAAAAACCCCCCAACAATTCAACCATCCATAGGAGCAGGACCATCAGGACTAATTACACCAATTGTTGAGAGACTAACTCTAGAGGAATTATAAGAAAAAAAAATATCAGGACAAATATTGAATCATATTGAAAGACAAACCTTGTTAGCCTATGAGGTGAAAAGAAAAAAAAACACCCAAAAAAACCCCTTTCATAAAAAAACAAAAGGAGACAAAGAGAAAAATTGTTAAACAATTAGAGCAACCAGTTCTTGAACAAATAAGGATATTTAAGGAAACACCAATTCAACCTAATATTGAAACATTACAAACAACTGAAGAGAAAATGACTGAGGAAGGAGAAGGGTATAATATACCAATTATGACTCTGAAACAAAGACTTTAGTATGAGAGGAAACAAAAAGAATGGCAGAGAAAAAAAGAGGAAGACGGGAGAATAGAAGCATAGAGAAAAAGAGAGGAAGATGAAAAAAGAGAATATGATAACAAAAGAAAAAATGATATAGAACCAAACAATGATCAAGAAGATACCTTTGGCTTCCCAATACTAGACACAAAAGCAATCCTAGGAGAAGAAGTGAAAATGGAAAACGTTCCACCTTCTATTTTGCCCAATTTTTATGGAATTTCAATTGAAGATCTTGATTCATTTATGTTTGAGTTTTACATCTTATGTCGTAATTATGGCTACATAGATGACACACATAAACTTCGTCTCTTTCCTACTACTCTGAAAGCAACAACACTAAAATGGTTTATGGGAATAGGAGAACATACCATTGCCTCTTGGGATGACATGAAGAGAATTTTTCTCAAAAAGTATCAAGCCTATTGCAAACCTAGAGACTCAAAAGAAGATATTTTCATAATGACACAACAAGAAGATGAAAGTTTGGAAGAGTATCTAGAAAGATTCATTTACAATCTACAAAAATCCAAACAACACTCTCTTAATCCTGATACCATCCGCACAACTTTTCTTAAAGGTATAAGAGATGAATACCTTGATATTCTCAATGTGATGGGAAAAGGAGATATCTCAAACTTTCCATTTGATGAGATTGTTGAACTATGCCAAAAATATTCTAAGGGAAGAGAAAAGAATGGAAAAAGAGATGTTACATCAAGAGCTTCTAAATCTGCAACAGGAGGAGTAACAAGAGAAAAAATAGGAAGTTTGCTAGAAAAATTTAAAATTGATCTTTTGAGCACTTTAGGAACACAAGTTGATGTTTTGAAAGAAAATAAAAATAAAAAATAACAAGATGAATTCTTATCAATATTTTGTCCTAATTGTAGAAAGAAACATCCACTAAGAGAATGTCCTTTGGATAGTATTCAGGTGTGTGGACATTGTACAGAGAATCATTCAACTGAAAACTGTCCAGATCTTAAAGAATTGCAAATAGAAGACGTACAAGGGACATATTATCTTTACTATATGGCACCAAGGAGACCTTGGCAACCAAGGATTCCTCATCAATTCCCTCAACAAATCCCCCCTTCAATTATCAGTATCCTTCTCAAAATTCATGGAATACTCTGATGCCATGGCAGGCTTAGCCTCCACAACAATACCAAAACCAACGTGCACAAGGTTGGAGAGGATATAGTTATGGAATCCAGCCACCTCAACAATACCGACAACCATATCAATATCAACAATTCCAGCAACATCCTCAACCAATGCCATTTCCACAACAAAATCCTGCAGCATTACTAACTCAACCACAGCAGCTTCAGCTGCCTTCTAACCAACCCCCCACCTAGAAAAACTCAAATACCAACTTAGCCAGTATCAAATCCGAGTAACAAGGTGGAGAGACCAGCATACAATGTGGAAGAAGCAACATATTTTCCTACATACTCTATTCTTCCTATAAAAGATGTGGACTTAAGGTCTGGGAAACTATTACACAAAGATTCTCCACCGATCATAAAAGAAAAATCTAAAAAATCTCATCCAGGAAATCAAATTCAGAAAGGAAAATCTATTATGACTCAAACACCACCTTATCCAGAGAGGTTAGTAGAGAAAATAATTCCAATGTCTCTTCCTGAATTTGATATTTTAGATGAATCGAATAATTGTTATGTTACTTTGTTGCAAGCTATCAAAGATATTGCAATTTATGAAAAATGATAAAGGAGTTATGTATTAAGAAAATTGGCAGAAAGAAAAGAGATCTACCCACAATTCAGGTCATTGGAAAATTAGCTAGTCTCATGTATGCAAAAACAACAATTTAAAAATATATTGAACTTGGGATTTCTATGGTTACCATTTCAATCAATAATTTTTTAGTTCCAAATACTTTAATATATTTGGGAGCAACTATAAATGTCATGACAACAGAAACTATGAAATATTTGAAATTGCCCAATATTCGACCTACTACTACAATTTTAGAGCTAGCAGATAGATCTAAAGTTGTACCAAAGAGAATATTAGAAGATATCATTGTTTCTTTGGATTCATGGGAATATCTTGTAGACTTTCTAATCTTTCAGCCAAAAACAAATCTAGGAGGCCATCCTTTAATTCTAGGTAGACCATGGTTAGCCACAGCAGATGTCTTCATTGGATGTAGATGAAGAAGTATGATCATAGAACATGGGGATGAAAGGAGACATGTTACACTCTATCCTCTAGCACAATCTCCTTATTTATTATCATGGCTTGATGAACAAAAAAAACAAGAAACTCATTCTCTTCTCAGTATTAATCAAGTATTTAATTTTAGAGAAGAAGAATAAAATGAGGATCTATTAAACCTTTTCATCTCAGAACCTGATATTTCGTAGCAGCTTAGAATAACACAATATGAAGCTTCAAAACATATTTTAAATCAATGTTTTCAGGAAAATTTTACTATTCAATCATTGCAAAATTCATTTGAAAGTATTTTTTCATGTCAACTCAATTACTAATTCACAAAGTAAAATCATTGAAATAAATCCTAGAAGGAGTTTAAATATTGGTAATAATTTGCAATCATCATAGGAACAACATGTAATTGCATTATTACATAAATATTCAAAATATTTTGCCTGGGACTATACATACATGCAAGGAATTCATCCAAAGACATGTATTCACCACATCTATACTGATGATCATATCAAACCAGTAAGGCAACCACAAAGAAGAATAAATCCTATGATTGAAGAAATAGTGAAAGAGAAACTGCAAAAATTGTTACAAGTTGGATTCATCTATCCTATTTCAAATAGTCAATGGGTTTCTCCCTTAGTTGTGGTGCCAAAGAAAAATGGAAAGTGGAGAATATGTGTAGACTATAGGGAACTTAATAAAGCCACATTGAAAGATCATTTCCAGTTACCATTTATCGACCAATTACTAGATTCATTAGCTGGAAAGAAATTTTTTTCTTTTCTTGATGGGTTTAGTGGATACAATTAGATTAAGATAGCTTTGGAGGACCAAGATAAAACCAAATTTATTTTTCCATGGGGAACATATGCATATAATGTTTTTCCCTTTGGGTTATGTAATGCACCTACTACTTTTCAAAGAGAAGTCCTTGCAATATTTGCTAATCTAATTCATGAGTGTGTAGAGGTATACATGGACGATTTCACCGTATATGGAGGAACATTTGATGATTGTTTGAATAATATTGTTTTTTTTTTATTTTTAAAATATGCATAGAGACAAACCTATCCCTCAGCAATGAAAAATTCCTTATGATGTTAACTGAAGGGATAGTGTTGGAACACCACATTTCTTCTTTAGGAATCAAGGCGGACCCAACAAAAATACAAGTCATTGTGAACTTAATTCCACCAACAACACACAAAGAAGTAATAAGTTTCTTAGGATATGTAGGCTATTACAGAAGATTCATTGAAAATTTTAGTAAAATAGCTCCACCTATGTTCAAGTTACTTGCAAAATATGTTGAGTTCCAATGGACAACAAATTTTCAAAATGCATTTGAAATATTGAAATAAAAATTGTCAGTAGCACCCATTCTTTGAGGACCAAAATGGTCATTTCCATTTCATATATCCACTGATGCATATGATATAGCTATAGGAGCATCACTTGGACAGAAAGAAAACCAGTTTAATTATGTCATATACTTCATAAGAAAAAATTTAACTCCGACAGAATTGAACTATACAGTCACAAAAAAATAAATGTTAGCTGTTGTGCATGCAATTAATAAGTTAAGGCATTATATAATAGGCTATCAAGTATTCATTCATACATATCATTCAACAATTAAATACTTAATGAATAAATCAATTTCAAATGAAATAATTACCAGATGTTTGTTATTAATGCAATAATTTAACACCACTATTCAAGATCAATGAGGTAAAGATAATTAGGTAGAAGATTTTATATCAAGACTTCATTCACCTGGTGATCCAATTCCAGTTTCAGATAATTTTCCAGATGAAAATTTATTTTCTATAACAACTAAAACCCCATGGTTTGTAGATGTAGCCAAGTATTTTTTATCTGGAATATTACCATCCCATTTCACCAATAAACAGAAATGAAAAATAATCAGAGAAAGTGCTAGATATAGCTGGGTCAATGGTGACCTCTTTTATACTATTATGATCTATTAATAAGAAAATGTGTTAGAGAAGATGAAATTATATATATTTTGAAGGCATGTCATGACGAGCCATGTGGTGGCCATTTTGCAGACAAGCAGAAAACATACAAGGTTCTCAGACTTGGCTACTACTGGCCAGCAATATTCAAGGATTCGAAAGCCTATGATAAAAGATGTGACACCTGCCAAATAACTAGAAGATATGTAATATTAGATGAAATGCCATTGAAGCCACAAGTACTCACAGAGCCATTTGAGAAATGGGCTCTAGACTTTGTGGGACCAATTAACCCACCTTCAAACAGAAATAAGTACATTTTAGTGTGCACAAATTGTGTTACAAAGTGGGTAGAGGAAAAGGTAGTAGCAAGAGAAATAGAAGAAACAATGGTTTCATTCCTCTTTGAGGAAATATTTGTCAGATTTGGAGTTCCGAGACAGACTGTTGTAGACCAAAGAGCACAGTTCACTTCCAAACTTGTCCAAGATCTTACAGAAAAGTATAAAATAAAAAATAGAAAATCTACTCCATGCCATCCCAAAGAAAATGGACAATTAGAGTCCACTAACAAAATCCTGGAAAATATCATGATGAAAACAGTGCAAATGAACAGAAAGGATTGGTCAGAAAAGTTAAGAGATGCACTATGGGCATACATAAATACAAGGGATAATAAAATTGGATTGAGTCTATATCAGTTGGTATATGGCAAGGAAGTTCTGTTACCCATTGAATTTGAAATTCATACATAAAAAATTGCAGCAAAACTGGCATTGGAACTATTTGAAGCACACCAACAAAGAGTCAGGCAATGAAATGAACTAGATGAAATAAGACAAAAAGTGGTGGAGCATACAACACTAGTGCAACAATAGAGAATCAAATGGCATGATAGATTCATTAAAAATAAGTTTTTTCATAAAGGAGACTGGGCATTATTTTTTGACTCCAAGTTCAAATATTTCAAAGCAAAGTTTACAATTCATTAGCTTGGGCCATATGAGATAGAAGAATTTTTTGACAATGGAGCAGTTAAAATAGAAACAATTGATGAAGCAACAATTTCATTTTTAGTCAATGGACATAGGCTTAAGGTCTATAATAAGCCTATTAATAAAGAGGACTTTCTGAAAAGATTCTTAATAGAAAATAACATGGAAATAATGGAACAACATAGTGATATGCCTTCCTTACTTCCAAATAAATAAATAAATAAAGGAGTTTGGTTGTGTAAATCTAGGAAATTGGCACAATACAAACTCAAATTCATGTCGGAAAACCAACTTGTTTGGACAATATGAATTGTCTGCTTTGTTTTAATTTTACTTCAATTTTATTTTGCAGAAATAATCCTCCAAAATTCCAATACTTGAGGACAAGTCTTAACATAAGCAAGGGGGAAGATTCATAACGAAAATATGCAAATAGTTTGAGCAGTTGTATTGCAGAAGGGACTTGAAACATCATTAAAAATATTATTGCAGAAGGGACCTGAAACATCATTCAAAATATCATTGCAGAAGGGATCTGAATAACATCATTTAAAATATCATTGCAGAAGGGACCTGAACAACATCAATATTCATTAGAAGGGACCTGAATCAATATCAGATGCAAAAGGAACACGAAACAACATAATCTACATTAAGAGGTTCAAATAAGTAGTTACAAGTGCCTACGGTCCATCAAAATTCATCTTTGAAGAACCATCATCATTAAATTGAGTCAAATATGGACGAACCAACAAAGGTCATCATCAACCAGTATTGACATCAAGCTATTTTGCGAAAGGAAAAATATTGTAAGTGTAAAAAATGTTCTTAGAACCTTTGATATTGAAAAAAATTCTAGAGTTGTTAAAACTAATTTAACTTGGACATGAATCCTATTAGATTTATCATCCTACATTCTACATTTATCATCTTACATCCTACATTTATCCTACCTATATTCCACTAACCTCATCCTACCCTCTTATAATTACATTACACTCATTATCTTACCCTCATCATAATCCTATTATATCGATTACCCTACCATACATTCTACATTAAACAAAAATCACCATAGTCCTACATTAACCCCATATAAATTTCCTACATTAATCCCATATACCCCTACATTATCCTCCAACATAAACATAAGAATTTTTTATCAAATATTGAGGCTCAAAATTTTGCCCATAAGGAATTCTTGCTTTCCTACAAAATCACAAAGAGTTAATGTCATTATAAGAAAATTTTGATTTTGAAATGACATGTGACATGTCATTTCAAAAACAAATTAGTAATGAGCATATAAAATGACAAAGACTAATGTATGAAATGCAACATAAGAGTCGAAATGAAAACTATATGAAACGCAATAGACAACATGCAGAAATGAATGAAGAGACATATGTATCATTGCAAATACAAACAAAAGTGGGCATGAAAAGAAATGAATGAAGCCATGAACAAAGGATGAACCTCACAGAACGTGGGTAATGCGAAATTACGGTGATAAGACAAACATATAAATTGTGGAAGGAGGAATGTACATGAGGCAGAAAAATGCAGTCAAAATTGAGACACATAAGCAGCCACAGGTACCCAAACTAGAGTATAAGTTGGAGTGGTAAAATGGTCAAAACGCATTCAAAAAAAATCTTTGTAATTCTATCGCTATCTTTCACCATTATAGCGCAAACCAAGATCTGTGTTAAGACTTTATTCCACCATCACATCCAGAATTAAGCTTGGAAGAGGAGAAAAATGATTATTAAACAAACCCATGTTTGTTTGACTTTCCTCATGGAATAATTAATTAAACCATAATTTAATTATTATTCCCAGTCATGTTTAACCTAAAACCAAAGAAATTAATTAGATAAACCTTTATTTATCTTATTAATTTCTAGGAATGATTATTTAAATCTTGTTTAGATAATATTCCTTGTTAAATATGACCAAATCACCCACAAATAATTAAATAAATCATTATTTATTTGATTATCTTCCAACCACTCCCTTAAAAAGATAAATAAATCATTTATTTATTTATTTTTCACTAATCAAGGGATTTGACCCAAGTCAAACACCCTTTCCCTCCAACAAATATAATAAAATATTCCATAAAGGTGGATCTAGATTTGGTTAACATTATTTTGATCATGCACCAAGATCTAGAATGACCCAATATTTTGTTATAAATAGGAGGGTTTTCCCCATCATTCTTCACCTTTTGTTGCCTACTAGATCACTCTGGATCTATACACTTGGTCTCCTTCTTCATCATTTTGCTCCCATTGAGCTTCATTTTTACATTGGGTTTTCTACACTTGCAAGAGAGAGAAAGCTTAGATCTGAAGTGCTGAGGATTACAAAGAACCCATCCCATTGAGGAGAGCTGGATACACCTTCTTGTTTTCCTCCCAGGTGCCCTGTAATATAAAATTATTTCAAAAAATTGTGTTCTTGTCTTATCTGTTGGATGCATGGAGTAAACCCTTTACTTTACTGCTTAATGTCTTTCCATACATAGATCTTGTGTTTTGCAGCTATTTTCTTGTTTAACTAATCGCAGATCTGAAGATGTTTGGCAGCCACTATTGTTGTTAGGGCTATTAGTTATGCGTAGCTAAAGTGATCCTTTTTCGTACACTTCGACAAAGGTTTCATACTAACAAATGGCGACTCCACACGGGTTTTAAATTACGACCGCTGTCGTTTTTCATATTCCTGCATATCCAGCTACTTCAGACCCTAGGGTTTCTTTTCAGCTGTTTATTTTTCCTATTTTTATGTTGTTTTTCTCACATAAAAACCTAAAACATTAAAATTTCTAACTTCCGTGTGTTTCTGGCCCTATTGCGCAGGTAAGCGACACCAGCCGCAACTGAGACAGAAAATTTTCTGAAAATCTGCCGCCGAGACAACCAGAATGGGGGGTCGCACTTTTTGGCCCATAACCTATGACCTGGACCTCCAGGTCAGACTTTTCACTTTCCCAACCCTGTTTCTACGACACATAGCAGCAATTCGAAAGCACGACACACCGGTTTCAATTGATTTTCCCAATTTTTACGGGTTCTGCTACTTACGCAGGGGTCTTCCGGCCTCTGTCTGTTCGCCTTGACCAAGATCTGTCTGTTTTACTCATCTAAGTGGGAACCTATTGCCAGGGCCTTGAAGTACCCTCCACTTTTGTGGAAGAGTTTTATTTGTTTCAGCGATCGGTTTTCTGAGCTTCAGCCCCCTCTTGTGAGATCTGTTACCTCCCTTTCGGATCCGTGAAATCAACCTCTTGCCTTTCAAATCACCTCTTGTCGTTTTGTTTGGACCCCCTTTGAAGGCCTCCGCCTTGCCCCCTCCGGTTTATGCTGATTTCCTTCCTTTTTCCAGCCACCTTGCCTCTGCCTCTTGGCTGTGATCTGCACCTCTTTCCTGCAGCTTTATCCTCCAGATCCCTGTCCCTTTCGACCCTAGATATGTTGAGCTCTTTTTGTGTGTGTTTACATAGTTTTTTCCTTTCTTTTCAGCATAGTTTTGAGAGACCCACCTTCTTGGGTTAGCTAGATGCACAAGTAGCTGTTGTTTTTCTGTTATTTCAGCATTTTATTCTGTTCTCTGTAGGTTTATTTTCAGCTACGCAGCACACTTTTTTCTTGCTCTCAAAACGGAAAGGGTTTAAAAATTAAAATTAACGCACGCCACACACTGACCCTAAGCGAAGAAGCGCCTGGTTAACACCGCCTAGCAAAGACTCTAAAATCAATTGTCACTGCACCTTTTCTGCCCTTGACCTTAATTGATTCTGTCCCTTTCTGCCCCTGTCGGTTTCCTTCTTCCTGTCATCATTGCACCCCCAAGGCGCTTATCCCAGAGACTTCTTGGCCTTCATCCTCAGTTTCCGGTCGATCGACCTGCTCCGCCCCGCCGTCGTCGAGCCAGTCCACCTTCGAGTCCGCACTCCAACTCCTCTCCTGATTCATCGGGTCCTCCTTCTCCTCCTGGTTCTCCCCCTGTCACCTTCACTATGTCTGGTCCAGGGCCTAACGCTAGCGGTTCTCCCGGCCCCAATGCCGGCCCTACTACTAGCGGAACCGCCACAGGAACTACCCCGACCACCCCTGTGCTGCCGTACATTGCAGGCCTCAGCCTCCCCGATTTCCATCAGTTGATCAATGACCCCATTCACCACAATGCTACCTGGCCCGCTATGCCAACCAAGCTACCCTCTGACATCCCTAAGTTCGAGGGCCTTAATGGAGAAGATCCAACCAATCACGTCCGATCTTTCCACATGTGGTGTTCCTCCAATTCCATTACCGATGACTCCATCCGTCTTCGTTTGTTCCAACGCATGCTTACCGGCGAAGCTTCTAAATGGTATGTCGAACAAGCCACCTCTTCCCATACCACATTTGAGACTCTTGCCCAAGCCTTTTTGTCATACTTCCAGCTTCCTCTCCGCAACGACACCGGCACTGAGCTCTTGACTTCCTTCAAGCAATCCTCTTCAACACGCCTTTCTGCCCATGTTCAGGAATGGCGACGAAGACGGAGCTTATGTCGAGCCCCTCCCTTTGAAGATCGAGTTTACATGGACTGGTTCCTTCGCACCCTTCCCTCTCCCATCGGCAAAGATGTCGCCTCTCACTTTCCTCAAACTGAAGAAGCCGCCCTCCAAATAGCCTTGAAATATGACCTGATCTACGCTCAATCTGGTTATGTTTATACCGTCCTTCCTGACATCCCCAGGCCCGGTGGCGCTAACGCCCCGGGGGCATCTCATTCCGCCGACGGTATCGTTGGATCTCTTTCCCATCCACCTGCTCACCCTCCTATGGGCTATGGTCTCCCTCAGGGAGGGGCCAGCACCTCAAGCACTCTTCCCCCTCCCGGCAACATGTATCCAGGATACGGCATGCCTCCTCCTTTTGCCCAACCTCCTGCTTACCTCAATGTTGCCCAACCCAACCCTTACCTTTATCCACAGCCTGGTGCGCCAGCTCCTCCAGTATATGCGCTTCCGCCTCCCTTGCCTCATCACAACCCGCAACAGCACTTACAACCCCCTCCAGGGCAAGTATTTGCACAGCAAGGCACGACTAATCCCCCTTCTTCTCAAAGAAGGCGGAGAGGAAACCAGAACCAATCTGCCCCTGGTAACCGAGGACCCAATTCTGGTGTGGACCCTAACACTAGCAACCAGCAACAGGGCATTCAGCCCAAGTCGGACAGGCCGCTTCGCACAAACAAGCCCTGTTCGTGTTGTGGTGTTTATGGCCATTACACTCACGATTGTCCTCTTTTACCCCAGATGCGGCAGATGTGGGAGTCTCAAGCCACATTGCGCGGACAACACACCTCCCCTCATGCTCCTCCTAATGTGGCCACTACTCAACCAGCTGTGTTTACCGACCCCTTCCCTCAGCAAGGCTTCGTGGCTACCCAACCGCCTGATAACTCGGTCGCCACTCCCCCCTCCATTTCTGGTTCCTCCGATTACCAGATCCTCATGATGCACTCCGATCCTACCCTGCCCGTCGATCTTCACCTTCAAACTTGGTCTCGTCAGTACCCCAAGCCTCCTGCTCAGTCTGCACCCGAGCCTCCCTCTTCAGGTTCTACAGAGCCTCTTTCGACATCCCCTGGCCCCTTACATATCCCTCCACCCAAAGTTGAGGTCCATACCAAGATTTGTGAGGACCGCTACGTCGAGAAACGATGCTCACCTGATCGAAGCACCTTATTCGTATAGTATAGTAGATGATTTGGCGCAATCCCCTGTTTGCCATTTCCTACCATGGAACTCCTCAGTGGTACCTTCCCAAAGAAAGGCTCTCTGTCTGCTAGTGGGTCTTTGTTGATCCTGATGACAGAATGAATGTTTTTGGCAACAATGGGACTCCATGTTATTTCCTTAAGATGGCTTTCCAAATCCTATTCAAAATCCGAATGCCAATGTATCTGATGTATAATTGATGAGGGGGCATCCACTTGTGTGATTTCCACTTCGGTTTTGAAAGCGGCTCGGATCCCTTGAGCTAGCCTTCTTCGATCACCCTTCGAGCGTGGGACGGTCATGCCTCTCAACCCATTGGCCTATTTCGTAACTGTCCCATCACCCTCGCCGGTAAGACTGTTTGCGTTGATGTCGAAGTCATTGACGCCCCTCTAGACTACAACATTATATTGGGGCGAAGCTACACCTACGCCATGTCTGCTGTCCCATCCACGGTTTTTCGCAAGATGTCTTTCCCACACAATGGGAAGATAGTCACCATTGACCAACTATCTTATCATGAGCCGCCATCTCAAACCTCCTCCGAGACGACCATCTCTTCTTTAGCCAACAAGCAAACCGTCGATTCTTTGACCAGTGTCTCCCCCGGCGTCTATAAAGATCCCACCCTGCTTGGTACTTTTCCTCATCTTCCCCCTCCTCCTGTCACTGATCCCATCTTGTCGAATGTTTGCATGATGCAATCGTCTCAGGCTGCCCATAAGCGGCCTGCCTCGGCTAGTCAGCAACCTCCCCCCCGCCCTCCGCAACCCGCTCCTAGCCATTCATCTCAGCCAGCCAGACCTCCTCCTTCTGGCCCTCCCCTACGAGCCCCAGTATCCACAAGACCTCTTTATCCTCCGGATCGGTTCCTCTGACCTCGACACTCTTGGTAGTCCCTCCTGGTTATTTCCCTGCGAGCGAGATCCCTTTCTAGCTCCCCCTCCGGAGTATATTCGAGTCCAGTCTGGCCACCCTCTCTCTCCCTAACTTGACCTTGGGAATTCCGGTCTGGTACCTTGATCCCCCAGCCGCCACCCCTCCTGGTCACCCCAAACCTTACATGGCTTTGACACCGGTTCAACCGGTCCCCCTCGCTTCCTCCATTTCCCCTGTGCCTCCCGCACCTCCACGGGACCCTTCTCCTGTTGTGACGGCACCCGGGAAGAAAGGCAGAGCCCGCAAGGGGGCACCCAAAGACAAGACTACCACGACTGACCCAGCCCCTTCCCCTCCTGCAAAGCCTTGCGCTTTGTGTGATGTCACTGGTCATGCCACCCATGCTTGTCCTGAGTTTCCCTGTATCCAGCCCATGGTTAAAGTCGCGTTCCCCGAGTCTACGGTCCCTGAAGCCCCCGTTCCTTCGTCGTCCGTAACCAAGAACCCCAAGACTCTTCGCACCAACAAGCCTTGTGCTTTGTGCGGCGTTCATGGTCATTACTCCCACCTTTGTCCTCACCTGACGCACTACCACGCCTCTTTAGAGGTAATCCGAGAGTATGAGGTTGAACAGAATCAATCCGCCTCTCCTATCCTCCTGCAGTACGCTTCAGGTCAACCGGAGGATCCCCCCGCTCCCATCGACATTCCCCCCCCTGATGTTCAGATGACAGAGTCTGCTGTAACCATCCTTTACCTATCTTCTTCTGCGAGACACTCGGAGCCCAGCCCGTCTGCATCCTCCCCTGTTGTGTCTCTTGATCACCCTGTTCCTCCTCATACCCGAGATCACTCCACTTTTGTCTCTGTTGACCTCCGCAGCCCGAGTCCTCCTCATGTTTCCGATAGTCCTCATACACCACCTTGTCTGAGTCTTGGTCATCCTGCCCCTTACACTCCCTCCTGCGATTGTCGCCCGATGACTTCTGTACACTCACGCTGCCGTCATTTCCTTTCATCCCCTCATTTATTGTCTTGTCACACCATTCTGCAGGACCCCCCATCCACACCCTTTATCGGTTACGCCGATGGTGCAAGTCGCTACTCCAGGAATCTAGCCTCGGCAGGTTGGGCCATCTTCACCCCCTTGCATGCCCTTGTTCTCTCTAACGGGGTATGCATTGGTTCTGCCACCAACAATCAGGCCAAATATGATGCAGTGCGTGGTCTTTTAGCCGATGCCCTCTTTCATCACATCCTCCATCTGCACGTTCCTTTGGATTCCCTGCTTCTTGTAATGCAACTAAATGGTGTTTATCGTGTGCATAACCCTGTGCTGTTTAAACGCTATTTACGAGTGAAAATCTTAATACGTGCATTTGAAACCATAACTTTCAACCATGTACCTCGAGAATAGAATCACTATGTAGATAGTATTGCAAACCATGTTCTAGATTGGCATTTATCACACACATTTCATTCAAGACAATAACATTAAATCAACCATCAAAAGACGATGCATATCCATAATATGTGTCGCAAAACATATGTTTAGAGTCCATCTACTCTGATACATACGACATGCCCATAGCACGTTACAAACAAAAACCCAAAACTGGGGGCACCACCTGCCCCTACATACATCATAAAGGGGCACCACATGCCCCTACCCCTAATCACTATCTGGAGGATCCCGAGCCAATGGCGCTGCCCCTGCAGCCTGTAGATCACGCATCGCCTGACCGGCTATCGCCATGCACCGCATGATACCTCGCCACTCCGAGGGAAGACCAACACATGGCTCTATGAATTGGTCGTCTAGGTCCTGCCACCCACGCTCTGATACTCCGGTCAGCAACCGTTCACATCTACATCGAATGTCCTCCAGTAGGGCAGCTGCATCCTCATTTTGCGCTGCTCTCGACCCTGTAGCTCCAGACGCTGCCGGTCGTCCCATATATCCGGCCGGTTTCACCGGTGCTATATCTGCATACCAAAAAGTACATGAATTAGTACCTTACATTACTATTCAAACTACTTTAACATGCCCATACAAGAATGGCAATCTGTCACTTACCATCGGGCCCCCAGACTCGACCAGGCGGAAGTGGCAGGTCCGGATCTCCACAATAGCTCATCCCACTATAGGGATAGTCATCTATGTACAAAGGCATCTGATCCCAATGGGCAAAAAACTTCGGTCGAAACACTCGCCCGACCGCCCCTCCTCCTCCTCTGCACAGTAGCCGTCCCCAACGGCGCATCCTGGGCTCTCTCGGGCCCCCATCTGGAAGCTGTACATGAGGCCTCAAGGTCGGGATCTTCTTAAAGAAGAAGGCGCACAACAAAGTCCCATATGCGCAGTCATGGTTCACCTGCCGCCTGCATAGTGACAACTATCGCTTTAGCGACACCAACAGCATTTGGGCCCACCCATAGTAGGTCCCACCCAATACGCTTTCCACTAACATCATCTGCCCCCCAGTGATGTGATGGAACACCTGGCTGCCCAGGATTCGCAGCACAGCTGCGGCCACTGCACGAGTTTCTAGCCTCTCTAGATCCCCGATCGGTATTCGAGTCCCCTTGACTTGGAGACCCGGTCGACCATGGCGTTCCACGAACTCCATGATATGTTGCCCCCGCGGCAACACTGGCTGTGTGTTTCCCACCATCCCCAGTGGCGGGAGACCGGTCAGGAAGTACACGTCCTGGACCGTCAGTTCGATCCTGTGCCCCTGCACCACAAAGATCTCCTGATCTGGATCCCAATAACTGATAATCCGGGCCAATAACGGTTCCCCTGCTCTCATCAATGGGTTCTCCACAAACTTGAGAACCCCAAATCTGGCCAATACACAACGGACGCCCTGATCCGCCTGGATCTCTGTCCGAAGTGTCCCCATATCTCTCTCTCTCTCCAGTTGACCCGTAACTCTGCCATACCTGCACAAACACATCATTTTTGTCAGCGTTCAGATCGGGAAAACCATAACCAAACACCAAAACCCAACTTCCAGCCATAAAACAGCACCAAACCCCCCTCATCTCCCAGGTCGTAGTTTTCTGCCATTTTCTGGACCAGGTCGCACTTTTTGCCTTTAAACCTGCGTCCTAGGTCGCACTTTTTGCCCCAAAAAGTGCGACCCGGCCGTAGAGATGAAGGAGGGGCTGTTTCTGGGATTTTGGGCCCTAAACTGCAAAAATAATCCATCAAAATGCAAGAGAAAGGTTAGGCCTCCTACCTCCAACTGACGGATCTCGATTCCAACGATCGGTTTGTCCGCTACGTTCGCCGCAAGATTTAGGGCCTTCTCTCCTCTCCACATTCACCACAGCAACAATAGCAAATGAATGATTTTGGAGGAAAAACTGCCTCATTAAAAGAGAACCCCTGTTTCTTCTTTCGACTGCTGCGACCACACCGTAGCCCCGTTCGACGAACCGTCAGCACCGCTGGTTAGATCTCACCGAGCTCTCAAATGGGTTTTAATTAGTTTTTGGTGATTTGACACTTCACCCGGACACATTTTTTCCACGAAAGGTCACTTCACCGCTCCTTAAAATCGAATTTCCTCACTTACGACACTTGTACTTGGGGCACCATATTGCTCCCTTACTTGTCCATGTTCGTGTCGATTTTCGTCATGAGTTCCCACCTTGTACTCATGCTTCCGGGGTCCCCATTAGGACCTTTACTGTGTGGCAGCACCATCGCGTCGCCCTTGTTTAGAGCATCCAAGTTGAGTCATCATTGCATCCATGGAGTCTATACCACGTCCCTTTGCACCCCACTATAGCCCTCCATCCTTCATTGCTTGATCTCTCTCTTGTGTCGCACATTATGACCTTCAGTCTCACTGTCCCCTATCCCTTATGATCTTGTGTCAGTCGCTGCCATGTCATCCATGCTCTTTATGCTCTAACAAGGGAAGTCGTCCATTCGCTACTCAGTCCTTCCCATTTCCACTATCGTCATTAGTGTCAGTCTGTCCGTCGCTCTATTGTTTTCTCTCGTGCCTTAGTTGAGGATCTCTCATTACCTCACCTATGGCGGACCTCCTTCTGTCGACATCAGCACATTCATTCCAGAAGCCAGGTCTAGAGGGCGGTGTACCTTGGTTCCAGCTTCCACTCTTGTTCGGTGCCTCGGATGAGGCAGGGGGATCTCTCCTTTCCCTTTGACTTGATTGTTTCTCCAGCTCCTTTCAGCATGATCGAGATTCGTATACTTGACGGTCCAGTGACCCAGCAACAGCTCTTGATGATTCCCGGGTATGTGTGAGATGTCTCAACCCTCATGAGGGGGTGGCCCTGCAGGTAGCCCCCCACATGCCCGGATGACCTCTTCTTTGCAGCCTTTGATGTCGCTCCAGATTTTGATGATGTTGGCCTTAGCCACTTGCAGCACCTCTATGATTTGCATGTATCAGTCAGATTTTGTGAGCCCTTCCCCATTTACAGGGGGCATTTGGGTTGTATTTATCTCATGTACTCAAATATTATTGTACTAGTCCTGGCTGTTATCCCAGGCACAGCATGTATGTGAGACTCTTCATTGTATTTTTATCTGGCCCTTGATTATGCCAGCTGTACTCTATGGTTCGGTCCCTTGTTTACGGGACACACTATTCTTTTGTACTTTGTCACGGCGGGCATAGGTATGCCTCCCCCGCCGCCTTCAGCATAGGTACCCTCTCATAAAAAGAGACTTGTTGCACCTGCGAGTCTCGTCTCCTCAGGGTCTAGTCCTTCAGCACACTATCTACCTCACCTTTCTCTCTTTGACACCCCTTTTGTTGTCTAGTGATTGTGTTCTTACAACGTACTTCGGTCATACGATTTGCTCCTGACACTCGCACGCTGGGGGGCAATCTGTTACACCATTTTTTGGTCATCTAACTTATTACCATTAGATGGACCCAAGTACAACATGTAAGACCAGTTTTACCCTAAGTAAAACCACTTTCACTATGTTAAAACAGGAAACCCCAAAAGGAAATATTAAACAAACCCATGTTTGTTTGATTTTCCTCATGGAATAATTAATTAAACCATAATTTAATTATTATTCCCAGTCATATTTAACCCAAAACCAAAGAAATTAATTAGATAAACCTTTATTTATCTTATTAATTTCTAGGAATGATTATTTAAATCTTGTTTAGATAATATTCCTTGTTAAATATGACCAAATCACCCACAAATAATTAAATAAATCATTATTTATTTGATTATCTTCCAACCACTTCCTTAAAAAGATAAATAAATCATTTATTTATTTATTTTTGACTAATCAAAGGATTTGACCCAAGTCAAAGACCCTTTCCCTCCAACAAATATAATAAATTATTCCATAAAAGGTGGATCTAGATTTGGTTAACATTATTTTAATAGTGCACCAAGATCTAGAATGACCCAATATTTTGTTATAAATAGGAGGGTTTTCCCCATCATTCTTCACCTTTTGTTGCCTACTAGATCACTCTGGATCTATACACTCGGTCTCCTTCTTCATCATTTTTCTCCCATTGAGCTTCATTTTTACATTGGGTTTTCTATACTTGCAAGAGAGAGAAAGCTTAGATCTGAAGTGCTGAGGATTACAAAGAACCCATCCCATTGAGGAGAGCTGGATACACCTTCTTGTTTTCCTCCCAGGTGCCCTGTAATATAAAATTCTTTAAAAAAATTGTGTTCTTGTCTTATCTGTTGGATGCATGGAGTAAACCCTTTACTTTACTGCTTAATGTCTTTCCATACATAGATCTTGTGTTTTGCAGCTATTTTCTTGTCTAACTAATCGCAGATCTGAAGATGTTTAAGCATTCTATTGTTGTGGGCTGACCAATTTATACGTAGCTAAAGTAGTCTTGTGCCTTCGACAAAGGTTTCATACTAACACCAGCTCTGTGTTAAACCTTTCTTCCACCATCACATCCATAATTAAGCTTAGAAGGAGAGAGTAATGTTGTGCACTCACATGCACTCATACAACACCCTCGTGGAAAGAGGAAACAAGCAAGAAAAATGAAAAAATTGAAGAGAGGGTTGCGTAAATCAGAGGAGCACTAAACATAGAAGAAGATACATAAGAAATTGGTGAGAATAATAAGAAGTCTGTGGAGAAATAAGGAAGGAATGCATCTATTTTAATGAGAGGATTGAAGGCCGAGATCTCCTCTTTGCCAAGTTGACTGAGCTTACCAACAAACTCAAAAAATTCCGCAAAGAGAAGAGGTAAGAAATCACTCCCGGATTTCTATTAGTAGTTGAATGGATTTCAGGGGCAATTAAGCTCGAGATAGTGGTTGATATGTGTCATTTTATGAGGATTTAAACTTCAATTATGAATTCGAAACCTTGCCACCATTAAACCAACTCTTCCATCTGTGTAATGAGTGAATCCTCAGAGACGTTGAAGAAGAGTTGTAATTGAAGTGGCATTTTTTAAACACAGGAACACGAGTTATTAACTCAGACACATATACAAGTTTGCTTCTAGATCAGGTAATCGAAGACTCGAATCACGAAATCCCTTCATGCATAGTTGTGAAATTGTTACATATGGAAAATGTAGAGTCTTATTTTTCATACACATAGTAAGATTTTTATACACACAGTGAGAAAAAATTTCCCATTCTCATACACACATTGAGAAAAAATTTCCTATTCTCATACACACAGTAAGCAATTTTGTCCTATTTTCATATGCACAATGAGAATTTTTAAAACGGAGAAGGGATTTTTGTGAAATTTTTTGGAAAAACAGAGATTAAAGCATGAGTTTATGGAGCAGTAAAACATTGTTAAGGTGTTTTTATGGTCTTTTACACGCAGAACAAATTTTTTGATTAGTTTTGAAGAGCAGTGGACTCCTTTTTGTAGCAGAACATAGGAGATTGAAGAAGACTCAAGCAAGGCAATAATTTCATATTTTAAGGAGCTTCGAAGAATAGGTAAGCCCAATTGCCATGATGATTATCCATAAATGAAAATTGCATGAATAAAAAGACAAAGGTATATATATACATTTTTTTTATTTATGGTGAGGATCTTAACTGTCCAAGGGTACATTAATTGGTATATAGAGCACATGGCAAACAAAATTGAGCCAAAGGAATTCAAGATAGAGAATTGGGGCAAAGAAACCATAGAGAAATTGTATCAAGTAGGATTGATAGGGTTCCTTCATAAATTTAATGGGCATAATGACAAGATTACACAAGAATTCATAAATCATTATGAACATGGAAAAACAATAGTTGGTGACCTCTCAATACCACTAAACCTAGAATTTATTTCCCAAGCTCTAGACCTTCCATTAGCAGGAGAAGAATACCACAAAGGTTTACATTTCAAAGAGAAATGTTGGACATTATTTTTAGAAAAATAGAGAAAATGGTCTTTTGATAGAGCAAAAGGAATCCCAAGGGACTGGTTGATTGAACCATGGTCTGAACTAGTATTGATCATCCAAAGATATTTTACATGTGACAACCGGTTCATTGTATTCTATCTCTACCACATTAGGCTACTTCAACACATGAAAGGAGAATCCAAGATTAATATACCCTATTTCTTCTCAAGGATTTCGATCAAAATGATAGAGGGTGTTAAAAATAAAACTGAAGCAAAAGAAGCACACATGTATCATCAAGGGCTCCTAAAAATACTTGTAGAACATCAGGTGAGAAGCAAGGGATTGATTTGGAGAGAATTTTTGGTTCAGCATCATCTTGAGGGACAAACTATAGAGGAAAATTTTGAGCAAATGCATGTAACTAGGAGCATTATGAATTCTCCAATTTATCCTAGAATTAGATCCAAGAAGAAATAAGATAGTGTTATGATTGAGAAAGAAAGATCTTTCTTATCTGTTCCTAGGAAGCCTAGGAAGAAAATACGTGAAGAACCAAGTAAAAAAGAAAAATATCCAGAGGTAGAAATAGTTGAACCTCCAACATCATCCAAACAAATCAATGAGATATTGCAAAGAATGGAAAGAGATGACCAAGCATAGCCTTTAGAGAAGGATTCCTACTTTGAGCATGCATGGGTAGGAGCCACTTCATCACATTCATTTTCCAAAGAGACTGTGGGAGAAGAAAGAGAGCTGCAACAAGAAGAACACCTCGAGAAAATAGAAGAGTTGACAAGGGAGTTGGAGGTCAACAAGATTTTGGAAAATTCACTTGAAGAAAGAAAACAAAATGTAAAATGAAAACAATAAAAATATAATCAAATAAAATGAGAATTTGACCAAAAATCTTGGCAAGCTTGAAACAAATAACACTCATATTTCCAAATAGGCTTATAGATGGCTCAAAGAGAAGAAAACATGGCATTGATATAAATATGAGAGGCAGAAGGTAAAGGCCACCATCTACAAGGAAAGAAGGTATGAGGGAATTGATTTTCTTCTTCAAGCTGCACAACAAGAGACTACAGGATCAGGGACAGTGGGCACATCATCCCTTAGAAGATCAAAGAGGAGAAATCAAGCATGAGGACATGCTTGAAGATCAGCAAAGGGGAGATGTTGCCCTCAATTTTGGTCAATTTTTCTTATTAAAAATCCACCTAATTTCCATCATTTTCCACCTTATATCATCAACATATGCCTTATTTTGACCTGTTTTTCAGAAATCCCTAGGAAAAAGGGCAGAATTAGTATTTTTGGGGAATTTTCCAGATTTTGTGTAACGGAATGGATGAATTCAACCTATATGGATGGGATTAGGATGGATAAGCTTTTTAGATACATTGTAGCTTAGTATGTTTATCATTTGTCTATTTGAACCAAGCTTATGAACCATTCAAGCATGGAGAATTTGTATAATTTCATATTAAGACTTCTAAATATTTTTAGTTAATTTGAGGAACTAGTTCCACCTTGTTTTTTCTATTCATGTTGTGGATGATTGATTTAATTTTCTATAGCTGAGAAGTTCTTCAAGTGTGCAAGGCAAGGGTGGACGGCCCCCACACCAAGCTAAGTACACTTTTTGGTTAATTTAGCATAATTTCATGAACAAGTTTTGCTTCATATTTATTCAGTTATATAGATGTGTGAAAATTTCTTATGTTTGTTGATGATTATTGGTTTAATTATAATCTACATATGAAGGGACAAACAAGTGTTTAAGTTAGATTCTCCTTCTATTTGATCAAATAACAATAACTAAAATTTATCTTCTTTTCCTTGTTTGAGTTATTTCCTGAATTTCTAGTTTTAATGCAATGGTAACAATGATGAATAGAATTGTAAAGAAGGACAACATGGACCTCCTCAGTTAGGAGCCTCTTCTCCTACTTTTTATACATCATAAGCTGTTGTCCATCAGTTATTTGTTTTCTCTTCATGAAAGTACTATTGTGAGGAAGGACAATCAGGATCTCCTAAGTTAGGAGCCTCTTCCCTCATTTATTACATATTGAATCAGAAATTACTGAGTTAGATTTTATATTTGTAATATGAATTTCCTTAAATCTTATAATCTAGAATATATTCGTAATATGCATTTCTTTCAGTTTCTACTTTTTGTCTTCTAAAATTGACTACATCTGACATCCATATACTTTGGACATGCTACCAAGTTTACAAACCCGGATTAATAATTAAATACTTGTGTTAGTTTACCCAGAAAATTGACCCAACGGTCCTACCTAAGAAAATACTAATAATAAGAGGGAGAAGTGCAATTCATTCAATTCTTAATATAAAATTAGTATATGGTATTTAAAAATGATCATGATAATAAAAAATTCCAATATGGGTCATCAATAACAAAAAAATAAAAAATAAAAATATAATATTTACATATAATTAAAATTATATTAGTAATCAAAAAATCATTTTAATATGGAAAATGTAGTCCATATCTAAAATGTCTCAATGCACATTTAAAGCAGTCTCACTATTTTAGATTTTGGTCCCGATATATTTTTTGGTTAATTTTCCCTGAAATCCAACAAAGATTTTTTGGAATTACCAGTTATGTATTCTATATAGCATTCAAAAATATAATTTAAATAATAAATGTGTGTGTGTGTGCGTGTGTGTGTGTGTGTGTGAAAGAGAGAGAGAGTGCAAAATCATTGGGATCTATCAAGGGATTAGAGAGATGCATTTTTTTTTGCAAATTTTGCACTCTAAAAGTGCACCTAAATAGATTTGATCCCTCTCACTACTTGTTATATCCATGCTTAATATGGATCTATACTGGGTAGCCTCCAATTATGAATATACATACAATTACTAGGTTTTTCGTAATAAAAATGGGTCTTAGGGCCTATACCATGTTTGAGGGAGGAAAAAATGGCCTTATTCCCTAAATCAACTATCTTGGTCTCAAGAGCTATGAACAAGATCGCAAACCACCACATAGATCCTTTATTGGCCTGTCATTAGGGGAAAAAAACTAGTAACACAAAAAAAAAATAGCTTTGGCTGCATAAAAAGGCTATTCAGTTGCACATAAACATGAATATATGAGAGTTTGTAAAAGTCTAATAATCTATTGTAAGACTTAGTGCTTTTCTCTCCTAATATTGTTGCAATGTTTTTTCTAATATGCAAAAAAAATATAAGAGAGATAATTTATTTAGACGAGAAGTCCACTTGAATAGTGTCAAGTATATCCAGCTTAATCCTAGATCTATCAAGAGATGAGAGGAATGACTTGTTTTACAGTGCACAACTTAAAATCAAAATTTTCACCTTAAGAAACCTATAAAGATGAACAATTTTAAACTTTTAAAACTGTTTTTTTTTTAGTGAATAATCTTTTTTATTTTTAAATGGACACACTAATTCTAGGTTAAACACAAAGAGAATTAGACATATCCTTCATACTAGGTCATACTGGGGGTGAGATAGAGAGAGCGACATAAATGGTCAGCTCTCAGGTGAGGCTAGCTCACCATGAGATTCCCTGTACAGGGAAAGTCTACTTTCATTAGCAAGAAAGTACATACATTTAAGGTATTACGAATCTTTTGAGGAGTTGGAACAACTTCCTCATAAATATGATCTACATCCTAAAGAAATCCAAAAACTTGATTGAGACACCATAATCTCAACAAACATCTAACAATAACACTCTAGGATAATCTAAATTTCTCCAATAATTCCAAGTTCCTCCCTTAATGGATAAATGGATCAAAGCATAACATATGAAACATGTA